>OY757913.1:82378608-82723608 GCA_963585895.1 Sepioteuthis lessoniana | reverse complement strand
AACTCTCCCATACAAGATAGCAACAATGCTGGAATAAGAACATTTACAATAAAGTCTTCCTTATAAAACCCACGAAAGGATAATCGAAACCAGCTTTTAGAAAGTCCAGAAGTAAACAAGTCACCATAACCCAATTATGCATTGATCACACAAGACTTATGCAGTCCTTTATATTCTAAAAAGAACACCCACAGTGTATAGCATACCAAACATCCTACACTGTTAAACATTTTCACATAGAATATGGAGCTTTAGCTCTTATTAGACGTTTTTTCAATGCAAATAATATGAAGGACTTATTTGAAAATATTAACATGGATGACATTTTATCCTTTTTGTGAGAAATAAAATCATAGCAAAAATTAATAATACAAACATGATCAGTAACATCCTAAAATAATTATTAGAAAACAATCCCTGAGGATTTTGACATATCATTAAAACAAATTAAAAACTTTTAAACAAGTGTATAAAAAATGTAAATATGAATGCACAATCTACATGATTTCCTTAGCTCTAGACATTAAATAACCCTCGACGAGTTGACATGCCATTAAAATCAATCATTGAATATTTAGAATGGTACTTTTTTTAAGAAAAAGAAAATTACCTCTTTAAAATTTTCAGAGATAGTCTGCATGAATTGTTCTGGTTTCTTGTGAATTGGTAGCAAAGTTCTTATTGACTGACCAGGATTTTCTTTAGACTGATACTTCCTTCCTCTTAAGTCCAGGTATGACCTGTTGATAGGAATCTAGACAAGAAATAACCATATTAATATTTAAATGTTAATGTGACACATTGTGGAGACACTCATGACATAATGGTTATTATCATAGGTTGTGAACTTGTCTACTTGTGTTCAAATCCTGAACGAGACTGTTTGCATTTCGCATTACACTAATGCCCTCGGTAAAGGTATGAATCCAACTATTCTCCATCCAGCTATGAGCAAATAGTAGGGCCAACTAGGTTCTTTAACCTTGGTAGAGCAACCAGTTTAGGAGAAAGAAAATTTTGAATTCAAACCAAGACATGATATATGAATAGCATCTCCCCAACCAAACCAGGTCACGGTATCAATTAGTAAGTAATTTGACAACATGTATGTGTTAACATCATCACCAATTGAAAACATTTATTGGCAACAATGGAAGAAGAGAGAAACAAGCAGAGACATTCATTCAGGATATTAATGTCAAAAACGCAACAATTTCGAAAGGAAAAATGAAGCAGAAAAAAATTAAATATCATGATGGACTGTTTGCTGTGTTTTATATTATTCCATTTGAATTTATTTCTTTGTCAGCATTGTGTCATTATTTTTGCCATTTTTACATTCATTACGCATGGAAACACTTGGTCAAGATACAATATTCAAGAATAAAACAGAAAATATCTTATGTGCATTAGGTTTATGTAAGGAAATTTGTCAAGAGGATATGAAATATCCTGTATATCAGTTTTTAGTGAGAGTTATTTCAGGATTAAACATGGTGATAGAATTTACACTAAAAAGAATTTTAGGTTGAAATTCAAAATTTAAACTAAATTACCTGTTGATGACGATAGATACTGAGCGGCAGTTCATCACTTCTTCTTGCATCACAAAGCCTTATGAAGACTGAAGCATTATCAAGACTGGTGATCTTAATTTTTCAAAAAAAGAAAAATAATTTTAAACTATTCAAGGTTTTTTCTTTAAATAAGTTTATCATAATTATATCTAGGAATAATTAAAATTAAGTTAATTAAAAGATACTTAAATAGTACATTATGCTACTTAAAAATCTTAGCTGTTGCTTTAGTGAGCTTCTTTATTGCTAGCTGAATTAACACCAACCAGTTGTTATAATTAGTATAAGTTACCACAATAAGTTTTTGATGCAGCAGTGTAGCAAATTTAATGACTGGAATGACCTTTTGACCATAAAATAAAAACTTTTTGTTATTGTTTCACAGTGTTTTGCTATTGTTTGTTTTGTTTCACAATAACAATATGCTATTGTCATCAGGGGTGATTATACGCACATTATTTTTATAGGAGAATTTTTTATTCACTGATACTTCTAAAAAATGACTGTTTTACTAAAATTTTAGTAGTAATAAAGTTTTTTTTTTAAATTTAGGTCCATAGGCACATTCTAAGAGTATATTGCACAAAATCCAAAATTTTTAAGTAATGTGGCCTAATGTTGCATTTTGCCCTTATAGATTAAGTATATTTGGGATACTCAAGTTGCTCTCCTCTCCAAAAGGGTTTATAAATATTGAGTTACTTTTATACATAGATTAAAATGATTTTTGTCAAATCTGATTTGGTGGGAAGTTGGATAAATCCCTACTCTTCCCTTTAAATTATCTTTATAAAATAAGGATGCAAATAAGGGTATGGGAGAGTCATTTCCTATTTACAATCCCAGCCAAAAGAGTTGAAAATGTTTTGACCCAAAGAAACTCATTGAAACTGTCATTTAGCCTCTCAGCTTGATCCTAAAGCCGGCATTCCTTCAAACAATCAGATGGAATAAGTTGAATAAGTATTGTGAGTTGACAAAATATTCTCATTTTTTAAAAAATAATTTTCACTTCTGTAATGTAAATGGAGCTTAAAGTATTTTTCTCTTTTTGTTTATAATGATAATTTGTCTATCATCTAGTACAGGGGTCGGCAAATCAAGGACTCAAAGGGCCATTATGTCTAGGGGAGAGGCAAAGCAGGTCAAACGTAAAATGGAAAGGAGCATGATTTTCACCAGTTATACACACACACACACACACATATATATATATATATATATATATATATAATGCTAGTCTACAATACAGTGGATATGTTGCATTTTTATCAAAATAAATACACATGATAGTAAGTGGGATATGGTAATGAATACAAAATGTAAATTTTCTATTACAAATTTTGGTAAATTCTCTTTTTTCCATTTTATTATATATCATGAATAAATTACAATAAATTGTACAAAGAATATTATTAAAACAAAGAAAACAAAAACAAAATTTAATGTTTTATCACATTTAAAGAAATAGCGGATATAATTTCTGTTTATTTAACAATCTACTCTAAAGTATTTTCTATTTGTATATGTTGTCTGTCATCTCAAGTACACCTTCCCCATGCCAATATAAGTTGACAAATCTATTTCTTCTGACATTATGAAACAAAACAAATTTCCTCATGTTCTGTTTGTTTGTTTGGGTTTTATGGCATATCAACCCTTGTAGATTATATAATGCCAAATCCATTTTTATACAAATAAACAGTTCTATTTCAAGCAATTCAGTTTAGCATAAGTACACAGTTTAAATGTCAAAAGCATTTTTATTTCAAGCTATTCAGTTTAGTTAAACAGTTCTAATTCAAACAATTCAGTTTAGTTTAAGTATACTTTTTGTTTACACACAATTAAATCTCAAAACAGTTCTCTTTCAAAGAATTCAATTTAGCATAGTACAGTTTCAATGTCAAAAACAGTTCTATTTAAAACAATTCAGTTTAGCATAAGTACATAGTTTATATGTCAAATTGTTCTATTTCAAGCAATTCAGTTTTGTATAAGTATGCAGTTTAGATATCAAAACAGTTCTATTTAGTGTAATTTAGTTTAGCATAAGTATGCAGATCAGTTCTATTTAACCCATAGATAGGGCCCTATCAGGTCCTACCACTCTAGGCCAGAGTGGACCTGGGAGCAATGACAATGAAGGGGGTGCTCTGCATTCCCCAAAGCTCCAGCATCACTGGAATCTCACCATCAGATTATTTACTATCATATATCCCGGACACTCATTGGTGGTGGGGGTCTTCTCCTCTGTAGAGGTGCAGGCAGTGTATTCTGTAGCTTCAACCGACTGGGCAATATATAGAGTTAAATGTAAAAACAGTTTTATTTCAGATAATTCAGTTTAGCATCAGTACGCAGTTTAAATGTCAAAACAGTTCTATTTTAAGCAATTCAGTTTAGCATGAATATGCAGTTTAAATGCAAAAAAAGTAAACTTGTGAAACCACAGTTCTATTTTAGCCATAGATAGGACCCTATCAGGTGCTTCTACTCTGGGCCAAAGTGGACCTGGTAGAGATAACAGTGAAGGGGTACTCTGCATTCCCCAAAGCTCGAGCATCACTGGAATCTCACCACCAGATTATTTAGTGTCATATATCCAGGACACTTGTTGGTGGCGGAGGGGTTTTACTCCTCTGTAGAGGTGCAGGCAGTGTATTCTATTGCTTCAGCCGACTGGGCAATATACAGAGTTAAATGTAAAAACAGTTTTATTTCAGATAATTCAGTTTAGCATCAGTACGCAGTTTAAATGTCAAAACAGTTCTATTTTAAACAATTCAGTTCAACATAAATATGCTGTTTAAATGCAAAAACAGTAAACTTGCAAAACAATAGTTAAGTTCCTTTTGACCCATTGATAGGACCCTATCAGGTGTTACCACTCTGAGCCAGAGTAGACCAGGGAGCAATGACAATGAAGGGGTACTCTGCATTCCCCAAAGCTCCAGCATCCCTGTAACCTCACCATCAGATTGTTCAGTGTCTTATACTGAACACTTGTTGGACAAGGAGTGGGTGTCTTACCCCTCAGTAGAAATGCAGTTGGTGTATTCTACAGTCCCAACCAACTGGGCAACCCTCATGTTCTGTTGTGCATATAAGTTGCCTATCATCTCAAGTACAGCTTCCATACAATATGAATTGATGAATCTGTGTATTTTTATGTTATGAAACAAAGAAATTCCTCATGTTTTGTTGTGCAAACTAATTTTCTATAATTTCAGTCACCCTTCCACCACAATGTCATTGAAATAAGACAATGTAGATTTCACTATGTTATCGAGAAGAACTTTTTTAAAGGCATATAAAATTGGATTATTTCTATTTTTCAATTTTTGGTCTTAAAGTTACTGAAGAAATATTAAAGTATATTCTACCTTTCTCTGAGGAGTAACATGGTCAGATGCAAGGGATAAAATACCAAGTTTTAGCAAAATATTAATCACAAAAATTGTTCTACCACAAACCAGAGAAAAATAGTTTGCAGATAGCTATGTTTGAGACTCCTGATCTAGTACATATTCTTTAAACATTTCATACACAAAAAAAACTCACTTTATTCTTTAGAATATTTTCTCGGATACATTTTTGGCAAGGTTGGGAACAGAGTTGGTCAAGCATCTCAACTGGAGGTGACCCATTGAACAATGGAAGTTCAAAAGGTTCTGTTACTGCATATTGCTTCGTGAAAACTTGGACTACTGTCCATGCCTGAAATAAAGAAGTTTTCAGTCAGAAAAAAAAACTTTCATGAAAAAGGTGGTTGGTTATTTGGCTTGATTTCATATCAACCTTTGTGGGTTATTTAATGCCAAATCCTGTTTATATATACTTGGCATACTGGTTCGAATATTTGCCAATGACCCAGGAGACCATGGTTCAATTCCAGGACAAGTCAAACCAAAGACTCAAAAAAATGGTACTTGGTGCCTCCTTGCTTAACACTCAGCATTATAAGTTATAGATCAAGGGTAAGTGGAACAATCCAGGGAAAGGAGTATTGCCCTCTCCTATACCTTGTTGTAATAGCTATTGAAAAGGGAGCCTTCATGTCACCCTCGACTACAGTCAGCCAACTTATATATGCATGGTGCATTCAATAAGTTTCCAGACTTTTTTGTACAGGCATTTAAAATTGCTGTAGACTCTTGAAAATTCACTATGTTATTGCTATACATCTTATGAGATGACTGACCAATTTTTATGATTTTAGGTTCAAATGAAAAGCTACAGCAGGAATTGGAATACACCCTACTAAAGCCTGATTGTCACAGCTGGTGAATTTCAAAATGCAATCTGGACATGAGGACACTTTAGAAGAACAATATGCAATAAATTTCTGTTTTAAACTTGGAAAAAATGCCAGAGAAACGTATGGAATGCTTCAGACTACTTTTTGATCATCTTGCATGAATAAGGCATGAGTTTTTGAGTGGCATAAGAGATTCAAGAAAGGCAGGGAGTCTGTGAGGGATAATAAGAGGTGTGGGAGGAGTAAGGAAGTCCATTCACCAGAGTTGATTACCAAAAGGTTAGAGTTACTATGTTGAGGTTTTAAGGGAGTTCAGGAAGAGATTCCGTCAGAAGAGGCCAGCACTATTCAAATCGAGTCAGTGGCATTTCCACCAGGACAATGCACCAGTCGACAACTCCATCCTTGTCACAGACTATTTGACCAAGATGGGCATCAACACAGTTCCTCAGCCTCCCTATAGTCCAGACCTTGCTCTCTGTGACTTTTGCTTATTCTGTAAGCTCAGAAGCTGTCGTTATAAGACAATTGAGGAGATGAAAGAGGCTGTGACGAAGGTCACTGACACGCTCACACAAGAGGACTTCCATGGGGCCTTGAAGAAGTTGTTGGAACGGTACAACAAGTGCATTGCAGCAGGAGGAGATTACTTCAAAGGAGACTAGAGTTTCATGTGTGTACTATCAAAAAAAGTGGCCATACAAAAAAGTCTGGAAACTTATTTAATGATCCTTGTATATATATATATATATTATTTCAAGAAAAAAAAAAACAATATTCGATCACATTAGGATTATAAATTTATTTCCATCCTGTTAAGAGCATTGACATGAATCAAAAACTCTAAAATAATTTTTGGTTGGACTTCATCAGATCCAGTAGGAAAATAAGATACATTACAACCAGATAGGAGGGATAGTCAAAGGAAGGAAAGAGAGGGAGAAACGAAATCCATTTCATCTATGTATAGCCTTTACCCATATAAGGCTTGTTCCGGTCCCTTCTCATTTCATGTTAAGACAACTACAAAACCAATGAAATTAACACTTTAGCAATTACAGTGATACATATCCACATTTCAACCATTTCTAACAAAAATTATCAATTTTAATTCTTGTATGTCATCAACTTTTATTTTATTTATTTATTTTTTTTTTTGAAAGGTACCAAAACCCCTGCAGTTAATAGCAAGATTTCTTTAACCATGTTAAAATATTCATACCAATTTAATAAATTAAAGTTAAATATTCACCTTGATTATCTATTCAAATTTTCTACTATAGTTTAAATTTATTTCTATGCCAACATTTAGCTATTAAATCACATCTTTGATTTAATTGGTTACCGGGATCAGGATACAACATAATTTGTATCTTTTCTTCTAGACACACATTACATCTACCATCAAAGCAGCTTCGAGTAATAAACCTTTTTGATATACTCCATTGAATTTCTGGGGTTAAACTTTTATTTTTCAATCTCCAAAAATGTTTGGATAAGGCTGTTTGATTTTTTAAGCATTCATGAGAAAACAAATGAATGTGGTTATTAAACCTTAATTTCCATCTCGTTGATGAAATATATATATATATATATATATGATTTGTAACCAAATAGTTTATAGGTTACATCATTTTTTGATTAGTTAAAGCTCATTTGTTTACACACTGTTAAATGGTTTCAAGTATTTCAAACCCTAATAATTCTATTTAATATTAATCATTTTTTTTTTTTTTTTGCACGCAGTTAAATGGTTTCAAGTATTTCAAACCCTAATAATTCTATTTAATATTAATCATTTTTTTTTTTTTTTTGCACGCAGTTAAATGGTTTCAAGTATTTCAAACCCTAATAATTCTATTTAATATTAATCATTTTTTTTTTTTTTGCACGCAGTTAAATGGTTTCAAGTATTTCAAACCCTAATAATTCTATTTAATATTAATCATTTTTTTTTTTTGCACGCAGTTAAATGGTTTCAAGTATTTCAAACCCTAATAATTCTATTTAATATTAATCATTTTTTTTTTTTTTTTGCACGCAGTTAAATGGTTTCAAGTATTTCAAACCCTAATAATTCTATTTAATATTAATCATTTTTTTTTTTTTTTTTTTGCACGCAGTTAAATGGTTTCAAGTATTTCAAACCCTAATAATTCTATTCAATATTAATCATTTTTTTTTTTTTTTTGCACGCAGTTAAATGGTTTCAAGTATTTCAAACCCTAATAATTCTATTTAATATTAATCATTTTTTTTTTTTTTTTTGCACGCAGTTAAATGGTTTCAAGTATTTCAAACCCTAATAATTCTATTCAATATTAATCATTTTTTTTTTTTTTTTTGCACGCAGTTAAATGGTTTCAAGTATTTCAAACCCTAATAATTCTATTTAATATTAATCATTTTTTTTTTTTTTTTGCACGCAGTTAAATGGTTTCAAGTATTATTATCTCAGCACAATTGACCTTCAGCCACTTCTTTCTAGCACCTTTAAGATAAAAATATAGTCAGGACAATCATATGTGCTAGGGCTCAACACAACCAGCTATGTCTAGCCCAGTTAGGTCCAAAGGAGAGCATTGCAAGTCACTTGACCACTTTTGTTGCTGTGTCACAGACTGACCAGCGACCAGGATCCCATCTTCAAGCATTACAGGTCAAGACTCACAGTTGACAAATGGCCTTATTGGGATGAAGACATTTGGGAAGAAATTAGACCTCAGCACTGATAGAATGACTTGAAAGATTTTGGTAATTGTATGAAAAGGGAACAAAGAAATCATATTAGGAAACCAAAATAGCTGTGGCAATAGAGTACTGGTTTGTTATCATTTCTACAGCTGGTGCTAAAACTTTGGCAAATAAGAACTTCTACTCCAGGGTGCATATAGGTGCAATTATGCATGTGAATGTGAGTGTGAGCATGTCCATATAAGTATGGGGCAGTCCCTGTGGTGTAGTGGCTAAAGTGCTGGACTGTAGTATTGCAGTAAGCAAGTCCAAACACCAATCGCACTATTACCCTGGGGGGAGGTATAAACCCTGTTATCTCCCCTCTCCCGGTTATAAGTTGAATAATACTATTACTGTTTTTTAACAAGAATAGATTTGGCATTAAATAACCCATGAGGGTTGATATACCATTAAAACAAAGAAACCAAACCAAACCTATAGGAGTATGTATATGTATAGACATAGCATATATGTATGTTGGGGTGAGAATATCTATTTGAGTACGTATGCATATAGGTGTGTCATATATGTATGTAAATCTATGTTGGGGTGAACCTATTTGTATTTGTACAGGTAAATGTGTGAGCATAAGCCACCTTGCTTAAGGTACATCTAGGTGTGATATATATATGTATGTATATCTATGTTGGGGTGAACTTATTTGTGTTTGTACAGGTAAATGTGTGAGCATAAGCCACCTTGCTTAAGGTACATCTCGGTGTGATATATATTTATGTATATCTATGTTGGGGTGAACTTATTTGTGTTTGTACAGGTAAATGTGTGAGCATAAGCCACTTTGCTTAAGGTACATCTAGGTGTGACATATATGTATGTGTCTCTATGTGGGGGTGAGCATATCTGAACAGGTGTGTGTGGGCATAGGTAGCATAAATGTACATCAATGTGTGTGTATGTATGGTAGAAAGAAACTGAATTTTTGGTGAAAAGGGGTTTCTTGATGTAAATGTCTTAAACAAAGGTTTTTGATTCAAGTCCAGTCAGTGGTCAGTAGATAAGAGAGTGTCGTTATTTTAAGTTCAGAGAAGTCCCTATGGTGTAGTGGTTAATGTGCTGGACTGTGACATCAGAGTAAGCAAGTTCAAACTCCAATCACACCTTTCAGACTAATACACTTGGGAAAAGTATCAACCCCCTTATCTCCCAGCAACAGGTTAAATAATACCACTACTGTTCTTCTAAAAGGATGGTTTTGGCATTAAATAACCCACAAAGGTTGATATGCCATTAAACAAAGAAACTAAACTAACCATTTTAAGTACCTTTAATTTTGTGGTCTGGGTGGAAAAAATAATTTTCCTTTTCCGGTACCTAGGCCCAGATATTCAGTAAAGAAAATGGGAGAAGAGTTAGAGTTAGACTCGAGGTGAAAGCAAAAGGATTGATTATACAAGTGAAATTGTGCAGTGCAAAGACATGATATCACAAATTCACTAATCAAATATTAGATAAATTTAATCTTGTATTAAAATTGACAAATTTCTTAAAGTAAGCTAGCATTTGCCATGAAAGTAATAATTGCAGTTAATGCTTTATTAGTTCAAAGCTACATGTACCTAGTTGGTGTTTTCCGTATTTTTATTTTCTTTGCAGTTCGACTGTTGACACACGTCTTGTTGTATATGTAAAATGCAATCATCCCACTACTGTCCTGTGACTTTCTTCTTATAAGGGTGGGTTGGAATATACCACTTCTTGTGCTAAGAGTGGTCTCATGCAGTATATCTTCTTCAGCCAAAACTTTTCTATGTTTTGATGTATATGTCTTCCAGAGTTTTCCAGTTTGTAATTTTTTCTTAGGGAAGAGTCTTTTTCTTTCTATCGTTTTTCATTTTCTCAGCTTTTTATCTGTTTCTGTTTTACACCTCTTTCTGATCTTCATAGAGTGAATGGTTCATTCTTCTTTGAAAAAAATGTTTTACCAGACACTTCATAGGATTCATGTTAATATTCTTGCTGAGGTTTTCCCTTTTGGGTTAAAAATGGTTGGTACCATAAGGGTAACTCTGTGTGAATTCAAATGTCATCTTTGTCACCATTTTGGTATTTTCTGCATTCATATTTTTCTAGCAGCTCATCTGTTGACAAGTATCCCATAATATATGTATCATCATCATCATGTCGTGCCGCCAGCATGGATATCCCTGACCCTCCCTATCATTCATCACTTCTGGCTGGTCCTCAGGGCTACATCCCGTATCCTCACATAGCTGCTGTATGTAGGTTCATGCTGGTCATCCTGCTTTTGCTCGGTCATATGACAGGGTCCATAGGAGAACATCACTTATGAGCTTGTCTCTGCTTCTCCAGCAATTCCAGCATGTCTGGTTCGTCTAACTTTGATAGTTTTCGTAATGAGAGGTACGTGGCTGTACAGTTGGTGCTTTGTGGGGTGTTGCCTCCAGGACTTGTTCAAAATTGCTCGCAGCATTCTTGTGTAGTTGCCATCAAGCTTTTTTTCCAACCGTTTTGTTAGCGTCCATGTAGTGCATCCATATAGTAGTATCAACACGACCGCTGCTTGGAAGAAGCTGCATTTCATTTTATCGGTCAGGTCTGATTTCCATCTGACCAATAGTTTATCGATAGCTGTCCATGCCTTTGTTAGCTGCGTGTCTATGTCTGCCTTGGTTGATGAGACACTGCTTCCTAGGTAGGTGAACTTGTCTACAAGTTTCAGAGAGCTAATGCCTTGTGTGGAAATGTCACCTATTTGATTAAAGCATATGTATTCCATTTTGTGTGCATTGACATGGAGGCCAATGCCTGCGGCAGCTCGTCCCAGACTATGCAGAAGTGTTTTGGCTTGGGCGGGTGTATTTGCCAGAATCGCTATGTCATCAGCGTAGTTGGCATTGGTAATTGTTTTTGAGGGATACCTTCTGCTTCTTTACTTTGTCCACTCGAAGCCGTTTTCTTTGATTTTGTCAATCAATGTTCTAAGCACATAGTCTAGACAGATGATAAAGAGGTATGGGGCTTGTGTGTCCCCTTGCAGTACTCCTGCTACTATATCAAAATAGTCTGTGTCCCCATATGGATAGTGTCCCATAATATACGTATAATGTCCCATAATATATGTATAATGTCATCATTATTATCATCATCATCAAGTTGTGCTGACAGTACAGATTTTCCTGACTCTCTCTCTCTCCATCCATCTCTATCATCCATCGCTTCCGGAAGGTCTTCCAAACAATATCCTGTGTCTGCACAGAGCTGATGTAAATAAGTTCTTGCTGGTCAGCCAACACTGGCACATCCATGTGTAGGGGTCTATAGAAGAATGACACTTATGAGTTTGTCCTTGCTTCCCTAGCAGTGTCCTGCATGTCTTGTTCATCCCACTTGGATGGATTTTGAGATGGGAGGGAAATGGCTGTACAGCTGTTGTTTCGTGGGGTTTTGCTTCCAGGATTTGTTCAAGATAACTTGTAGTATTCTTGTCTAGTACCGTCCTTCTTATAAGGCTGGGTTGGACTATCCTATTACTTTTGCTAGGAATGATAATCTGATACAATATACATGAGAAAAAATCTCAGTAATTGAAGTGTCTGGTTGGCAAACTTTCTGTTTATGCCAGATTATCAATTAAGGGGTAAATGGACTTCCATCTGGTATTCTTTATCCTTGCAGAATGAAATCCTAATTTCAAATAATTTTAACCTGTATGTGTGTTGTACTCCCTACATAAAGGACTCGCCCTCCTCCATAAATATATGTCAACAAGAGCGCCAGGCGGGAGTACACCAATCAACATGACACAATCACAGGTGATACTATTTGCATAGAGGACGGATAGTCACTACCACACTGGACTCTCAGCTTTCTACCAACTAACTACTGTTTAACCAAGTTCACTTGTCTCTTGTTTTTGTTACTTGAATATATATGTTTTTCTATCAGACCTTTTATGTTCCCTGTCTTTCTTTGGTCAGCATTACAACAATGTGGGAGGAGGTTTAGCAACTGAAGAAAGGAATAGGGGTGTTTCTATATTCAATGGATTTTCTTCAAAGAAAGCCATGGGTTACATAATCACAACAAATGCTTAGCCAACACAAACCAGTTACTCCTGTGGTAATTTTTCTGACACCTCAATAGAACAGAGCTCTCCATTCAGAAAGGATCAATGGGCCACACATTTGTAGTTCATATTCATACTGAAAATTGAGGTCAATCAAGCTTTTGCTTGTTGTGAGGTTTCTGTCCTTGCCTTGGGACACCTGCTTTACTGTTTTACCAATATATCACTCCAGTCAGACTACCCTCCCAGCACAGTCCCTGGTTAAGGGTCAAGTGCAGACCTTCAATTAGGTCGGAGCCCAGAAGTCCTGGCAATTAGTAAAACGGCTGCCAAGTGACCCTTTTTCATTTTTAGTGGATGAGGAAGGAAATGACAAAAGCTCATAAGAGACTTTGGGGATCCCAATATTTGACCTCCTCGTCTAAAGAGTCCCAACCAGACTCAAGCTTGCAACCTGACAGAAACACTCTCCATGCTTCTTCTGCATTTGCTCCTGGCAGCCAACTGACAATGGCATTCTTATCAATACTGAGCACTATGGCACTATGGCAACACAGCCAATGAAAAACCATTGCTGGGCAACTTAAGTGCAGCTTCTTCTACTTAAGATAAAGACTCAAAGTAATATGTTTTCAATTGTGAAGGATAATGATGGCTCAAGCAGTGTGTATAAATGATAATGATGACTCAGGCAGTGTGTATAAATGATAATGATGACTCAGGCAGAGTGTATAAAGGATAAAGATGGCTTAGACAGTGTGTATAAAGGTTAATGGTGATTCAGGCAGTGTGTATAATGGATAATGATGGCTCAGGCAGTGTATATAAAGGATAATGATGGCTCAGGCAGTGTGTATAAAGGACAATGATGGCTCAGGCAGTGTGTATAAAGGATAATGATGGCTCAGGCAGTGTGTATAAAGGACAATGATGGCTCAGGCAGTGTGTATAAAGGATAATGATGGCTCAGGCAGTGTGTATAAAGGATAATAATGGCTTAGGCAGTGTATATAATGGATAATGATGGCTTAGGCAGTGTGTATAAAGGTTAATGATGACTCAGGCAGTGTGTATAAAGAAAAAATAAACAAAAAAAGATCCTTCTCACCACAATTCATTTACATGTAAAATTTCTTTTCAATTCTCTCTCACTCTCTCCCTTAAAAATTTTTTATAAATTAAAAAAAAAATTTTTATGAAAAAATTGGTTAGTGTTAGCCACACATCATCAGTAGAGTATTAGAATTAATTTATTTCTTTTCATTTAGCAGTCCAATCACTTCCACTTTATCCACAGCCATTTTATGGCTTTCTCTATTTCTATTATCATGTTACTTAAAGAATTTCTTGAGGTGTAGCTGTTCTCATCTGAGAAAATAAACATGACAACTCGAGTTAAAATTAATCAATCAATTACACACACACACACACACTGGCCCAAATTGAAATTGTCCCCATCAACTGCAATTCTTTAAATATTCTCACTTCTTCTAGAAGTGAAAACCTATAGATTCCATTATTTGTCAGCTTTGCATGGATCTCTCTTAGGTGAATGATAACAGTCAAATATTGATTGAAGCTCCGTGATGGAAAATTCTGAAATTCAAAGAAAAGATTTTTTACAATAAATTTCTTAGCGAAATGGTAGATTCTGGTAATCTGACTAGATGATAAAATTAAGTGGAAAAGTGGATAAACCAACACTGACAACAGATTCAGCAATATTTTGTTCTTTATTCAAAAAAGAACTTCATCAGAATGAAATAGGTTTTTCTAAAATTCAGCATTTGAGGAAATTAAATTATGATCGAAATGACCTTTTCTCCCACATGCTAGATCTCAAACACACTTTCAATTTTTCAAAGCCACTTTAATCAAACCTATACATTGCAAAAAATACCACAGACTGTTTGAATCTGCAGTCATTTCCAAGACTAAGCACATTAATCAATGACCTGGTTTTTTACCAGATTACACCAAACTTGGCAGACATTATTTTACATGAGAATAATATCAAATTAGAAAATGGATGAAAAATTATTTTTAGCAAAAACTAAAACATTCTTCTCCCACAATACTTCCATACTTTTAGATGATTTTCTCTTTCTTTTTTCATTAAGACATTCCAGTATGATCAAGTCTCTGATGAAATGGAATATGCCTATCTCTCCATTTACGTCCCTTCCGTTTCTCCTTCAAATGACCTCCCCCTCTTCATATTCTCTCAGTTCTTCATTGAAATTAACCCATCTCTGCTGGTCAAATCTCTGATGAAACTTGATACACTTGATGGTTACAGTCAAAACCAATAACGTCTACCACCATTACTCTAACATATATCTATATCTCTCCTGTTCTTTCCTTTTCTGCCTCTTTTCTTTCAACCCTTTGCTCCTTTTATATTTTTATTTTTTATCTACGAGGATCATTAAATAAGTTTCCAGACTTTTTTTGTATGGCCACTTTTATTGATAGTACACGCATGAAACTCTAGTCCCCTTTGAAGTAATCTCCTCCGGCTGCAATGCACTTGTTGTACCATTCCAACAACTTCTTCAAGGCCCCATGGAAGTCCTCTTGTGTGAGGGTGTCAATGACCTTCGTCACAGCCTCATTCATCTCCTCAATCATCTCATAACAACAGCCTCTGAGCTTAGGGAATAAGCAAAAGTCACAGAGAGCAAGGTCTGGACTATAGGGAGGCTGAGGAACTGTGTTGATGCCCATCTAGCTCAAATAGTCTGTGACAAGGATGGAGTTGTTGACTGGTGCATTGTCCTGGTGGAAATGCCACTGACTCAATTTGAAGAGTGCTGGCCTCTTCCAACAGAATCTCTTCCTGAACTCCCTTAAAACCTCAACATAGTAACCCTAACCCTAACCCTTTTGCCAATCAACTCTGGTGTAATGATTTCCTTACTCCTCCCACACCTCTCATTATCCCTCACAGACTCCCTGCCTTCCTTGAATCTCTTATGCCACTCAAAAACTGATGCTCGATTTATGCAAGATGGTCAAAAAGCAGTCTGAAACATTCCATACATTTTTGTGGTATTTTTTCCAAGTTTAAAACAGAATTTTATTGCATATTGTTCTTCTAAAGAGTCCTCATGTCCAAATTGCATTTTTGAAATTCACCAGCTGTGACAATCAGACTTTAGTAGGGTGCATTCCAATTGCTGCTATAGCTGTTCATTTGAACCTGAAATCATAAAAATTGGTCAATCATCTCATAAGATGTATAGCAATAACATACTGAATTTTCAAGAGTCTATGACAATTTTAAATGCCTGTACAAAAAAAGTCTGGAAACCAACTGAATATCCCACATATTTCCTCCAATGCTGAACTTCAGAAAAACCCATTTCATTCTGATGAAGTTCTTTTTTGAATAAAGAACAAAAAGTCGTTGCTGAATCCATTGTCAGTGTTAGTTTATCCTCTTTTCCACTTAATTTTATCCATAAAATTCTTGTAAAACTGGAAGGCATCTTTAAGTAATTGTAAATGTATTAATAACACAAAATCATTGCAAGTATAATCAACACTTAAAAATAAATGGATAAAGAGAAAATTATATAGAAACATAGAGCATTTGTATTTAAACTTGAGAAACTTATAGTTTACTTGGGGAATAAAAAATCAGTTCTTTAAAAATGACTAAACCCTCTATTCTTGTAATTCATGATTTTTTCTAACAACAATATAAGTCTTTACTTTTATGGTGTTGTTTAATTAAGAATAGAGGGGCGTCCACATAGTGTAATGGACAGCGGAATTGTAGTAAGCGAGTTTGAGCTCCAGTCACGCTGTTACGTTCACTTTCTGACAAATACCCTTGGGAAAGGTATGAACTCCTTTATCCCTCCAGCTGTGGGTTAAATAGTACCACTGCTCTTTTTCTAGAAGGATGGCTTTGGCATTAAATAACCTACCAAGGTTGATATGCTATTAAACAAAAGAAACCAAACCAAAGTAAGAATAGGAATATTCAAGAATTTAGAACTAAAAACCAAATTTATAACAATAAGTATACAATTTGAATATTTGTCAAGACCTTTTTTATGTATTTTAATTCTCTAAGTACGAGCTGTTCTTGGCTTGCAGTCTGTCTGTCAAATGTTTCGTAAGAAACAAGAAGTTGTCTTTTCCGAGTGAGCTAGCTCGGAGAATATGTTTAGGTTGGACGAGTCCATCTTTGGTGTATGGTAGGATATGTCCCCATAAGATATATACATATATATATATATTAAATTGAACACCCCATTAGCATAATGGCTTGAATATACACTAATGGCCCGGGAGACTGGGGTTCAGTCCCTGGTTGAGTCAAACCAAAGACTCAAAAACGGACTAGATATCTCCTTGCTTAAAATTCAGCATTATAAGGTACGGATCAAGGGTAAGTGGAGCAATGTTATGGCGTATTGCTTTGTGAAAACTTTGACTACTGTCCATGCCTGAAATAAAGACATTTTCAATTAGAAAAAAAAACTTTTATGATTAAGGTCAATTTTGTTTTGTTGGTTATTTGGCCCAATGTCATATCAACCATTGTGGGTTATTTAATGCAAAATCCAGTTTATATATATTTGGCATAATGATTAGAGTGTTTGCCAATGGAGTTCAATCCCAGGTCGAGTCATACCAAAGACCCTAAAAATGGTACTTGATGCCTCCTTGCTCAACCATCAGAATTAAAAGGTAAGGTGAGCAATCTAGGGAAAAGAGTAGTGCCCTTTTCTACACTTTGGTGTTGTAGCTATTGAAAAGAGAGCTTTCGGGTCGCCCTCAACTATGGTCGGCCAACTTATATGAGATATATATGATTTGTAAAAGAATAATTTCTTAGTAATAATTTTCAAATGAGCCAGAGCTCATTTGTTTAAACACAGTTAAATTATTTCAAGTTTTGGTATCTAACATTTATAGTTTTATTTGCACACAGTTAAATTGTATTACTATTAAACATTAATAATTCAATTGAAGTCGTTTCAAGTGTTTCTATTTAACACATGTAATTCTATTTACCATAACAGTTAAATGGTTTCAAGCTTAGAAAATGATTATTCATTTCCGTTTGACCCATTGATAGGACCCTAACAGGTATTACCACTCCAAGTCAGAGTTAACCTGGAGCAAAGACAATGAAGGGGTTCTCCACATTTCCCAGATCTCCAGAACTGGAGTCTCACTATCAGATGGATTAGTGTTATCTCCTGGATACCCACTGGAGGAGCGAGGTCTTACCTCTCTGCAGAGATGCAGTCAGTGTATTCTACAACCCCAGCTGATTGGGTTATATACTCTTATTTTCATTCAGAGTACATGTATGGAGAAAATTCTCATCTTTCTTTCTTTTTTATCCTTAATAATTTGATATCTTAATGTATGTTATGTAATTTCTCTTGTGAAACACTTCATTTTTTATATATATACAAACAACCTATAGATATTTACCAAACCCCTCTGCTCGGGCAGGATATGACACAAGGTCTATTTTTAAGCAGAGTTTAACAGGTTTTAATTCAGAGTTTTCCTTCTCCTAGACTAGTTGCCTCACCAACTATAAGTGTAAACATTGAATGCTGATTAAAATTGAAAATCATACAATTTTACCTTGAAGCCGTCTTTCCACACTGGTGATGTATTGGTGCTCTTTTCTAAGTTAATATTTTCCACAAACTTTAGTTTGTCTACTCCATATGGAAGGTTTTTCTAGAAAATAACCAGCAAAACATTCATAAAGTTGTCACTTGTTTTTAATATTATTGACATAAATTGACATTGACTTGCAAAAATATTTTTCTGTCTCTTAGTAGCCTATACTGTTATGCTATATAATAATAATAAAGGGTCCTTGCTAAGCTTCATTGTGGTAGCGATCATTCCATCTATGTCCTATCATTCCTCTCATGTTTTCTAATACACAGGATATACACTCACACATGCTAATGAGAAACATTCCCATTGGTTATATCATTACATATAAAATTAAATATATACATTATCTGAATTTGTATATTTCATCCTAAAAGAACAATTCCAGTTGTGATTTAATATATCCCATGCCTTCAAAAGCCTCTTTATTTCAACTTATTAGGTTAAAGACCATAGAAAAAAAGCATCATGAGGTGGAATGGTTATTTACCTTGACATTCCTCAAGGCAACAAATTTTAATGTAATATAATTATTTGTGTATAACACACACTCATGTATAACATGCTCCCTTAACTTCCAATTGCAAAATTCAGAAAAAAAAATTCTCATGTATAATGCTGACTCTTTAGGATTTGTAGCAGGTAAATTTAACCTAAATTTAGTATTTGTTCCACTTTTTATTGATTTATACTGACTAAAAATAAGAATCTACATAATTTACATTATGTCTTAAGATACAAAATTTACACAATATTTAGAGCAAACACATAGATATCCTCACACAAAAAGGTAATAAGCTTGCAGTGAAAATAAGCTCATATTAGGAGAGACAAAATTATAAACAAACACATTCCTATAGATATTTCTCTGTAATGGCATAAAACATATTAGTTTAAACTATAGCTATAACTTACAAAGAAGGTTGAAAACCTCAAGTTTAGAAGAAAATTAACTTTTTATAAAAAAACTGGTAGGAGTCCATTTATTTATAGATGATACTGTAGGTTCTTTCTGTTTATGCATTTCACAGGAATACTACTCTCAAAAATAATAAATAACTTACTTTATAAAAAAGTGCAGGTGGGTTTAGGCAGATGTGGGCAAGGGTAAAGCCTGACCAAGGTAAGTTTGTAGCTACGTCCACAGCCACCTTGATACCCCATTCAGGTTCATATCTTGAAATTTTGTTCAGATCCAAATTCATTGGCATATCATCAAGACTTTTGATGAGCTGATTCTAATGTTTAAAAAAAAGATAGATATATGAAAAAATACTAATACGAATATTAATATAAAATGGGATATTTCTTGAAAAATATAAAGCATGAAAACAACAAGTTAGCCATTTCATTAATCTTAAAGTTTCAAGGGAGAATTGAGAACACAGCTAAGCAACCATGTCTATAAATCAGCTATTTTGAACCTTTGAGTTCAGATTAAAGCAGATATTTTGAAAACTAGGAAGTATAGTGTTCTTCATAGTGCAAACACGTCATTAGATTGGAGGCCGGTTTTATTGAAGGGAAAGAATTAGGTTATTTTAGTTTCAGTTTGAGCTAACTGTCGTGTACTATGTATATACCCTTGTGTTGTTGGCTCAATTCAAAGGAATACTTTAATTTCACCTTTGGTTGGAATATCATTTAACTTATTTAGTTGAAGTAAGTATATTTGATTATTTTAGTTTGAGTTGATACATTATTTTTATTTAAATTGTAAAAAGGAAACGTTGGGGCTTAAATTCACTTGTACAAAAAAATTTACTTAAGTTTAAAGCTTTAACATTTTTAAATTTAAGTTTAATTTATTTTTGGCATTTTCCTCTTAGAGTTTGTTCAATATTTTTTAATTAAAGAATTATTTATTGATAAAATTCAATTTTTTTTTTTAGCAATTTGTGTTATTTTAAGAAGCAAAACAATAAAACATTAAACAAATTTGAACAGAATTTAATTTAGTTTCTTCAAAGATGTAAAGCAAACTATTTTTATGATAAAATGAATTAAATTTTTTTTTTCATAAATTTAATGTCATTACTTAATTTGATATTCATTTTCGATATCGTTAAAAAAAACAAAAACGTTAGTGTGGGTGAAAACGTAACATCAATGAAATTAAAGTTTAATTTTCCCAAGTTTTTAACCATGATAAAAATCAGCATAAGTCAATATTGTTCTAATAAAAGTTTAAGTTTGAACAATGAATTTGAATAAAATTTTAATACAGAAAGGTTCATTAAAACTTTATCCAACATTTCCATTTAAAGTAAAAAAGAGGGAACTTCTTATTGTTATTAAAGGATAAAATGCATTATTTTTACTTTTAGTTGTTTTGCTTTAAAGTAAAAAAAAGTTATATCTTATATATATTTATATATATTTTATGTATATTATATTTATATACTTTATATATATTTCATATATATCTATATCTATATACTTTAAAGCGTATTAAAATAACCAAACTAAAGGAAAGGCTACTTATGAATGTTTTTAAATTTAATATAAAGTTTTAAAATAATAAAACTTTTTAATTTCTAGTTTAATGGCACTATGCAACCATTACTATTTTTTGTTTGATTAAAAACAGTTTTATTGTTGATAATTAAACAATTAATAATATTGTGCACAATTGCAAACCTGACAGTATTCCCTAAACAAAACCATAACCCTTCCCCCAATTTTTTTAAAATTAAAAAGTGCATTCTTAAGCTGAAGGAAACTCTCTAAAATTTTTTGTTTTAATTTATTGTTGTGTGTATTTGGGCAGAATGAATAGATAAAAGCTGTAATTAAGAGTATGATTAATTTAGCTTGAAAATTTACCCCTTAATTGAAGTAGTTAGAGAAATATTTGTTAAAGAGGTTTAATCTACCATTTCAGATATTAATCAATTCCTTGCCATGCCCCAGAAGTGCTATTACAGAAGCAAGCAAGACAAAACTATGTGTGGTGAGATTAATAAACTACCAGTTTATCATTTTCCAAAAAACAAAGATGAGAGAAAGCAAAGGATAAAATCAGTTCCAAATGCCAATCTAAATTCGTCCACTAGTGAGAAATAAATCTAATTCCCGCTACACTATTATCCTCAATTTTCTTCTCTTTTTTTTTTCTGGGACTTCAGAACAATTTTGAGAATGATACTCTGAGAAATTTAACATTTTTCATTAAATTTCTACTACTGTCCTTTCTTCTTGAAAAAAAAAAGTCTCCCGAGACTACACTTGCATAGAGCACGGAGACCTGTGGGATTTGAAGGTTTTTGAAGGTCAGTGACTAAGGGCAAAGCTGTGTTGCCGTAAGATATCTGACTCCATATTTTGGTTATATTATTTTACCCCACGTTGACTGGCCGGCGCAATGCCTTGTTCAAAGAAAGTCCAAAAGAAATATACAAAAAGAAAAGATAGAAACAGATAAGAGACGAAAACATTTCTTCCATACTTTCCTTTATTTACTTGGTGAATGGACTAACCAACGCTATGTCCCAAGATGTAGCGTGGTACCCAAAACACCAGACAGCAAAATCGGTGATGTCGGTTCGACGTCATTACCCAAAAAAAAAGGTCGGTTCACAGAAAACCTGAGTATTTATCTCTCTCTACCGGCTCTAAATTTGCCACTCCAAAATCCTTCTAATTTTGGCGCGACCACTTCCCATTGGCTACTTTACTTTTTATTATTTTTCTTTTTCTGATTTTTAACCGGATGGATGCGTGGAGCCTTATGCGTGGCGACGCATTTATACATTTTATATCTGGCAGCCGACGAGTCAATATCCGGTTGGGAGTTTTACTGTTAATTCTTAAATCCCCACAGACCTCTGTAATTTTTGTTTCTTACAGAGAGAAACCAGTTCTGGGATTCTCTTCTACTGCAGAAACTACTTAACTCTTATTTAGTTAATTGCTAATTTTACACTATCCTGATTGAACAGTGGAGAGTATAAAAAAGGTAAACTTTTCTTTTAACCCTTCACAACTGGCAGGCGGGCCAACTGGGTTCAACTTTTCTCTGACTGTGTAACAGACTGGGACACCTGAAAAAGTGGACTACAAACTCAAAAACTGCATAACACGTGCAAAAGGATACCTTGCTTTCTACTTTTCTCCAACTGACAGACCAACAGACTGCTAACAGACTGGGGCCTGTGCAAAAAACAGACTAAAAACAGACTGACAAAAGAACAAAACAGACTAACAAAAGAATCAAAGACTGGCGAAAAAAACCTGCAAGTTGTTTAAATACCAACAAAGGGACTGTAACAGTCCAACTTTACAAATAAGCCCATGAAATTCAAGCTATTTTTAACTCGCTGATTTGCAAATTTCAAAAAATATAATAAAACAAGAGATTTTAAAATATATTTCTTTGTCTTTTATGATTGTAAAAAAGTGCAAAATAAACTTTACCCTGATATATTTTTCCAGATTAGTGGTTGATTGTTTCAGTTTTTCATTCAGATTTGTGCGGGGTGACACCTTGATGATGTCACTTACTACTTGAATTGGGCGGGCCAATAAATACGGGAAGATCAGCATTTCACTGGATGTAGGAGTGCAAGATGTGGAAATATATACAGCATCATTGTAGTGGGGTGCTTCTTCCCACACTCCATATCTTTCCCATTCATCTTTTGGGATTTTGTTGCACTGAAATTGTCATTATTTACTCTTTAGCGGTTATACAAGACTTGTAAGGTAATCTGTAATTGCTTGTGATAGGATAACACTTGGCTTTGGCTCAAGGTTAGGCTTATTAGTTAAATTCATAGAAACTTTTGTTAGATGTAGTTTGCTTTTGAATTGTCTAATGTGTTTCTTGTTCAAATCAATAAAAAAAAAAAAAGAAACAACTTTAAATTAAAAATTTTAAATCAAATTTAAAAAGAAACTTTACCCATATTACAAACAGAAGATTATTTACTTATATATAAGACACAATGTGATTTTTATAAATATATATAGAGAGATAGTGTGTACCCATAGAGTAATGGTTAAAGCACTAGACTGCAGAATCGTAGTAAGCAAGTTTAAACTTCAGTCACATTCACAAATACCCTTGGGAAAAGTATGAACCCCCTTATCCTCCCATCTATGGGTTAAATAGTACCACTGTTATATATTGACCCTCGACCGAGCCGTCAATCAAGAGATACACCTGTGTAAATAAGCGGAAGAACAGCAGAAGCAGGTGGGTCTTAGACAATAATATAACCAGGTGCTTGGGATGGTTCAAGTCAGTTGGAGACAAGATGCCAAAGTGAGAGCCAGTGGCAGACAGAGGGCTTTGGGCCCTCAGTTACCCACAGTTAAGCAACCCCAGCCAAGATGAGGCAAAAGAAGTGCTGCTATGGTCAGAAGAACTTGGGTCAATATAGCAGTCTGTCCCCGTCTCCAGCTCATCTCTCCCACACAATAACCATCACCCATTCGAGAATAAAGTGTGAGAGATATATTTTTATAAAGAAGTGTATTCATTCGTTCATTGAAGTTCGTATATTATGTTTGATTATGTTTCTGCTTATATTTGTATTACGGCTATACAACACCACTACTGTTCTACACGAAGGATGGATTTGGTATTAAATGACCCAAGAAAGTTGATATGCCATTAAACAACAAAAACAAACCAACCAGCCAGGCTACCTTGTTTCACAACAGAGTTATGAAAAATTCTTTTGTTATGGTAACACAAGGCATTACTCAGCCTATGGTATTCATACTGTATGGATTTATCTGATTTCCAACCAAGTCAGATTTGACATGGAGTCATTTTATAGTGGTGTTGCATTTGCAAAAATTGAGACTCATGCACAGCCATTGCAGAGGGATAAGAACCCCCCTCCAACGAGTGTCCTGATATGACACTAAACCATCTGATGGTGAAGTTCCAATAATGCTAGAGCTTTAGGGAATGTGGAGTACCCTTTCATTGCTATTGCGTCCAGGTCCACTCTGTCCTGGAGTGGTAGCACCTGATAGGGTCCTATATATTAGTCAAATAGAACTAAACTGTGTACTTATGCTAAACTGAATTGTTTGAAATGGAACTGTTTTTGACATTTAACTGTGTGTTAACAAAATCTACACTTATACTAAACTGAATTGTTTCAAATAGAACTGTTTGACTGAACTGAATTGCTTGAAATAGAAATGTTTTTGACAATTGAACTGTGTACTAATGCTAAACTGAATTGTTTGAAATAGAACTGATTATTTGTATAAAAATGGATTTGACATTAAATAACCTATAAAGGCTGATATGCCATAAAATCCAACCAACCTATATATATATATATATATATAAACTTATGAGTCAAAATATGCTTTCAACATTACTTAGTAAGACAACAAGTGAATGCTTACACTCAGAACTGTTCCCATGTCAGCTTTGGGTGCTTTGCGAATACGTACTAAAATTGAAGCACATGGAATTGGTGAGATATCATGGTCAGTAAAATAGGCGGCAGTCATTGGAGAGACATAATCTGGTCCTTGCCAATAAAGACGAAGTTGAAAAGCACCTTCATTCAAAGATATCTGAAATAAAACAAGAGAATGAAGGTTGTAATGAAGGTCTTATCAGCCAGTTTTATGATATGCTAAGTTGCAAATTATAAAACTTGCTGATACAAGATATCTCAAATATATTATAGCGTGTACATCAAGTAAATAAATTAACATTACAATGCTATTACAATGTTATTCAGTAGTTGAGCAAGATTACCTCCCTTGATTAAAAATCATAGCAAAATTATCTCCTTGGCTACTTAAAAAATTATATGAACCATCATCACAAGAAGTTCACGAAAGAATTGTGGTATATTTCACATACTTGTTGTGGGGCCAATAAATATATCAATCCCACAAATTTTCGAAATATAAGTGACAACAAACTAGGCAAAAATGACAAAAGGCCAAATTTTATTATAGAGAATCAGAATTGGAATATCATATGGCGGATGCCAGTTCGTAAAATCCAGGAAACTGGTGGTTGGTGCAGGATCTAGTAGCTGCTGCAGGACTGGATTGCTGGTGCAAGACTGGTAATTGTTGGTAGTCAGGGCTGGTGGTCACTGGTGTAGGACTGGTAGCTACTGTTGTTGGACTGGTAGCTGCTGGTGCAGAACTGCGAGCTGCTGGTGCAAGAAGGTAGTTGCTGCTGCAGGAAGGTGGTCATTGGTGCACAACTGGTAGTTGCTGGTGCAGGAAGGTGGTTGCTGGTGCAGGAAGGTGGTTGCTGGTGCAGGAAGGTGGTTGCTGGTGCAGGAAGGTAGTGCATAGTGACATCTTAGAAGGTACTAGGTTTGACTTTCAGAATTAGCTCTGAAAAGAGCTGTTAGACTAAGAGGCTGGTAGTTGGGACCGCTTCATTGTGCTGTCTCAGAAGATGTTGTAATAGACTTTCTGAGTTATTCTTGAAAAGAGCTGTTAAGCTGAGAGGCTGGTGGTATTCCTGCATCGTCTGCTGGCTGGAATCAGGAGATCGGCTTAAGGAGAAACATGGGGCAGTGTGTCATGGGCAGCTGCTGCTGATAAGGCTTTGGTCATAGAGTTGACCAGGGGAGGATCGGATTCCTCCCTCACCTTTGGCTGATGTCCAGCCAAAGCTCCTGATTGTTTTAATACTGACGCTTTTTATGGATACAGCGCATTACCACCCGTAGTTGTCAAAGTAGAATGAATTTGCTTATTATCACCAAATAGTAGTGAGAGACTTCATTCTACTTCAACAAGGGTTTTTTTTATTACAACATATTTTGTGCTACAGCTGCAAACTGTCCTTTGAAAGACCAACTGAATTTATCATTTTTAAAAGACAGTCTATGTGGAGCCATTTGGTTCCTTAATAACCAGGTCCTGGATAGCTAGTGACTGACAGCATCAGTGACTCATCGCTTCTTGGAAATGGGGTTTGTTTGTTTTTTGTATTGTGTTATGAGTAGCCTGTTGACTACAATATACTATAGTCAGTTGATTCAGAATCATTCAGAGAAAATACTGAAGTTGAATAGGAATATGACATTCACACTTCTAGAAGATGTCCAGAAAGTATTCTATGGTCAGGATACAACACAATAAAGGTGTAATGATTCATTAATACAGCAATGCATAATCATTTTTTCACTGATGATACTAATCATGATACATGAAAAAATATCATGATACATAGTCAATTTGACGACTGAAAAAAGAAAACCACAAATACTATTTATCTGTGAAGGAAAAAAAAATTGAAAACTCTTTACAAGAAAATATTGCTTTTATCAATTGAGTTTTAAAATGCAAAGTGAACTCAGTTTTTTGGGGTTTTTTTTCTCTATTGTCTCTGTTTCAAAAATTTAAACTCATTATTCCTGTTAATTCAAAATAAATACATTGTAGTTTGTTAAATACATTTTAGTTTTTTTAAAGTTTTATTCTTTTATTTTTTAAGATACATTTTTTGTTGCTTCTTTTGTTTAGCCTTTTTCTCATTTTGACAATTTAACTCAGCTTGATTCAAAACTTGATTTCAAGTAAACAAAAATATGGCTGAAGCAGACTCAAAATCTATAATTTTAAAAAGACCATGTGGAACCTAATATAAATCTGCTGTTTGAAACTATTTGGGATTTAAAGTACATGGTGCATTCAATAAGTTTCCAGACTTTTTTGTACAGGCATTTAAAATTGCTGTAGACTCTTGAAAATTCTCTATGTTATTGCTATACATCTTATGAGATGACTGACCAATTTTTATGATTTCAGGTTCAAATGAACAGCTACAGCAAGAATTGGAATACACCTGATTGATAAGCCTGATTGTTACGGCTGGTGAATTTCAAAAATGCAATTTGGACATGAGGATACTTTAGAAGAATGATATGCAATAAAATTCTGTTTCAGACTTGGAAAAAATGCCACAGAAATGTATGGAATGCTTCAGACTGCTTTTGGACCATCTTGCATAAATCAAGCATCAGTTTTTGAGTGGCATAAGAGATTCAAGAAAGGCAGGCAGTCTGTGAGGGATGATGAGAGGTGTAGGAGGATTAAGGAAGTCAATACACCAGAGTTGATTGGCAAAAGGGTTAGGGTTAGGGTTACTACGTTGAGGTTTTAAGGGAGTTCAGGAAGAGATTCTGTCAGAAGAGACGAGCACTCTTCAAATCGGGTCAGTGGAATTTCCACCAGGAAAATGCACCAGTCGACAACTCCATCCTTGTCACAGACTATTTGACCAAGATGGGCATCAAGACAGTTCCTCACCATCCCTATAGTTCAGACCTTGCTCCTTGTGACTTTTGGTTATTCCCTAAGCTCAGAGGCTGTTGTTATGAGATGATTGAGGAGATGAATGAGGCTGTGACGAAGGTCATTGACATGCTCAGGACTTCCATGGAGCCTTCCAGAAGTTGTTAGAATGGTACAATAAGTGCATTGCAGCTGAAGGAGATTACTCCAAAGGGGACTAGAGTTTTATGTGTGTACTATCAATAAAAGTGCCCATACGAAAAATCTAGAAACTTATTTAATGATTCTTGTACAACAGGAAACAAGAAATTTTCACTCACTCTTTATTTTAACATAATTCAATTTTTTTTAAAGTCTATTGTTTACTTTTTTTGTTCTTATTAAAAATAGTTCAGATGAGGGACAAATTGAATTTTTAATTGTAATGAATTTAACTTTTAAAATAAATTTTTAAGGTTCCTCAAATGGATGCACAATTGTGCAAAAGATCATGATATATCTGAAAAGAAAATTTAAATGTTCTGAGAATAGTAGTTGAGATCACCTAAACATTGCAAAAATCATAATACATTGTTTTCTTTTATATCTACTTTATTCATATATATTAGATATAATTTGTAAACATAAGTCAACAAAGTTAGATAGTTCCAAGAATTGCTATGTATCACAAACATCAGTCATTTGTTTACATACAGTTGAATGATCAAACCAGTGCCGAAAGATCTCTGCTTCATGCAGAGGTTTTTAGCGGACTCTCTGGCATCCGTGCCAGATGGTCAATGCTCCATGGCAGACTTAAGGTCGAAAGCCCCCGGCTTCAGCTGGGCCACTTTCGGGTGGGTGAGCTGCATCACTAACACCTTTGTCACCCTTGTATAGCACTGTCCAGTTTAAGCTATAATCAGACATACATGCCTGGACCTAGATTTGGGTCCAAGTCCAGCTAGGCTCATCAGGCCCACATTGCACTTAGTGGGCCGATGAGAGCATAGTCCAGCAGAGCTCGAGCCTCAATTCATGCTCAACCTTCCCCTCCTCTAAACCCCCACTATAATCGACCTTCGGATCATTGACCTTGTGTCAAGTCCTGTCTGGTGGGAGGCAGAGACAAATATCCAGTTAAATGATCAAACAGTTCTATTTTAAGCAATTCAACTTTGCATAAGTCAAAGTTAAATGGTTCCAAGTATTGCTATCAATCACTAACTGTTGTATACTCACAACAATAATGATACCAATAACAACAGTACATATACAAATGCAAATACAGGGAAATACAAAACACAGGTGACTCCGTTGTTCAGGTACAAATACATTTATTAACTTATGACTTCATTTCTTCAACACGAGGAGAGAGACAATTCTTAAAAGTCTTTCGTATCATACTATGCTAACAACACCCCAACGCTTGGCACATCTCGTGGTCCAATCTCAATTTCTCAACACCATAGTCGGACCCCAACTTCTCAACATCATGGTCGGAACATCATGGCAGAGAACTCCATTCTCTGCCCCATTGGCAGAAGCTCAATTGACTGCCTGCATGGTCCACAGTCAACTCCCAACTGCAACTGCCTGCCTCAATGGCAGAGAACCCAACTGACTCTTTTCCAAATTCTTCAAATTCTCAGGACCAACGCTTCCGGGCATGACGTCATTCACACTCCAGCCTCATTTCCTATCTGGGTGTTTATTATGACAATGGTGATTGTCATATCCTTTACGCACAAGCGTAAACTGTACCCAACGACTGTGCACCTGAACTAAGAGCTGAATAGTTCAAAGCCCAATCAAACTGAATGATAAAATATAGTTAATGAAAAATGATTAATATAAAAATCATTCCTTAATCATATAACATAAAAATTCAATTAAACAAGTCATTTGTTTACTCACAGTTAAATGATCAAACAGTTCTCTTTCAAACAATTCAATTTTGCATAAGTCATTTGTTTGCACTCAGTTTAAATGCCAAACAATTCTACTTGACCCTAAGATAGGACTCTATCAGATGCTACCACTCGAGGCTTGACTGGACCTGGGAGTGATGGCAATGAAGGGGTAGCATTACATCACAATCATATTGTTTAATGTCATATCCAGGACACTCATTGCAGGGGTGGGATCTTACTCCTCAGCACTCTACAGACCCAGCTGACTGTGCTGAGGGGATAAAGGGATTTATACCTTTTCCAAGGGTATTAGTCCAAAAGTGAACATAACAGCATGATTTGTCACAGTCCAGCACATTAGGCATTACATCACAAGGTCTCCTCTCCTGGCTCTGCTTCCAGAAGAAGAACTAATAAAAGGCTCCATTAAAGAGCTCCAAAGAGGACAAGATTGAATTGTGAACATCAGTTAGTCTTAGGAGAATCAGTTAACTGTAAGCAAATGGTACTGGGGTGCAAATAGGTAGGTTACAAGAAAGACAATTAACAGAGTTCAACATCTCTTCCAGTGGCCTAGAGGTAATAAGATATACTTGATCTGGCACCCTAAACTGGTCTACCTAAGGTCACAATCTAAGTGTCACTTACCTGAGGCAGAAGTGTAGATGTGGTATTCTGTGAACCCTAATATACAGGGTGGAACGATAAAATCGTCATCATAAAGAAAACAACACTACAGCTTTATTTTAAAATTTTTATTGAAAAAAATCAATTCAGGTAACTTGATTATGTAGTAGAGCTGACATCTATTCAATGTAGCCGGCTTCAGCCTCAATCACCGCCTCGATATGGATCCAGAACTGGGAGCATGCCTTTTCCATAAGTGCCAGCGAATACTTGGCGGATGGCGATGATCAGGCTGGCTTTGGTGTTGTGGGGGGTCATGTTGGTGATGTTCTCGACGTATGACCAAATGAAGTAGTCCAGCAGGTTCAGGTCGGAGGAGGAGGGCCAGTGAGAGAAGGGTACAAAGTCGTAGCACTCCTTCTGAAGCCAAGCCTGGGTCTCTTTGGACTTGTGGGTTGGCACCAAGTCCTGCTGCCACACCCAGGGTTTGCCATGGGCCACCTGATTGCACCAGGGGATCACCACACTCTTCAGCACATCCAGGTACACTTTGGTGTTGACTTTCAAGCCGACTTCGAAGATGTGAGGTGGCATGATATGGCCCTCACTTGAAACCACACCAAAGACCATAACTGTAGCCAGAAACTTTGTTTTCATCCCTTTTGGAACTTTGAGGATGCTGGTAATGGTCCTGTTGTCATAACTTAGATCGGTAGAGAGCATGAGTTGTACAGTGGCACATCTCTGATCTCGCTCATTGAACATTGTGTCACTTTCAGACATGATAGAAGGCTCCTATCGCTCTTGGGATTTGTACACAACTGGCCAACTAGTAGATGGTCTGCAACAAAAAAAAGAAAACCAGTTTTCATTCAACAGAAATGGAATCATGTCATCTTTACTAGGGCAACAATTTTATCATTCTACCCTATATATATATATATATATATATAATGGATTTTGTGATTCAGCTTCTTATTCTCTTTTGGTGGATGTATTGTAAAGAGACAAATGTTCACATGAACAAAGAATGAGGAACAAGTACAAAATACAAGAAACAGTTCATAAAAGACTGAAGAAGCCAACCTACACATGGTGTCTGTTATCCATTTCTTCCTGTTTCCATGGCCCCAGAAACTGAACTGAGAAAATAGATCCACATGGTCCTAACACTTAATAAGAGTTTGGATTTCAGGGTTTTTTTTCCAATCTGCCATTACCAACATAGCAATCATTGATGACTACTAAAATTTACTGGAAAATGCTCTGGTAATTCTGAATGAATGTCAACCTTCATGGAATGTCCATCCTCCCAGTGTTTGGTACTATAGAGTTACAATAATGTTACAATAAGTAAATGTTACATAAATTAATGTTACTATATGTTATAAGCTTCTCTCGTGGAATGTTTTTATTAAGCCCATTCATTACTATTGCAAAAGTTATTAAGTATGGAATTGTTTATAACAAGAAGGTATAAAACACTCTTTCATTCAGTTGGTTGGCAAGATTCAAAGAAAGTGTTATTCTTTTTGGCAGCAAAAATTTAAATTTTGGTAGAAATGGAATCGGGGGATATTTTGTTTTATTTTTGTATTTTATTATTTGTTTTATTTATTCATTTATCCTTTAACTTTATTTATTTATTAATCCACAGAGTCATTGCAAGATTACCTTCCTTGATTAGAAATTACATTATTGAAAGATTATTTCCCTAGACTAGAAATTTTCAGTTATAACTTGCATAAATGTGATATGGAAGATGGGACAATAAAGAAATACTGTGAAATTCTTGTCACATTTTAACTTTTAGCTGTAGTTTTTAAGAACAGGAATACCTTCTTGTTTATCTGGATACAGTGTAGGGAGACATTAAATAACTATCTTCTCTTAGATTTGTGGATATGTATTAGAATTTTTTATCACTCTCTTTTTGTTACCATTCTTCAAACAAATTAGACTTCTTTTTTGTATTTCTGTTCATTGAAGAGATCTGGTATTACCATTGGCAGTGCCATTTGTCTGGCTATTGAAATGAGAACACCTAAAAAAGACAAGTAAGACTTTTCACCATTTTGAACTCCTTTTATGCATTGCTTCATAGAACAATATGAACATCTATTCTGCTGGGGTACACCTGTTTATTATTTGTTTATTATTATTCTTATATGCATTTATATGTATGTATTAAATGTCCTATAATTGTTATTTGAGCTATTTGTGTCTTTCCTTCCATTTATTCAGTGTTAGTGAATCAATGGATATACTAATACTGATAGACCCAATTAAAAATCCTTCCTTTCACCAAATGTTACAAATTAACTATAAACCTGCTAATACAAGTGAAGTTACAAATAAAGACCTATCTACAATTCAGTAAAAGTTACCAATTTTCATTATACACACAAGATTGATTGATGAAAGCATAGAAAACCTTAAGAACTCACCTGAACACCTGAGTGAGTCACTGTTGGTTGTCTGCTTGTGCCAAGCTCAATGAAAATGTTGATAGCTGCAAAGCCAACCACAAGTAAACCCTCTTGCTCAGAATTCATGGAGTAGACCTAAAAAGAAAATGTGTACTGAGTCATTAGAATATAGAAGTATTACTCTAAACTATATGTATTAAAATAAAAAAAGTTAAAAAATTGTAGCTGTTAAAAAATATAAATATGTTTAATGTACAAAGACAGAAGTAAAATATTGATTCAAAATTCTTCACACTGAGGTTCAGAGTTTCACACAAGGTAGACTATGTTTATAAGATTGAGGAAGCAATTCATTCTTTTTTATGACTAACCCTGAGAAAGTTTACTCCAAAAGGAAAAGAAAAGAAAGAGGAAGGAAAGGAGAGAAAAAGAAAACAACTACCAAGTTAGTAAACACTTATAGTGAGGTAAAAAGAGAATTTTAAAAAATGTAGTCTCAGGACAAATGGTATAATAGGTATTGGTATTGATGTTTGTATGTTGGCATTAATTAATTTCTCTTGTTTAACAATTTATTTCTATCTTTGAACTTAATAATATGCACTTTTTCCTCTAGGCATAACCCACATTATCACCCATAGATAAGTACAACCCAAACAATTTTTTAAAAAGTTAATATTGTTGTATAGCCATAAGGAAGACACAACAACACATTTCTTTATAAAAATATGTCTCTCTTTATTTCTATTAAGAGTCAAAACTGATGTATGTAGGAGAGAGACAGGGAGATGGAGACAGACAGAGGAATCAGTCGGTGGAGAACTCAGAGGACTGCTATATTGACCTTTTCTTAACCCACATTGTGATTGCATATTCAGGCCCTTATGTCTTTGCTTCCTTGTTGATAGGTACTCATCTGGGGTCCATTGTGGGCTACCTGCCCCCATGGGCACCTGCCAACCACTCACAGGCTGTGACTCTCGTGACTCTGTGACTGTGTGACTCCAAAAACTGACTGTATTTGACATGGGCACCTGTGTATATATAATATAACACCAATGGGTTCTTCTGATAGTCAACCCAGATGAGCAGCTTCCACTTGTTTACACAGAGGGAACATCCTGTTTTAGAAATCCCTAACGGACGCTTCTGTCAAAGGTCAATATGCAACAGTTTTCTTTTAAAGATACCAAGATTTTATTATTTCTAATGGCATATTATACACTCAAAACAGATATCATTATTATTTATTACCAAACTCCTCAGCATTGAAACTCTGTAACTAAAAATATGAATATGTCACAGTCCACAGATAAGTACAACTCTTATATTTTTTGCCCAGTTGGCTGGGGCTGTAGAATACACCGACTGCATCTCTACGAGTGTTCTGGATATGACACTAAGCCATCTGATGGCGAGGTTCCAGTGATGCTGGAGCTTTGGGGAATGCGGAACAACCCTTCATTGCCATTGCTTCCTGGTTGACTCTGACTCGGAATGGTAGCACCTGATAGGGCCCTATCTATGGGTTAAATAGAACTAAACTGCATACTTACGCTAAACGGAATAGTTTGAATTAGAAATGTTTGACTAAACTGAATAGCTTTAAATAGAAATGTTTTTTTACAATTAAACTGTACTTACATTTAAACTGCATGCTTATGCTAAACTGAATTGTTTGAAATGGAACTGTTTTTGACATTGAAACTCTACTTACACTAAACTTAATTGTTTAATATAGAACTGTTTTCGATACCTAAACTGTGTACTCATGCTAAACTGAATTGTTTGAAATAGAACTGACGATTTGCATAAAAATGGATTTGGCGTTAAATAACCTACAAAAGTTGATATGCCATAAAAACCAAACAACCAACCAACCATCTTATATTTATTTATGCAATTTCATTTTTGCAACCAAAAATGAGGTAGTCTTTGTGGTGTAGTGGCTAAAATGGTAGACTACAATATCATAGTAAGCAGGTTCAAACTCCAGTTGTACTATTATTTCACTTTCAGACTAATACTCTTGGGAAAAGTATAAATCCCCTTATCTGCCCAGGCATGGCTTAAATAGTACCACTAATGTTCTTTTACAAAGATGGCTATGGCATTAGATAACCTGTGAAGATTGATATGCCATTAAACAAAGTAACTGGACTAAGCTGTACCAAAAAAGAAGACTGGGCATGCATTAACTGGGCATTAATTTCTATAAGAACAAGAAAATAAAAAGTCTAACCTTTAAAAGAAGAGTGGCCGAGGCTGGAGGATCAGGTTCTCTAAATTCTTCTTTGTGTCCATAAACAGGATTAAAAATATCAGAATTTATTTTAGCCACTGCTGATAAATCCCCAGCATATTTCTTGTAGTTCCTGTCAATGATTCGTCCTGCAACCTGAAAATACACTTTCGGTATGAAACCTTCAATTATCTACAAGTGCAATAAATGATAAACTCTCATTTTAACATTATGTTTGTTTTTATATTCTTATAAAACTATTGTCAATGCTTACAACAAAAGTACATGATGACTTCATTACATTATTTTTAAAACTAACATTTGTAAAACTTTGAAATAATTCCAAGTAATGTAACGTTGCATGACCAAATAGAATGTGTGTAACGTTGCCACACCAACACGGCACCGTCTTGAATATCAATAGGTGTCACACTTTTCAAATACAAGACAGACCATTGCTTCCAATATGAGAAGTCTATTTCTGACTGCAACATTTCATACAGCAGTCGGCCCATCAAAACACAAGGTATTAGTGAAAGGTATTAGTTCTTCCATAGAAATGTTATCAGATACAGGGGTGGTAGACAAAGAGAAACACCAGACTTCAATTCCTTCACCCCACTCGTCCCTGAACTCAATTAACCATCTCTACCTCTGAACTCTCAACTGCCCCAAACTCAACTGAATCCCAATATCTTTGACTTATATAATATCTCTTAATTATTCCATTCTCTAATCATATAAGAACACATTTCCTTAACTTTTATTTGATTTAAATTAATTTTACCCTGAGTCAGGTGACAGAATGTTTACTCCCCAATATCCGGCCTTCAATCTTGATTTCAAAGCAAATCTCTAACTTGCTGTCTCAGGTGATTTCCAAAACAACCTGTCAACTTGATAATCTGCAGACATGTGTTACAAGTGCACCATGTGACCTTCACATACAACCTACACTTCATTCAAAGATTTTAACCAACTTAACAATTTATCACTACAAATAAAACAATTAACTAATATAATTAATCATCATCCTGAATTATATTACAGTGTTGGATTAGTAAAATGGTAATTCCTGTGTATGGAGTGAGTGAGGGAGAGGCTCTCAATGATTGGATATATTAATCATGTAATGAGCCCAGAAGTCTTGGCGCAAAACTCCCAAATCCAGTCAGACAGATTCCACCAGACATTCCATGAGGCAGGGACATTAAAAGCTCTCTGAAAGACAACCCTAAGATACCAGATATCTTCTTCAGTGCACCAGTAAATCCCTTAAACTCAACTTTATACACAGGAAGGACTGTATATTGTTATTAATTGTTTCACTTGTTGAATAATAAATTGTTAGAATTGAACGAAGTATTAATTCATTTATTTGTGCTGTTAGCCTTAGAATAAATGCTACAACAGAGAAACACAATAACAGAGAAATCTGAAAAGAAATTCAAAAGAAGTCTAATCAATTGATTATAAGTTTTCTCAGACAGGTAATTTTATTAATCCTTGTAGAGTGGACAAATAATAAAACAGATTTTTGGTAAATGAATAATAAAAATAATGAATGATGAATAATAAAAAAATGAATAATAAAAATAATTGAAGCATAAATTTTATTTACATACACATATTTTTGAACCAATCAGCAAAGGAAGCAACTTGGAACATTCTAGAAAAAAAGATCAAGGTCCCATTCGCACTCACATATTTATAAACCAATCAAGTATTTTCCCCAAAAAAAACATTCATATCCATTTTTATCCACTTACGGGTTATAAAAGAAAGCAATAAATCGGTTCTGGACACATTGGCGGTGCTGACTAAAAGAAGCCAAGCCACTGAACTGTTTCTTCACTTTACAAAACCCTGAGAGGCACCACGCTGCCAAGCAAAGTCATATTACTCTTTCTTCTAACACCATAAAGAAAAGGAGTTTACTACAACAGAAATTAAACACTCAACAAGTGAGCGAACACAACAACAACAACAACATTAATTACACTGACCGTACTTTCTTCAACATCGTGAGTTTCTTTGTATATTATTCAATCTGAATAATAAATCTATATTTCAAAGTTATTCAGGTTTTGTTTTTTTGTTAGGGAAATAATTTGTGAGGAACACACATGACCCTAAAATTTTGTTTTATACATCTGACACATCTCGCAACATCCCCAACATAATGAATTATGAATAAGAAAAATAATGAATAAGAAAAATAACGAATGATGAATAAGAAAAAAATGAATAAGAAAAAATGAATAAGAAAAATAATGAATAATGAATATGAAAAAAATGAATAAGAAAAAATGATAAAATGAAATAAGAAAATTTAAAAAAGAATTTACCCTGGTATATGACACAGAATCTGGTAGAAATCTGCATCCATCTATGTAAACATCAAATCCACTGTCAGTCATGAAAGCCTCTGAAGGTGATGATAATTGCTCAACAAATATGTAACTAGACTGAGAATTAAAAAAAACAATATCTTAATTTTCCTTTAAAAGAGAATTAAAAAAATATTTCTTCAACATGATTATTTTTATTTGAAAAATGGACATATACTATTCTCCAAATCTTTAGAGGGGGTAGACCCCATGATGTAGTGGCTTATGTAGTAGATTGGGATATCATAGTGAGTTCAAACTCCAGCTATGCTATCATGTTTATTTTCAAACTTATATCCTTGGGAAAGGTATGAAGTCTTTTAACCCCCACCAGCTATGTATTAAATCGAGCAACTACTATCTTTCTACAAGGATGGCTTTGGCATTGAATAACCCATGAAGGTTGATATGCCATCAAACAAAGAAGCCAAAACTAATTTTTTAGATCTTCAAGATATTTATACAATTTATTGAGGGAGACTCTAAAAAGTGCATTTAACTTATCAAATATAAAATATAATATTAAATAAAATATAGTATTAAAGAAAATAAGATATTAAATAATGTTTAGTTTGGTTTGGTTTTATGCCAAATCCTCTTTATACATATTTATTAAATATATGATTTATAAACACATTTTCTTGATACACACAGTTTAATGATCTAACAGTTATATTTTAAACAACTCAATTTAGCATGAGTCAAGAAAGTTAAATGGTTCCAAGTATTGTTATCTATCACTAACAATTCATTTAAACATCAGTCATTTGTTTACACATAGTCAAATGATCAAACAGTTTTATTTCAAACAATTCAATTTAGCATAAGCCATTTGCTTGCACACAGTTTAAATGTCAAACAGTTCTATTTGATCCATAGATAGGACCCTATCAGGGCCTACTACCCAGGACCTGAGTGGACCTGGGAGTAATGGCAATGAAGGGGTACTGTGAATTCTCTAAAGCTCCAAGGCTGGAGCATCACCATCAGATGGTTCAATATCATATCCAGGGTGGGGTCTTACTTCTCTGCAGAGATGCAGTTGGTGTATTCAACTGATCCAGCCAATTGGGCTTGATCTTACATATGAATAAAAAACAAAGAAACAAAATTTTCCGTGTTAACTTTACCAAGCAAGCTATTCACTGTTTTATTTCATTATCATGTCATTTTCCAGTTGATTTCTTAATCTAAAACTTTCAGAAATTCTTATCAACTGCTCTTTTGCTGAAGAAGTGAAATTTTTTTTTCATTAAGAGAATTCTTTGTTTTTATAATAAAGTGTTTGGTTCAAAGTTCTATGTAGACTCCCAAGTTTAATATGAAACACCTAAAGAAGGCAGAAGGATGCATCGGCTGAAAATTTGTGAATATAGCAATAAAGATGAAGACAATAGTCCGAATACTCTAAATAATAAGAATTATCAAGTTTCATCTCAGAAATAAGGACAAACAATATCCAATCAGTACAGACCTGATATAATACATCAATGAGAATTCTTTAATTACCAAAATAAATAATAACCCAAACGTGCAGTATCTAATCAGGTTGGTTGGTAGGGCTTAGAATATACTGATTGTATTCTCTGCAGATAGGGATACAATCAGAAAAATCTCATTTCTATATTTACAAAAGCTTGTGACAACCCTTATTGATTGATTGATTTTATGGTATGTCAACCCCACTTGGGTTATTATATGCCTAGAGGTTAGAGAATTGTATTCATTGTACATTGATATCTATATTGTTTTGTTTAGTTGTTTCTAAAGAGGGTTTTTTGCACAGAGTCCTATTGAATAGCAATAATTTTTAAACAGATCTAGTTGACCTATAGATGTGACCCTAACAAGTATAACCACTCTGGGTCAGAGTGGACCTGGGTGTAATGGCAATGAAAAGGTACTCCGCACAGGTTCAATCCTCACATGGTGTCTTATACTTAAGGACTAAAACAAAGCTCATTATTATTATATGCTGACAGTATCCCCTGCAGAGGGGTAAAACACTTCAAATGAGTAAACTGTTAGCCATGGGTGGCAACTTGTAATGTTGGAGGACTTATGACCCAGTCACCCAAGTAACCCAGCCCCTATACTATCCCAGAAAAGGATATTCTGGGTATGACACTAAACTACATCTGATGGAAATGTGCATCATGTGAGATCAATTGACAAACCATTATGAGGTATGTAAAATGATGAAGCAGAGACAAAACCAACTTGCCTTGTTAGCTGTGGCAGTAGAATACATCTCTACAGAGGGTTAACACCCTCCCCCAACAAGGCTACCTGTTGGCTGTGAGTGGTGATGTTTGAAGACCAATTACCCAGCAACTCAAGTGATCACATGACTTGCAACAATCCACTTGCAACTTACAAGGTTGGATGAGTGGTCAGAGAAGCTTGATCCAATGTCCAGCCCTAACACCTATATGATTGTCCTGATCATATTCTTCAAATTGTTCTTGTGGCAAACAAGTAATCAACCCTTTTTTTCTTGAAGGTGTGAGAAGGCTGTGGTTGAAGGTCAATTGCCCTGAGTAGTATTTGAAACCATCTGTGTGCAAACAAATGATCAATATTAAATAGAATTTAGTGTTAGATAATATTTCAAACCATTTAACTGTGTGCAAACAAATGATTAATATTAAATAGAATTTAGTGCTAGATGACAATACTTGAAACTATTTAACTGTGTGCAAACAAATGATTGCAATACTTGAAGCCATTTAACTGTAATGCAAATAGAATTATTAGTGTTAGATATCAACACTATCCAACAGTGTGCAAACAAATAATTAATATTAGATTAGATAGAAGTACTTGATAAATAGAATTACTTATTTTAAATAGCAATATTTGAAATTATTTAACTGTGTGCAAACAAATGAGTTCTGACCCATTTAAAAATAATGTTACCAATCAATTATTTGCCTAAAAATCATATATATACATATACATATACAGATATATATATATGTATATATATATATATATATATATATATATAAACAGGATTTGGCAAAGGAATAGATCCATGATGTCACAAATTTTGACTATCTGTTGAATTCTTGAAGGTGTAAGTGCAAAAAACCAAGAGGCAACAATATTATTTGTCAACTTTACCAAGGTCTTTGACTCCATTCACAGAGGAAAGATGGAGCAAATTCTACTCACCTACGGCCTACCAAAAGAAATTGTCACAGACATAATTATGCTATATAGAAATACAAAAGTAAAAGTCTGTTCCCCGAATGGAGACACAGACTACTTCGACAAGGTTTTTAGATTAGTGATTTTATTAAGTAACTTTAAAAATTGTTAGTATTTCTATAGAATAGTCAGCCAATGGAAATTTTATTGACATAAAAATCTTAAAGATAAAAACCCAAAATGAATGGACAAACTTTTAGATCCTTTCCCATTAATTTCTGATAACTTTCTCTTTCCTCCTCATAACTGGGTGATTCCAATGATCGACCTTCAGATCCTGCAAATATGTTCATGTGAAGAACAGCATTACCATATTTTGTCCAATGAAAATCAGCTTCATTCTCACGAATATTTGACAACTTAGGAACAGGTGGACAACATAACTTTAATGTGTGTGGTCCAGTATTGAGAACAGCATGGAATGTATATCCAGTGACAAAATCTACAATGAACAAAAAATTACTGAAAACAACACAAAACAGAAATTCTTTGGTCCTAATTACACAGTTGATTCAAGAGTTTTGCAATAATTTGGTTGCTTGCAGCATGTATATCATGAAAGCAAAGCAGTTCAAATCATGGGAGATACCCACTGTGGTTGGTAGTATTGTGGTAGTTGGTGCAGTGACATATTGTGCATTGTTTTATTCTCTGTGTGATTTGAAAGCCATGCAAATGAATGTGCAGCATAGTCTAATTTGGGAACTTATGCTTTATGAGTTCAAATTGAGCCATAACACTACAGAAAAACCCAGAATCATTTGTTGTGAGAAAAGCAAAGATGACTTTGATCACAATACAGTAACCAGATGGTTTGAGAAATTTTTACTAGAGTTACAAGAACCTTGATGCTTAAACAAGGATCAGGTAGGCCTAAGACTGTGGATCCAAAGCCGTGCTCCAAGCCATAGAGGCAAATTCAGCAAGTAGCCCTAGAAGAGTATCAGGTGAGCTCAGTATCTCACAGTTTAATGTGATTCATCACCTACGTAACTTTAGCATGCAGAGCTGCCAAACTGTGTTTCATGTAATCAAGATATTGCAAAACTTGTAGCAACAATAAAAAAAAAAAGGATTTGAAAAATGAGAGAATAACAAATAAAAAATTATTGTTATTACTTATTAAATGTTGTGCACCTACTGTAGAACGTTTGTGGACACTAAATATTGTAATAGTTAGCAAGGATACTACTAATAAGTTTGATTCTTTTTGGGTGCCTCATACTTCTGACCACAGGCAACACTAAGCCAAGTATTTGTAAATGGCTGCTGTAAAGCATTCATTAACGTATTCATTAATGCTACTGAGAAGCAAAATAGTTTGCTAGAAGACAACTAGATGCTTAGGATCAAACTCATGACTTCAAATGCGCAGGTGATAATGGGATTTATAATTATTTGAGGGCAAACAAATTGCTTTTTACATGTTATAAATTTGAACTTAGTTAAGTTTAATTCTAATCTAATTGTTCTTATTATCCTGATGGTTTTTTCATGTTTAAAATATTGACATAAAAATGTATTTGTTAAAATATCTTTTCAATTGAAAATTGTTAAAAACAAAATGGCTCAAACATCATTCAAATATTCTTTAATATGATTGTAATGATATAAGATTACTTAATAAAGTTTAAAGATTTATTCATCGTTTAGTAAGGTTTCACTTACCAATGTATAAATTTTGTGCTATCTTTAAATATAAAAATAGAATTTGCAATAGATTTGTTTTGATTTGGCCAATTAAAGAAAATACACCAAAAAAGTTTTCTTACTAATAATAGAAAAAGAAAACATTTACTTTTCTAAATCTTACCTTGTCGTGAATTACCTTGTCTGGAATTTTTCATTTATGATAAAATATGCCTGGAATTCTTTAGAAGTGGTAAAGTTTACCATGTCTGGAATTTTTCAATAATATTAAATCTTACCTTGTCTTGAATTCTTTAAGAGTAGTAAAGTTTACCTTAAATAGAATTTTTCAGTTATAGCAAAACATGTCTGGAATTCCTCAGTAATGGTAAATTTTACCATGTCTTGAATTCTTTTGGAATGAGTAAGTGTACCTTGTCTGGAATTTTTAGTAATGGTAAAGCATGTTTGGTATTCTTTAGTAATGTTAACTCTTACCTTGTCTTGAATTTTTCAGTAATGGTAAAGCAGTCCAAGCCACGAGATTTTCATTTAATGTAACATTTTTCAACATATTTTTAACTCTGTAATTTTCTTGCTTTTCCTGAAGTTGATAAAACTTTATCATGATTATTATTTCTTTATGCACATCAACATCTTGAAAGAATGCTTGCAAATCTCCAAACATGTGGTAACCATACCGAAAACTTGTCTCCACATAATCCGTTTCTAAAGTCACTGGGCCGGATAAAGATTCCACTACCTGAAAAGATAGAACTATTGTCTTTCAGGACTCTAATTTGTCATTTATAATTTAGTATTTATACAAAACATCTTTGCCGATAATATTTTTGAGAGCAATCCTGTTATTTTAGTTTTTGTTATCAGATGATCCTATCAGGATCCTATAATAGTGTATAATGTCCTATAATAAATAATCCTATAATAAATAATTATTTGCCTGAGAAAATGGTCATTGGGCACCACATGAAATGTCACATGACAGTCCCAGAAACCCATTCTTTGATTTCTTTTACATCTGTTCTTTGAACAGTAGAAACCTTGACACCTGCTTTACAATGGAACAGTAAAGACACATTTTACTGTTCACCATCATCAATTAAACCCTTTTTTCTATTTTTAAACCCCTTTTACATATTGCTTCTTCATAGAACAATATGTGCATATTTATAGCTGTTGGGACATGTCTGTGTATTCTTTTCAAAATTACTTGTATGTATATTATATAAATATTAAATGTATTTGTATGTATAAATGAATTTATCTTGTAAATGAGTTTACCTTATGTTTATTCAGTGTTAGTCTATCATGGATATACTTATGCTAATATAGATCCTTGGTGAGTGGAGACTTAACAAAGTATCAGGCCTATCTCCAAGCAATCCAATTACGGTATTCTGTTGTAGGAACCTCACTTATTGCAAATATATACATACATACAAGAACATGCACATATACATGAGTGAAGGAAAGAAGAATTTAATCGGTAAACTTTTATTAAATATACTAAGTTTTCCAATATTTACTTCTTTCAAGTCTCTCATACATATATGGCTATTAGGACTATAGTGTATAATATAACTGAACCTAATTAATAAAACTATTTCTAAAAATAAATTGGCAGAACACCAATAAATAAATAATAATGACTGTGCTGAAAATTTTTGTATGGACTTGTTCACCATCCTTAGCAAGTCACAGTCTTCATTTCATCTAAAAGTATTGGAGACAATTCATATTTTGTCTGGCAGACCGTCTCTTTGTAAACAGAGAGAATGTCTGCAGGGACTTGATATTATTTCACTATAGTCTCCAATACAATATTTTTTCTCCATCTTGAATATTTCTTATATTTTGGGGTATTTTTTTGTTTTGTTTTTATGATATTCTCGATTTTAGTTCTGTTGAGCGAGGAATAAAACCGGTCAGATAGCTTGTTGCCTTTTTCTTTTCTTTTTTTTTTCTTTTGCTTTTCATGTTTTTAGTCCCATAATAAATAAAACTTTGGATCATTTCATTGCCTTGATTGATTTGTACCCACCAAAATATCTTTATATATATATATACACACACAATATAAGAGAAATTAAAACAAGTCATTGCAACTTATAGTTTTATGCTTTCAAAATCATCAGACAATACTACATTCTAATTCTTTTATTATGCCCGCTCCACAGGGTACATGTATTTAAGTTTTAGTATAAAAAATATTTTAAATTAGAAAGACTAACAAAATTAAATAAGAACACTTATAAAAAATGACAATTTTAATTGTATAAAATAATACATCGGATTGCTTTTAATACATTTGAATGGTTGGGTTGGGTTTGGTTGGGTTGGGTTGGGTTTTATGGCATATCAACCATTGTAGGTTATTTAATGTTAAATCCTGTTTATACATATATATTAAATATATATGTGATTTGTAAACACATTTTGTAGATAACATTCTTAAACAAGCCTGAGCTCTTTTTTACACACAGTTAAATGGTTTCAAGTATTGCTACAATTTAACATCAGTCATTTGTTTGCACACATAGTTTGTTCTATTTGACCTATATATAGGACCCTATCAGGTGCTACCACTCCAAGTCAGAGTAGACCTGGGAGCAATGGCAATGAAGGGGTACTCCACATTTCTCAAAGCTCCAGCATTACTCAGATGGTTTAATATCATATCCAGGAGGTGGGGGTCTTACCCCTCTGCAGAGATGCAGTCAGTGTATTTATTCTACAGTCCCAGCTAACTGGCCTATTTAATACATTTGAGAATAAAACAACATTATTAGAAATCAATAATACCAAGGGATTATTTAATAAACCTGATTTTGTTAGAACCAGTATGAAAATTACCCACACCATATACTATGTAAATCTTTGCAGGATTTTAATTGTATTAATAACATTTTTTTTTAATGAATAAATATTTTTAAAGATAATATTATTGGACAAACCAAAAAAATAAAAGAAAATTAATAAAAGAAAAGTAGCATTTCATATCTATTTTTATTATGTTAAACTTATTTGGAACAAAGCAGGTGTAATGATTTATTTAAAAGTAATCCATTATCATTATTGTGGAGGAGTTCCTGTGGCTTAGGTGCTGTGCTGTAATATTATAGTAATAATTTAATAAGCCTTTTTGCATCGATGTGACACAAAGCCATATTAATGGGGCACCCAATGAGACTATAACATTATAGTAAGTGAGTTTAAACTCCAGTTGTACCATTTTGTCCTCTTTTGGACTATTGCCCAGTCAGCTGGGGCTGTAAAATACACCGACTGCACCTCTGCAGAAGGGTAAGATCCCCCACAACAAGTGTCCTGAATATGATACTAAACAATCTCATGGTGAGGTTCCAGTAATGCTGGAGCTTTGGGGAATGTGGAGCACCCCCTTCATTGTCATTGCTCCCAGGTTCACTCTGGCCCAGAGTGGTAGCACCTAATAGGGTCATATCTATGGATCAAATAGAACTAAACTGCGTATTTACACTAAACTGAATTGTTTGAAATAGAACTGTTTTGACATTTTACTGTGTGTAAAAAAAAACTATATTTATACTAAACTAGATTGTTTGAATTTGAACTGTTTGACTGAACTGAATTGTTTGAAATAGAAATGTTTTTGACAACTAAACTGCAAAACTGAATTGTTTGAAATAGAACTGTTTATATGTATAAAAATGGATTTGACATTAAATAACCTACAAAGGTTGATATGCCATAAAACCCAAACAAACAAACTTTCGGACTAATACTGTTGGGGTGGGTGTTATATAGTCATTTACATGTTCATGCAGCATCACAACGACACAACAACAAAGACAGACGCACGCAGAAAGACGCAGGAATGAAGGACGTATGAAGGAAGACACAGGAAGACTTCTTTACAAATATATTTACCTCTCACTTTATTGCAAGGGTTCGAAAGGGTTGTTCAAGGTTTGCATGTGAGAGGGTGCTGGAGACCGAACATAAACTTCATATTTTGACCTCCACTACTTATGACCGTCACGTTGTGTCTTTCTGGTCCTCTTAATGTTCAACCGGAGGCCTAGGGCTCACTCTGCTGGATGCTGGCTTTCTTTATGGCATCTTATCAGCATCTTCTCTGGACCCCTAACTCCATCGGGGGTTTCCGAGGACCCCCTCGGTCGGGTGTGGCTTTCCTTACCACATCTGGTCTCTAACTCTCTGGAAGTCTGCTGGCAACTGCCCTGGGACCCAAACTCAACTCAATTATATAATAATTCAACGCCCACACGATCGCCCACTGGATCTTTGAAATCGAATGTTTAATCGTCATCAAGCGGAAATAACTGTCATGCAGTTCAGAGGTTACTCTCTTCCGGTGCATCACTGTAGTGGCACAATGGGACCTTCACCTTGTCCCATATCATAAGCCTTAATCCGCCCACGCGATCTCTTTTGATTACTGGCCATTGGAATGTGTCACTTCCTTCTGGTGTATCACCTTGGAATAGCATTTTTGGGCCGGGTCGAAGGTCAAAATATAACATGGGTATGAGCACCTTTATCTTTACTCCATGTGTTAAATAGTGTCACTACAGTTCTACAAGGATGGCTTTGGCATTAAATAAGCCATGAAGGTTAATATACCATTAAACAAAGAAACCAAACAATGATTAGAGTAAAAGAAAAGTAGTGATTGTATTAAGCCTTATATAACTAGTAGAACTGGTGTGTACTACTTCTAAACACCCAAACCCTGCTTGGGGGCCCTGGAAGGGTAAGTTTCATATATTTTCCATGAATACTACTTCAGGAAAATAAATGTAGTAGAGTGGGGGTCTTCTATCATAAATTTTGGAGGGAGGGTATATAATAGATCTGGAGGAGGAGGAGGTATATAACAGAATCAGATTCAAGGGAGAGGGACATATCATAGAATCAGAGGACTGTATTAAAGATTCAAGGGAGAAGGGTATATAATATAATTGGAGGACTGTATCATAGAATCAGAAGGGCTTATAGATTTAGAGAGGGCATATCACAGATTTTAAGGAGCATATCATAAATTCAGTGAGAGGCATGAGACTCTTTCACTAGCCTTGATTATTTGTCTCTGATGGGATCTCCCTAAGCCCAAATATATTAAGCTATATATATAACAAAATATTGAGCTTATAGTCTATAGAGTTAGATTTTTAAATAGGAAACAAAACATGAATCTGTGTATCATGTTATTCTTAATTTAAATATTGAAAAGTTGTTGGCAACCTTAGTCGAGGGTGACCTGAATTCTCCCTTTTCAATAGCTACTACACCGAAGTGTAGGGGAGGTTACTACATTCCCTTGATTGCTCCACTTTACCCTTGATCCTTGCCTTATAATGCTGAGTGTTAAGCAAGGCAGCATCAAGTACCATTTTTTGAGTCTTTGGTATGACTTGACCAGGGATTGAACCCTGATCTCCCAGACCACTGGCAAATACTCTACTCATTAGGCCAATTGAGTCAAAACTTTGTACCATATGTTCTTTGCAAAACATTGATAGATTTATGAGGATGACCTGAAAAGTCCATATTTTGACATCATATTTTTAGCTGGGGACTGTTTTTTACCAATTGGATCCAAGCACTGCAACACTAAAGAAAGAAGTATATGAACTGAAAGGGGGACTATGTTGAAAAATAATCTGCTTTTGGTCACATTCTATGTGAGTGTCTTGGTCAGGTTATGAACTTTTCCGTTGACCCTTGTATATCAAAAAATAGTTATTTTTTTATCATTAAGGGTTTTCAGACTATTGTCTTCATCTTTATTGTTATTTCCACAACGTCCTCCGGCCTTCTTCAGGTGTTTGTCGAACTCAGGAACTTACATGGAACTTCGAACTACATCCTTTATTGAATCCACAGGGGTCGCCTGTTCTGATTCCGTTAGCCATAACCGGGTACAAGTGTTAAGAATTCCTTTATTGTTACTTGCCTGCAGTCAGGATTGAAAAATCATCAAGCTTCGTCTCAGAAATTTAGATAACTATTAGTTATATTTGTTTAATGAAAATAATGTTAGATAGATTGTATCTGTCATCCTTTTTTGTTTAATAATTTTCAGTATATTTTTTTGAATTTTCAATCTGGGAGGTTGGTTGTTTGGTTGGCTGGTATTTTACAGCATATCAATCCTTATGGGTTATTTGATGACAAATCCTATATATATATATATATATATGTGTGTGTGTGTGTGTCTGTGTGTGTGTTGTAAGGAAGTAGCTTGTGGGTAACTTTATTTTTAAATGAGTTATTAGAGCTCATTTGTTTGTACAATGTTAAATGGTTGCAAGTATTCCAATCTAACACAAATAATTCTATTTAATATTAATCCTTTGTTTCACCCACTTTAATGGTTTCAAGTATTCCTAATTAACATTAGCAATTCTATCTATTTAATGTTCATATCTAATATGAATAATCTGCACACAGCAATATGGTTTCAAATAACTAATATTAATAATAATCCTTTGTAAGTGATTGAACAGTTCTATTTGACACATAGATGGAACCACATAGGTACTACTACTACTCCAGGTTAGATGTTATATAATAGCCGAGGGATTTCGGTTCATGCCTTTGAGTTTAGTTAGGCTGAGAACCTTTCGGCTCAGCACATGGGTTAGTTAGGTGCAACATTGAGGCAGGTGTTAACGCAGGCGCACGCGGGCGGATAGAGGTGTCACTCAGATGTCATAATAGTCCGAGACAAAACGCAGTGACAGGGTGCGGGTGACGTCACGCACCGGAAGCGCGTGGAGGTTTGTGGGAGATTTGAAGAAACTAAGAGTTGGGTACTAGATGCCAAACAAGAAGGATTGACTTTTGGAGCTCGCAGACTCGATGCGAACGTGCGCCCTATGAGGGCCGCACGAGATGGGGGCCGCTTGAGTTGGGGGCCAAATGAATAAGACAGCATAGAAGATTGTGTCTCTCCTCTTTACGTCGAGACCTTTAACTTAAAGTTAATAAAAAGGTTTTGTACCTGAACAAGAAGTCGTTACGTGTTTTTGAATTCCGAGATTCCTATGTTCTTTATATGTTCAATCATTATGAACATTCGATGTCCATTTCACCCATTTCGCACATGGCCATATTCGTGTATCTGACTACGCAACATTAGAGTGGACGAGGGAATTATGGCATTGGAGGAGTACTCCAAATTCTCCAGTACTGGAGCCTCACCATCATATCCAGAACACTTGTGGGAACAGGTCTTACCCCTTTGTAAAGATGCAGTTGGATGTATTCTACAGTCCTGGTTGACAGGAATTTTCAGTATAGAAATACTGAAATGAATGTATTCAATAAAGAGTGAGCCTACCTTTTGTTCTTTCACATAGAATGCTGTTAGAGTCAACTTTCCACTCCTTGGCTTGGCTCCTTTGACCCAGTAAAGGATGATGCTAAAGTTGATCTTCGACAAATTAGCAACAAATGCTGGATGATTATTACTGAAATGTTATAGAAGTCAATATTATTTTTCTTTTTTCTTTTAAAATCACAGTAAAGGGATATATCTTTTATTTATTTCATTTATATATATAGCTAGGGCTCAATCAATCACTATTTTGACTAGAATTATCTTTCATCTTTCTAATTCTATTAGTCAATCATTATTATTGATAATTTTGACTTGTATTATCCTTCATCTTCCAAATTCTAGTTGCCTTATCAATCATTATTATTGATAATTTTGATTTCTATTATCTTTCATCTTTCTAATTCTAGTGGCTTTTAATCACAACACACAAAGGTCATCATTTCTCCGACATTGGAAAATACTTAGCAAAGCAGTTATCATTGTAGGAAATGGAATTGGTAACCTGAGTTCAAATCCTGGACAAGGCTTAGCATTTCACTTCATGCTAATGCTCTTGAATTCATTTTTTCTCTCCCTAGCTATTTAACTGGTATATCCAGGATTTACCTAGTAATCGCATGGGATGAGTGTTATTAAATTCATCCCCTGATCCCAGGGAGCCTTTCCCCCAATCACTACCTGCTTAGCCAAGCTAAGTTTGTTACTTAAACCCCTGAGGTGCTCCAAAAGGGAAATGCCAAAGGGATCAAGCATTTTGTCTGATGGCCACACATGAGTCTCGATTTATGATCGTCTGATCCTTCATTGTGTTGACTTTCTCAGCAGGTTGAGTTGAAATATATGAGCCCAAGATGGTTCCGCAAGGAAAGAACAAGTTTAAAACAAAAAGTTGAATAAATGTTTAAGAGAGAAAGAAGTTCCTGTGACACTTCACAATGAAATCCTTTCACAAAAAACTTCTCAGCCTATCTGCACGTTAGTCTCTCACTGTTCTCCATTCTCTTGTCCCTACCACTTATCTCCTCTGTGTCTGTTCTCTCAGCCCATCTCTGTATCTGTGGTCCCAGCTATCTGTCCTCTGTCTGATGCTCTGCATCTGTATACCTTCTAGTTGCAGACCGACTCTGTTCTTCAGACTGTCCTCTGGTTGACCCTCTGTGTCAGTCTCTTATCCCTTCTAGCAGCAGAATCCCTCTTGTATATATCTGCAGTGGCAAACATTCCTATTTCTGGATTTTTAGCCACCCAAGACTGGGTATAAAAATACTGGCAGACAACCAGTCTCCAGGAGACCCTAAAAGGTGTGATAAATTTTTTTCAAGTCATTGATCCACTTTTATCTGACATCTGCATTTTATACTAGCAGGGCTGAATTAGTGTTTCTCACACAAATATGTCTTGGCCCCTATATGGATGTACATATATATACGTATATGCATACATATACCCATGGTCAATTCACAACCATACACATGTATACACCTGCATGTACATACATGTATTCACACAAAACTAAGCCCAGTCTAGAAGATGGAAAACTCTGAATTCAAACCAGCTGTACTCTACTTTTAAAAAAGTGACTATGTGTGACACTATATTTGCTGGTGTGGTAGTATATAGACTTAGCTATATCTATGTGCATATGTGTAGATACATAAGTAGGCGTGAGTACATATATGTGTGTACATACAGTTGTATACATATGTGTATGATTGTGAGCTGACTATATGTATATATATATATGTATATGTGTATATATGTGCATGCCTATATAGGGGCCAGAACATATTTGCATGGGTATGTTGAATGTGTGTGTGGTCACATGTATTTTTGCAGGAACCATTGATACAACCTGAGTATAAGTAAAGATGATCTGATACAAATGGTGCTCAGACTTAAAAGAGCTTCAATTTTATTATCATACCTTTTAGGATCTCCTGGAAACATACAGTCTGGCAATATTTTTACGTCCAGTTTATGGGTGGCCAAAAATTCGGCAGTAGGAAATGTTCACCCTTACATGTATACAAGTAAAGTCAGTCTGCTGGATAGAAGAGAGATAGATTCAGATAGACACAGTGCAGGCAAGAGAGAGTCTGCTAAGAGGATCTGCCAATTTTGAGACCAAAAACCTAGCAGTCAGTCTAAGTTTTAGCCAAGGGAATTTCACCAGCCACCTACATAGTGTAAGTGAAAACTCTACACACCATTATTTTGCAAAGTGTTACACTTGTATTACATCCTGCCTGAGGAGTAGAGTTTGAGTAAATACATACATTAGAAACAAAAATAACAAATAAGAACTCGGTTAGAATCAAACTCATATTTTTTTCTGATTTAAAGACACCTGTTTCTCTATATCAGCTGCTATACCAATGTAACACTATAAGCTTTTAACACAGGGTGCACTTATTTTAGTGCAATACATGGAAAATCAACTGATTTAGCACAAACAAAAGTGCTAATTTTTGTGAACAAATAGGAGTGAAAAGCTATAATTTTTGAATTGGCTTTTTTGCATTTATTGACCAATCAGCACCTTCATTTGGGATGTGCCTTTTTTTTAATTTCTTAAAGATTTGCGGGCAATAATATTTTGAATTGTCTCACAAATTTTGAAGGATCAAAACTTATAATTTCAGAAATCTTTTTTCCCCTAGGTTGTAAAAATACATTTTTTAACCAATTAGAATCATAGATAAATTAAATAACTTTTTTATCTAAATTTGAGCCAACCTCAATCTTATAAATAAAGTGATGATATAGATTAAATCTTCGGTAGATGATAGATTCTTTTCTCTTTTTACACAACTTCCATCTTTATTTATCTTGAAAGAAAATCTAACATCCTGATCCTTCAAGAATGAATTTAATCTCAACATTGCTTAATTATTGCAAACTGAATGAAAATATTTGGTGTTTTTTTGATGTGCTTAGACTATCATTACATTTACTACTGATTTTTTTAGCTGCATTCATTTACATACCAGTGCATATGTATTCTTTCACTCCTACATAGGTGACATACACAAAGATCTTTTACACACACAGAATATATTTGCTACATTTAGACAAATCAAATTGATACATAAAATGCATGAACTTTACTTTATTGTCATATAAATATTGTGGCATATTTACTCTCTAATATTAATTTTTCTTTCAAGAAGATACTGTTACTTTTGTTTTTCAACAAACTTTTCACTCAAGTTTAAAGAAACAAAATTTATTAAATCTATATATTCTGTATTTTACTCAATTATTTACACACACCTTCACTTCACATATTGTAATATATTGCCTTGACCTGCAATGAACCCAGCAGATGTAGTTAACAGATACATTTGGCCATAGATAGAATCAACAAAGTGATTACTGGAAAAAAAGTAACGCATGGGTGTAAGCCGTGACCAATTGAGATCAAGCTTTGTGTGGTTGTAAATCATGGCCAATGAAAAACACACTATGGGTGGGTGAAGAGGTGCGGCCATGTGGGTCCCATGGGAATTTTAAGACTATATAAGGTCTAACCCTGACAGCTCTTTCATGTGTGCGAACTCTCTCCTACTCCAAATAAGTGTTAACATCAAAGAATAAAAATATAATCTTATATTTTTATATATACGTGTTCCTCGTGTTTATCAAGATCCAGCAGTTGTATACTGAAATATACCTGTAGGTGCAAGCATTGCATATATGCATATGTAGGCATCACATATATGCATTTATAGATATTGCAAAAATGCATGTATAGGCATCACATATATGCATGTATAGGCATCGGTTACATGCATATATAGGCATCGCATATATGCATGTAGAGTCATTGTATATATGCATGTATAGGCATCACATATATGCATATGTAGGCATTGCTTATATGCATATATAGGCATCGCATGTATGCATTTATAGACATTGCATAAATGCATGTATAGGCATCACATATATGCATGTATAGGCATCGGTTACATGCATATATAGGCATCGCATATATGCATGTAGAGTCATTGTATATATGCATGTATAGGCATCACATATATGCATGTATAACATGTGGGCATGAGCATATCAGTTTGACTGGTTTCATTATTTTATTTATTGGCAAATCAACATTCATGGTTTATTTAATGCCAAAGCCATTCTTGTAGAAGGACAGCAGTGATACTATTTAACCTGAAGCTGGGAGGGATAAAGGAGTTTATACCTTTCCCAAGGGTATTAGTATAAAAGTGAACATAATATTGTGACTGGAGTCTGAACTCACTTACTACAATGCTATAGTCCAGCATGTTAACCACTATGCCAGAGGAACTTCCAGAGTATATCTGTATTGATGTGTATGAGCATAGGATAGCATAATTGGATGTATTAGTATATTAGCATCAAAAGGGTAGCTAAATAGGTTAGGGAGGTTAGCAGAGTTTAATAGATAACAGAAAGAAAAGCATTTCTCAATAGGAATGAAAGGGTTTTGTCTGTAATAAGCTAAAGTCTTAAGTACTACTATGATCAGAAGTCAGTAGGTAAAGGTATTTTGATTCTAGGAGGTTTATACTGGAGTGGTGGTTTTCTTTTCCAGAAGTTGGGGCCTCATATATTCAAGGTACCAGTCAGAAGTAGTGGCATTTGGGTTGACTATAGTTTTGTGCTGGCGGATCAGGCTGGGGTGCCACTTCTGACCACAATCCATTATAATTGGTCTCAAAAAAAGAAAAAGAGCAGTGGATGTTTGAGTTTAAGGTAGTAAGCAATGGCTGGTTCCCAGCGGGCTTCAACAGTGTCATCATAGCAACATGTGACTGAGCGTTGTCATGAAGCAAAAATTGAACCTTGTCAATTAACCTACCTCAGTAGCCTTTTGCTTAACTTAACATGTATTTCATCCAGTTGCTGACAGTAAACATCTGTAGTGACGCTCCGGCTAGATTCCAGAATGTTGTAATGTAATGGAACACCTCAACTCTGCTGTGCATCTGCTCACTGGTTTGTGTGATACCATGCTGCATTTATTGCACAAAGCCTGAGGTAGTGTCACAAAAGATAAAGAAAAATAGTCGAATTCTAGGTTTGAAAGACAGGGACTCGCTCACAGATGGGGGAAGTCACTTTGAAACTTCCTTTGGCACTGTTCCCCCACCATGCGTCCAACACGAATTCTACATTGCCAGATCATAGCAGATCCCCCCAGTTCTAGGGGTACCAGTAGACTCAGAGTACATCTGACTATGGTAATTTTCCTGGTCAAACATGCTCCAACAGATATTTGTCACATGCCCCACAAGCAAGTATGGTACAAGGCCGAGATTTAGGTGGGTCCAGGTGCAAGGCTGTAGCTCAGACACTCCTGGTGAGCACAAAAATGCCTCATGTCCTATCAGCATTCCCTAAAAAGAGACGCCTCAGGTGACAGGTGATAAATCTAGCCCCTCCAAAGTGGGTTTGAGCTGTGGGGGGGAGGCCCCCCTGAGGTTTGGGGAGTTGGTCAGTCTTGGCTGTGAGATGCAGTTTCATCAAGCAGTCTTGACCGACCATGACCCACACTGCAACAACCGATCCCAAACCAACCATGTACCCAAAATAACTGGTCAGAAAAGGTCATAAGATTCGTCTAACTCCCTTCAATCCAGCCTCCTACTACTTTCAAGAAAACAGGAAGTGCTTGGTCATTTCCTGCTTCTTAGTTCCCTTTCTAAAAGCATTGTTTAGCCCAGTGTTTATTCAAGGTCACAATGTTCTTCTGAGTTTCTCCACTGTGCCAATTTCTTGAGATGATCCAATTTTGTTGAAATACTGACACCCATTTTTTGAGATATTTTCTGATACTCTAAGATAGGTTTTGTTCAACAAGTATTTTCAGATGTTGATTGTCAATTGCAGATAGATGTCTCTTACTCTCTTGATCTTTAAGATTCTCATCTCTACTAAGGAACTTTTGAAACTAGCACCATAATGTCCAATCAGAAGTGAATGCATTTCTTCTTTTTTCATCTTCATGATTAGGGACATATAACCTTCAAAATCAAATTTTGAAAGAAGTGATAGAAAATCAACCAGGGGTACATTTTAATCTTGTGAATTTTTTTATACAACCACTACAAAAATGATATTTTAGAACTGAATTCAAACAGTTTATACTAAAATCAGACAGTATTTTCCAAACAACCTAATAATTACATACAAGAGCTGTTCAAAAAGTTCTAAGCCTCACCCAGAAAGAAGAGCCATAGCTGTGGCAACACACTACCACTTATTATGAAACAAGAAAAATTTATCCAGATTTTTCTAGTTTTATAAGAATTCATAGTATGTTGTCACGAGAAAAAGGTTCAGCTGTGCTCTTCTTTCTGAGAGAGCTTGAGAACTTTTCTTTCCGGTCGTAAAAATCAGTGTTCACATGAGGTAAGAAGCCGGTCGCAGAAATCAGTGTTCAAATGAGGTAAGAAGCTGGTCGCAGAAATCAGTGTTCAAATGAGGTAAGAAGCCAGGATTTTAAATTCTGATTTTCAAGACATATGATGTTATAGTTATTATTATACAAAGTGGACTCAGTGACCTGAAGTCAAATCCTAAACAAGGCTGTTTCTATTTCACAGTGGACTAATAACCTTAGGAAAAGTATGAATCCAACAATTCTCTCACCAGTTATTGGTAACTATTACAGTAGACTGAGCTCTTAAATCTTGGTATGGCAAACAGTTTTTTTAAAAAGAAATTTCTTATTTTTCAGAATTTCTGAGAAGTTTCTTTTTAGAAAATTAGGATTTTTTGCTACAACTAAGGGAACTCAGACAACAATAATCAAGGGAAATAATCACTTCCTATGTATGTCTAAGCCATTGAAGCTTCATCGAGATTTGTGGTAATAATAAACGATGGTTCAGTTTCTTTACTGTCATTTTTTGTCTAATATTAAATGCCTAGAGTTTAGGTAATTGCATATATTACATACATGTTTGTGTAGTCTCTTAAAAATGTTTTGCAGGTGGTTATATCATAACAAGTATTCCTATCTAATACAAATAATTTGCAAACAGTTATATAGTTTCAAGTATTCCTATCTAATCTAATAATTATATGGTTTCAAGTAATTATTTCTATTCAATAATTGTCATTTGCTTGTACACAGTTATATGGTTTCAACTAACTAATAATAATAATCAATTATAACTTGAAGTAACTATTCTTAATGCAAATAATTTACAGTTATATTATATCAAGTATTCCTATCTAATACAAATAATTTGCAAATAGATCTATTTGATCTTTTGATGAGACCCAAACAGGTACTACCATTCCGAGTGAGAGCAAATCTGAGAGTAAAGCAATGAAAGAGTACACTACACTCCTAAATTGGAGCCTTGCAAATGGATGCAGTTAGTATCATACCTTTTTAGGGTCTTTCCCCTCTGCTGGGGATACTGTCAGTGTATTCTAAACCCTGCCAATAAGACGGATTACTTTTTGAATGGTTTGGTTTCTTTGTTTAATGATATACCAATCTTCATGCCAAAATCAACCTGGTAAAAAAACCAGTGGTACTTTTTAACCCATAGCTAGGAGGATAAGCGTGTTCATCCCTTTCTCAAATGTATGTCCAAAAGAAAACATAATATTGTGACTGGAATTCAAACTTGCTTTTTATGATGCCACAATCCAGCATGTTAGCCTCTATGCTGTAGGAACTCCCCATCCCCATTAGTTAGGGGGTGCAATGGATTAATTTGATTGTTGTAAAGTACTTAGTGACATTCTTGATGACTTTTACCTGGAATTGCTATATCTGTTCAATAATTATTTTTTACTAATATGCAATATTGACACAATAACAAAAACCTAGATAATGAACTCTCAAGTTGTCCTTCTGTCTGTGAATGCAGTGAGACTATCTAGAAAACAAAACTGGAAAATGTATGACATGATAATTGCCCCAGGGTACTGATATAATTGATATAATCATAGTCGTTAGTTTAGCATTGTGTCTTGTCATGTGTGTGTCTCTTTTTCTTTTTTTCCCTCTCACTGAACTCTATAAACTTGTGTCAACAAAACATTTACTTGAATGAATAAAATATTTAAATAGAATAAATAAAATACCTAAATAGAATCCAGGAAAGAATCATGTTATCTTGGCAGATTAAATCAAAAGTAATTGAACAAAGTGATGATATCCAAATTGATAATATTGAAATATGCCAAAATATTTCATTATATATATATATATATATATATATATATATATATATATGTACATATATATATATATATTTTTTTTTTTTAATTATATTATTCCATAAAAGCAGAAACAGAAGTACTCATGGCATGAAGTTTACGCCTATAGACAAATTTTCAGGCCCCAGGTTCTAACATAAGATGCTATGTTTATAAAGAGTTTTTCTTGCCCTCAATAATATGGATAATTTTTAAACAGATCTATTTAACCCATAGATATTTTTCATTAGTATAACCATTCCAGGTCAGTGTAATAGTAATGAAGGGTTGATCAACATTCTCCAGATCTTCAGAACTGCAGCCTCACCATCAAGTTTTGATAGTGAAGCTCCAGTAACTGTCATAACCTGGACATCTCTATTTTTTGTGGGGGTTGGGGTTTTATCTCTTTGCAAAGGCTAACGTCAGTGTGTTCTAAGCCCTGCTGACAAGGCAAACAGGTTTTTGGGAGATCCCTTTCTTGAACAACCCATTCCATATTAAACTTATTATCTCTTTCCATTTGGCTGGAAATTATAGTTCTGATCCTAAATTGACTTGTAATGACCTTCAATCAACTCAGATGTCATCATCGCCTATCTAGTATTTATCCTCAAATCAAGTTACTCTTATAGATTAATTTTCAGTCTAGCTGGGTTTAACATAAGGTAAATTCAACCAAGTAAGTCACTGATGGCATTATTAATATAAATAAAGGAGGTGCCCGTGGTGTAATGGTTATCTTCGTAGGAAATGGACATGGCGACACGAGATCAAATCCTGGACGAAACTGATTGTATTTCACATAGCACTAATACCCTTGGGAAAGGTATGAATCCAATTATTCTCCCTCTAGCTATGGGTAAATAGTAGGACAGACGGGGTTCTTCAGCCTTGGTGAGGCAACTAGTCTAGGAGAAGGAAAACTCTGAATTCAAACCTGTTAAACGCCGCTTAAAAATTGACCTTGTGTCATATCCTGCCCAAGCGGAGGGGGGTTGGTAAATAGGATTATTAATATAAATGAGTTAATGACATGTAGAAATTAAATGTTAAGGTGAATTAGCAGTTATAATTCAGCACTGTAAATAATTACTAAGCTTACCATAGTTTGATACAAGGCCTCCATATTGGGATACCTAGTGGAGATCGGATGCATTATATAGATAAATACTTATGAATAGTTTGATAATCATTGCTCCATAGTAAGTATATATTAAAGCATTTAAAAAAGAAATTTGTAGATGATGTTTAGAGGTGCTCTTTGTGTAACAGTTATCACAGGAGTAGGACTTGGTTATCTGATTTTGAGGCTGTTTGCATTTTGAATAGCAAATGTTATGAATCCAACAATTCTTCTTCCAGATATGGATAAATAGTAGGTCAGCTTTGTATGGCAACAGGTCTAGCTATCTACCTTGAGAGCGATGAGTTCTAACAGACTATTCCTGCCCAAGACATACTTTATCTGTAGCACCCCCCATGACAAAACAAGGCTATAGGACCAGTGAAGAGGAAAATCCCTAATGATAGGAGTAGAAGAAAACTACTAGGATCCAAGTTTCAATTATAGGAGTACAATTCCTAAGTTAACATTTAAAAATAAAAACAAGGGAAAGATAACTCTTGTACAGAAAGTGGTCATTTTGATATTTTGTTTATATTGTTAATAGGATACTGTCTAAGATCATAGGAAATCAATATTTCTCAAATCAGACAAATTGCCTGAGTAGCAAAAGGTCTTCTGAATGCTAAACAACAAAGGTTAGTATCAAATAAAATGTTCAAATGAACTGAAATTCATTAAATGATTATATATTAAATATGCATTTACCCAACCCCTCCACTACATGCAACACAAGGTCAACTTTTAAGCAGTGTTTAACAGATTTAAATTCAGAGTTTTCCTTCTCAGAGATGAGTTGCCATACCAAGGTTAGAAAGGCCAATTTTCCTTAATATTTTACCCATAGCTGGAAGGAGTATAGTTGAATTTATACTTTTCTCAAGGATATTAGTGCTATGTGAAATGCAAATTGTCTCATCCAGGATTTGAACTCAGGTCTTCATGTCCATTTTCTATGGCAATAACAGTTACACAATGAGCACCTTCTATTAATCATATATTATATATGGGTCTCTGTTCAACAATTATTCCAACTAAAAATTTATCCATCCTATCAGTGAGGTTTAGAAATTGCTGACCATTTCTTCTGCAGGAGGGTAAGACCCCTCCATGAAAGGTATGTCTTGAGTATGACATTAAACTGCATCTGATGGTGAGGCTCCAGTTCTGGAGATCTGCATTATGTGGAGTAACCCTCCATTGGTATTACTCCCCGCTCCACACTGACTCAGCACATTAGTATCAGTTAGGTTTCCATTCATAGGTCAAACAGATTTTTTTAAAATTATTCTGACCCTCTGCAGGGGTCAGTAAAGAATGTCAGGAGTCTAACATTTTCTTTTATGGCAGTATTTCTAGTTTCAAATAAAAATAAAACTGGGGTAAAAAATTTGTTTATACTTACTGTGAAGTTTTCATTTTTAAGGCTTAAAAAAGTTTCCTTTCAATTGACTTATTTCATTATTCATTTATAAGAACTGCTCCTAATGATTAAGGTTAAATTTGAATCTAAAGAATCTGGGTTCGTTTGTGTTGCTCTTTCTAATTTTTGCTATAATGAAATTTAATTTTTTGAACTAATAAAGAAATATAAGAAATTCTCCATTCCCCACCAATAAATAACAGTTGAATTGAAGATACTATCAATAAACTGTCTTTTTTGTGGGCAGAATACACCCATTTTATTTGTTATATCTTGAAACAAATTTTAAAATCTCTCAAAAACAACTACATTATTTTTGTTTTTTTTAACAAAATACCTTAAAGAATTGTCATTTGGTCTTTCTTCCCATGTTGTGTAATACCATTTGAGTAAACTCTCTTGAAGTTACTCTTAGTTAACTTTTATATATACTATCTCTAATTGGTCCTGAAACTTAATTTTGGTTGTGGGGATGCTATGCATATAATACATCTTGGACACAAATGAATTGGTGGAGCCCATCCCTCTTCAGGTCTACAACTAGTTAGAATTTTAAAGTCTTCCTTCTAGACTGGTTGCCACAGTTAAAGAGCACAGCCTGTCCTACTCATAGCTGGAAGAAGAATAGTTGGATCTATACCTTTCCCAAGGGTATTAATGCTGTGTGAAATTCAAACAGCCTTGTCCAGGATTTCAACTCCTGTCACCATGTCCGTTTCCTAGGATGATAACTGTTATATCATGAATGCCTGTTATACTATAAAAGCCAGCAATTGCTTACAGTTGAACATTAAAGTAATTTGACTTGAAGGTGAATATGAAATAGATGGTGCAGACCTCCAAGATATCTAGGGGTCACCCCTCAGATCAATTTAGGGGGGGAAATGCTATTTTCAACCAAATGGAAAAAGATAATTGGTTATTCAAAAATAGGATCTAAAAAAAAAATGACAAAAAATTGTTCATTCTTATCCTAAAAAGAAAGACTGCTAATTTTGTTTATCCAGACTGATTATCAACATAAAATAAAAATTTTAAAAAATCAGAATACTGTTTGCTATGTGTTATATTCATGTATGGTAACATAGAGGAGAGAGAGAGAGAGAGAGAGAGAGAGAGAGAGAGAGAGAGAGAGAGAGAGAAAGAAAGAGAAAGAGAGAGAGAAAGAAAGAAAGAAAGAGAAAGAGAGAGAGAGAGCACTTACTGTAATGAGAGAGTTCAAACTCCAGTTGTGTCCTTATTTTCACGTTCAGACAAAAACCCAAGTGAAAGGTATGAACTCACTTATTTCCTCAGCAATGGGTAAAATAGTCCTACCATTGTTCTTCAAAAAGGATGACTTTGGTATTAAATAACCCATGAAGGTTTATATGCCACGAAAAACAAAGAAACTCCACTAACTCTTCATTCATTTATTCATTCATGTGTGTGTGTGTGTGTGTGTGTGTGTGTGTGTGTGTGTGTGTGTGTGTGTGTGTGTGTGTTGCTATTTAACAATTTTTAAAAATTTCAAGAAATAATTAATTTATGAGGAATTTTTTTTTTAAATGAAATCATCAAAAATTGTGAAATGTAAAATACAAGTCAATTTTTAAATAATTTTAGGATATTAATTTCCATTTCCAATAAACAGAGACACAAAAATTATTTTTTAAGTCTAAGAAAAATAAAAATGAAACAACAGAAATAGTGAAAAGAAAATATAAATTGATTTTCATTTATTGTAAAAAAATTCTTTACAGACAAATAGAGGCCAAAAATATTGTAATAAATTCCTCCAGTTCATTTTGCTTTTCTACAGCCACATGGAGGCTAAAAATACAGTTAAAATGCTTCAATTCTTTTTGTTCCTCTGCAGCTAGATGTTGGCCAAAAATGTTATAAAACCTCAAAATATTCACAAAATACACATGCAGATATGATATAAAAATATAGGAGAAAATATTTGATTAAAATAGTAGCAATACATGTTACTTTCTTCAGCAAATGCATTTTTGAATAACAAAATGTTTACATATTTAAGCTCTTTGATAGAAATTGATAAACCTTTTAGTAAAACTAAAAAAAGAATATACCCAGACATCATTTCAGCACTTAAAGAAAAATAAACTTTTTAAAAATTCATTATCATTGCTTACCTATCTTTTATATTATTTTAATGACACTTTACAATTATGGTAATTTTTGTATTTCTTGGATGTAATGACGAAAGAAAAAATAACAATAAATGATAAATTGTAGCCTTTATTCAATCATTTTCTTTAACTAGAACTGATTTGATATCTTCTGCTATAACTGTAAAGACAAATAATATGTAAAATATATTATCACAAATAAGTCAACAGTGAAATATGTAGTCCAAAATATGCACAGTTGATCTTGTGTCAAACATTGACTATTTTTAAAGATTTTCAGAGTAAAAGGACATATGCATATTCTTAATCTTGAATTTTGGGACAAACACATTTTGTTAATTTTTTCTATCATTTTTCATTGAAAAATTATGGTATTTTGAATTTGACAGTTTTATTGAAAAATTAATGGTAAAATGTTTGCATGTAAATTTATCATTGAAATTGTGGTGCAATCTTGAAAATGGCTTTCTAGCTCAGGTATATGCTAATTTAAGGCAAAATACTCCTATGGTTTTTAGAAATGTTCTGATTTTATAGACTGAAAGCTTTAACTGTGACTATTTTAGTAAAATTTTACTTTTATAATCAGATTTTAAGCTAAAACTCCTCAAAATGGTATTTTTTTGGAAAAAAAACACCAAAATATTTCATGGAAATATAAAAATGCCAAGGTAAAACAAGGATCTACATGCTATCTCTTTAAAAGTATTTCATGTAGTTATGTAAAGGTTACTTGGAAAACATCCATATTTTTCAAAATTTGAATTGCCAATATTTTGTCACTAAAGTTGATTTCCGGTAAAAATATCAGGTACATGACATGCATAATTCAAATAGACGCTAAAATCCAATTCAAACTGTATGTATTCATTTTATTTAATTTGATACCATCATGGGCTATTAAAACTCCAAAGTCTAGTTTTAGATGTATTTTTTAAATTTTTTTATGCTTCTATGTGTGATTGAAAAAGTCTGATAAGTATTAGATTCTCTCTAGCATAGTGCATTTAGAAACGATAAATAAATTTCTGGTGAAATTCTGGCCTGAAAACATAAACTCATTGTATGGTTTACCATATTTTTTTGACAAATTTGTAATGTTCAGTCTAAATGTCCATGAAACGGCCAATTTACCCCACTGTGATATGGGATATTAAGATTGATAGAATTACTTATTTGTTGAACTTGTAGTGACTATATTCACTAAAGTGAAGAATGGTAATTTTAATTTCAATGAATGATAAGGATTTCAAGAAACTTTCAAACTGCAAACAAAATCTGACATCAAAATCATAAAATATATTTTCTGGTCAATCAAACTGCAAACATATATTTTATGCAAGAAATCTGAACCAGTTTCTAAATAACTTCTATGTTGATAATAAATATATAAAATGAAATGAAAACAAGGCACAAGAAAATACAAAAAAAGGTTCAATTTCTTTGTGGCTCATAAATTAGAATTATTTTGATCATTCTCAAAACTGGTTCCAATGAAAATTTCAATGGGCAAAATTCAGGAAACATAACACCAGGCAGAGCTGAGTTTAATGCCTTCAGTAATTAATATTGGTATAATTTTTAGTGGCATAAAAAGAAACAATTATGATATATAATAAAATAAAATGACAGTACAAATAAAAACAAAAATGAACAGTTGTAAGCATTATAGTTAATATAAACATGATGACAAATTCACAGATATGACATATAAAAAATGTAGAGTATATATGTATATATATATATATATAAATGTGTGTGTGTGTGTGTGTGTGTGTGTGTGTGTGTGTGTGCATGATAGGCCTAATGAGTAGAGTGTTCGCCAATGGTCTGAAAGACTGGGGTTCAATCCCAGGTCGAGTTATACTAAAGACTCAAAAAATGGTACTTGATGTTGCCTTGCTTAACACTCAGCATTATAAGGTACAGATCAAGGATAAAGTGGAGCAATCCAGGGAAAGGAGTAGCGCCCTTCCCTACACCTTGGTGTAGTAGCTATTGTAATGGGAACTTTCAGGTTACCCTCGACTAAGGTTGCCAACTTTATTTACTTATATTCATAAATAAAGAGTGGTCAATATCAGTAATAGAGTATATATATTTAAGTTAGGAGAGTGTAGACATTGAGGCTATGGTGCTTGGTGATGGTTAGTTTCTTGCCGATGCGATGATTGCAAAGGTGAGAAGTGCCATTGACTCTATGTCTATGCTACCCTAATTTATATATATATATATATATATTGTTGAATGAAAAAATCCTTACAAAACACAATATCAGCTAACAGAACAGAATAAAACCAAAAACGAGTGAATGTTTAATCACGCGTCTAAGGCAGTTTCATTACCGCCATTCATGCATTCTTAAAAAGTACAATCTTTGAATGAAATATTTGTAAAAATATGAAGTATATATATATATATATATATATATATATATATATATTCTTGTTTGATCTGAAGAAGTCCTGTTAATTTTTTAGAGCATTGATTTATATCAATGCTTTTAACAGGATGTAAATAAATTTATTATCTTAATGTGACTGATTGTAGTTTTTTCTTAAGAGAAAATTATTTGCTCAATGGATTTATTTACATTGAGCTCTTTACCAGGATTATACAAATTTAATATTCTATTTTTGAATATTTTTTTGGTCCTGATTGGAATTATTCCCTACTCTGAATTTACTGGATTAAATAATAACTCATATATATATATATATATATATATATATATATATATATATATATATATATATATATATATATATATATATATAAAGATATATTGATGAGTTCTCATTCTGAATATTTGATATTTGGATAAGCTATTCAACTATAGACAGATTAGTGAAAATAGGTACAAAACTTAATTGGAAAATGGGTTCAGAAATGAGTAAATATGCATTGGCAATTGATACATTATTAAATAATATATAATATATATATTATATAAGAAATTATATATATATATATATATATATATATATATAGAGAGAGAGAGAGAGAGAGAGAGAGAGAAAGAGAGAGAGAGAGAGAGAAAGAGAGAGAGAAAGAGAGAAATCAGCTTTAATTTTAGACTGCCAGGAAAAAAATTTTTTTTTTCTTTTTTTGTTTAAATGTCAAGTGTCTTAATGCCAAACTATGTTAATCTTTCATATAAATGTCTGGTGCAATAACCCCATATCACATGACTAAACCTCATGTTGTGTAGATGATAGACTGATCACTTTAATGACAATCTGAAGATTGTGAAAAAATGAAATTTGATTTACAGACTTTTGTGTCCATAATTTTTATATTTATAGGTTAATATTTGCTCTGCTATAATAAAATCAAAGACTCTTTTCATCCAAAAACTTTTCTTATTTTCTGTATATATACACACACACACACACACACACACACACACACACACACACACACACACACACACACACATATATATATATATATATGAATTTTATTATATAATAAATTCATTACATTGGAAAAAATCATTTTCAGTCACTTTCAACATAAAGATAAACAGAAGAAATATAATCTGAGAATTAATTTTTATTTATTTATTGCGGACTTTTCCCCCTCATCATGGTAGTTTTTTGTGTTGTTTCTTCTTTCACTACGTTTCGGCCAAATTCCCTCTGGCCTTCTTCAGGTGATTTTTACCGCGACCTCGGATAGGAATGCTGAGTCTTGTAACCGTATCCCCAGTAATTACTGCCTTCCATAGTTATTGTCTATCGCACCACGTTTTTGACCAAGTAAACCTCTGGCCGGCTTGGGTAGGATTTGAAACCGCTATCTTCTGACAATGCTCACCTGGAACCGAAGAGACTCACCGCCTCTATCCGCTGCGCCACGGGCCCCGAAGGGCGATCAAGGATGGATTTTTTTTTTGTCTCATAAATCCTTATCTGGTCTTCCAGAATCGGGCCTGTACCGAATTTTTGTATAAAAATTATATTCAATATAAAAATTATATTCAAATCCTACCCAAGCCGGCCAGAGGTTTACTTGGTCAAAAACGTGGTGCGATAGACAACAACTATGGAAGGCAGTAATTACTGGGGATACGGCTACAAGACTCAGCATTCCTATCCGAGGTCGCGGTAAAAATCACCTGAAGAAGGCCAGAGGGAATTTGGCCGAAACGTAGTGAAAGAAGAAACAACACAAAAAACTACCAAGATGAGGGGGAAAAGTCCGCAATAAATAAATAAAAAATTAATTCTCAGATTAAAAAGCCTCATCTCAAAAATGATTCCAATTAAGGACAATATACAGAAGAAATATAAATCAGGTATTTTCGTTCACCTTAATAAAGTGGGCTAAATTGAATATTTCATAGACATTTGGAGTGAATATTGCAAATTCTTTGATAAAACAGTCAACTTTAAAACCCTGTAACTTTTGATTAAAATAGGATAGAAGCAAAATTTACCAAACATTTCTATTGGAAAATTTAAGATTAAGAATGTGCATATATGATATTACACTAATAATCTTCAAAAATCAGCAAACATCTGGCATAAGACCCATTGTGCTATATCATGGAACTAATGCAACATTTTAAAAATATAATGATTCACTTTGTAATTTTCAAACACTTTTAATGCAAGAAGTGTCAAATTTATTTGATAAAGAGAATTTTTCAGATTTTAAAATAAAACTGGACTTCAGAAAGGATCATATTTATCGAAAATCTTTGAATCCTTCAAAAGGTTAAAAAAAATACTTTAAAAATGTTAGAGTATTTTTTAAAGCAAAGCATTTAAAATTATCACATTCTGATATGTTGTTGCTATAAAAAGCTATTTTCCTTTTGCGTTGTGTGACAGAGAGAGAGAGAGAGAGAGAGAGAGAGAGAGAGAGAGAGAGAGAGAGAGAGAGAGAGCCCCCCCACCAGGTGGATTTATTAATTAACAGTTCTAAGGGATTGGAATGAATTTACTAATTAATTGGGTAGAAGGGTAATTCCGGAAATAAGTTTGTTTTTTTAATACAGAGAAAGAAAAGGAATTTCCCTTTTTTTTCTTTTGGAATAACATTTCAAGGGTTGAGTTTGTTAGTTAAGTGGGTGTGATAGTTCAAAGTGGTTGATGGATGTGTTCGTTAATTAAAGCTTATGATAAATGGTGAATGAGATTTTGGGTGGTCTGAGGAAATCCAAACCCAAGGTCTGAGATGAGATAAGTAGGTTTAGCAGAACTCAAGAGGATGATGTCTGTGGAAAACTCAGCAGGGAACCCAAATTCATTTTTAGAACCTCTTGAGAAGCAGTCTCCTGCAGAGGTTCGGAGATTGGATGAAAATGCATGGTGGTCAAGGCGATTTACATATCATAATTCGTGGGCGGGGCCAAAAATTGTCTTTTCTCTGCCTTATTCCATATAAGCAGTCAGTCTGAAGCAGAGGCTGAGACATTTTCAGCAGTCAGAGTGAGAGACACCGAACGCTGCGAAAACAGCTTGTTGAATCTTGCTGGTCTGATCAGAACCAAGAGATGGAAATAGAATCTTTGTGAATCCAGATCATTTTGTCAACAAAGCTGAGACAGCAAACCACTAAATAGTCAATGTCCTGCGATGAAGATCTGTAGGTGTCTCTCTTGAATCATCTGAATTCATATCAGACAAATTTCATCTTTCTCTCTCTGTGACTTCCTGACCAGACGAGATAATCTCGTTGTGACTTTTTGTACTCTATGTATTCGTGCAATTTCTTTTGTGGTGATATAAAGACAGTAGCCTTAAAAAGGTTTTTTTTATACAGGAATCAAAAGTGTTGCTTGCTTCTTTTCGTGTCCTTGTGGTTGTGACAAGAACTCTTTTTTTTTCACAAATAATGATTTCTTTTGGCGTGGAACCCAGCCTGATCAACTCTCACCATTGGATCTTTCTAAAGGACCGAGAGACCACTGTTTAGATCAAAAATTCGCAATGTGGTGAATAGTGGTGGTTCCTTCAGCTCAACAAAAAGGGCCCGAGTGATTTTATTTTGGCTAAAACTGCCAGAGAGATGAGATACAGCGTCCGGCAGCTGAGTTCTATGTCAGATTGTTATTTTAAAAAAGAAGTGTTAGCTTGTAAAAAGCTATATACTGTAAAAAGCTATATACTGAAGTTGAAACAAGGAACTGCATATGTTCATAACCAAGAACACTCAACAATTCTACGATATAAAAAAATGTGAGTATGTATTTATCCAACCCCCTCAATAAGCAGGATGTGACACAAGGTCAATTTTTAAGTAGAGTAAGGAAGGTTTGAATTGAGATTTTTCCTTCTCCTAGACTAATTGTCTAACCAAGGCTAAAGAAAACAGTCTGTCCTACTATTTACCTATACCTTGGGAGGAGAACAGATGGACTTATGCCTTTCCCAAGGACATTAGTATGAAATAAAACACAAATTGCTTCATCCAGGATTTGAAATCTGGTCACAGATTCCATTTTCTACTACAGTAATCATTGCACTGAAGGTGTCACCAAAGAAAATAAAGAATAAAAAAGTGGAACTACTTTAAAAAATAGAATCATAAGTAATCAATATCAAACAAAAAGATGGAATAAATTTTGTTTGTATTCTGATAATAATGTAAATAAGCATTGAAATATTAACAAGAAATAAAAATTAACAACAAATTAGATATTGAGGATTAACAAGTTTTTAGTTACATTCAGCTTGTATATATGTTAGTGCTTAAAAAAACATTGCAAAAAATTCTTATAGTAAATTATGGAACACAGTCTTAAATTAACATCAACCTATCAATGTTTAAATCAGTGGTTCCCAACCAATTTTGGGCCATGACCCACTTTGGGTATTTCTAAAATTCTAATGCCTCCCTGTAATATTTAATTCTTACTTATTCAAAATTTTACAGCAATTCATGTAAAGGAAGCTTAAAAGGCCATTAACTTGGTCTCTAAATAAGCCCCACCAAAATATTGCATCCCCCACTAAAATATTACCGCACCCCATGTTGGGAATTACTGGTTTAAATTCTCATAAATCATGAGAGATAAGAATACATGAGAACAATCAACTCTTTAACTAGCTAAAAATATTTCTGAATTTCAGACACTTTAATAATTACTGAAAAAAAATGAATGAGACAGATATATTTTAATATTTCTATAACAAATAACTATCAAACAAACATTGTGGATTCTTTTGAGATCCACTAAAGAAATGCACCATAAATGGATATTTTTAAAAATGGTTGAATTTAAGTCAAAAAGCAATTAAAATCTTAAAACAAGTAGAATCTTTAAATTAAAACATGTAAATTTAAGTCATAAAACAATTAAAATCTCAAAACAATTGTTATTAAACAAATCTTTTAAAATTTTTCTCCATTTAATCCAGAAAGTTACAAGTTCATCATGAAACTCCTTAAATGTCAAACACTTTTATTTGTTTTTCTATTTGGCTCTTGCCACACACTTTCAACTTGAAGTAATTTCACAATTTGTATCCATAAAATTGTATATGCGATTTACTCCCAAACAAGTGGATTTTCTTCTTCAAGATTATCATAGACTCTAACCCATGGAAATGGGATATTTTAAAAAATATAACATCTTTGATTTAAAGTTTTTAAAAGAGTTTATAAATGGTTAATAACAAAATGTGTAAAAGATTCTGAAAAAGCACCAAATTTACCAAAATATTTTAAATCGATACAATTTGAAAAAAGGAGGAGGAGCATGTAAAATGACTAAAAGTGAAAAATGTTCTACATTTTGACAATGGCTATTATCATGAAAAAGTGATCTGTGAAATTCACTGTAGCAACTGATTATTGTTCATGAATCTTAGATATTTTGAAGTCTCAAAATTAGTATCAGAGATACACTCTGCAAAGAGTTGACCGACATATCTCAACCTCAGCTTTTTCAAGGAAGGAGGCAGAAGTTTTTACCTGTATTCTTCATTTTCAAAATATGGTGGTGTCTCAACTGGTGGAGGAGGTACTTGTCTGTGTCTCATTTTTGGATAATAACTTTGAGTCTAAACAAAATCAATTAAAGATAAAGAAAGAGTGACTGAAGAAAGAAGAAAACTCAAGACAAAGCAAGAAAGGGAGGTAATAAAAATTAACCCTTTCACAAAGGTAATTTTTTTTTTATTCTTGTAGGGTGGGCAAATTATTTTTAGGAAATTTACGCAATAGAGTGTGTGTACAAATAAGTGAATCAATCATATATAAAAAACAAAGAAAACATAATAATTTGATCAGTAATTAAGTGTTATTGTAAAATAACATGAAATCAATAAAGCACTTAGTTTCAATTATATTTTGCAAAACAACCTTTACACAAGCTCACACCACAGCAGGGCCTCTTAGCAATGTTTCTATACATTAACAACCAGCTCATTGGTCTACTGGGTAGTGTGTTCACCAATGGTCCGGGAGACCTAAGTTCAATCCCAGGTTGCATCATACCAAAGACTTTAAAAATGGTACTTGATACCTCCTTGCTTAACACTCAGCAATATAAGGTATGTATTGAGGGTAAAGTGGAGCAATCCAGAGAAAGGACTCGCGCTCACCCCAATATCTCGGTGTAGTAGCAACTGAAAAGGGAACCTTCTGGCCATCCTCGACTATGGTCGCAAACTTTACTTTAGTCAAGCAGCCATTTGGAAAATGGAAACATTTATCTAGTGAAAAAAAGGGAAAAATGTCCCTGTGTACTGTTGGCAACAAATATTGTTGTTCTGCCTACAAAAAGGGTTGAGACAAAAAAAGAAAGACAATCAGGCAATTCACTATAATAAAACACCATTTGTATTTGTATATTATTTTTTGACTGCAACAGTCCAAATCCCTAATTTTAAAATAAAGATAAATATGCTAGTTTACCTCCCTTGCATTTTACTGTTGAAATATAATGTCATGTATTTGAATATTTACTTTTTGTTCTAAATACTCCATAATCAATATTATAATTATTTGAGTATAAGATGCTCTATTTTTCCAAATTTTTCTTCCGAAAGTTTGGGGAGTGTATTATACACGAGAACTATACAATTAACTTTTTTTCTAGCCGCATGCCTCATCATGTTCAGGACAGAATGATCGAAAATAAGTTTTATCTATAGTTTAACACTGTTTTACCCTGTTACAGAGAAATGTCAACTAGATTGTGTGTTCGTCCATAATTTTGTTTTTCTTAGGGAGAGCTTATTTTTGCTGTAAGTTTATTGCATTTTGAGTGAACATGCAATATGTAAATTTTGTTTTTCAAAACATAAGGTAAACTGTATAAATTCTTATTTTTAGTCAGTATAAACTGGTAAAAAGTAAAATAAATGCTATATTCAGGTTAAAAATTCTGTGTGTTTTATATACGAGGATTTTTTCCAAAATTTCATAATCCTAAGTTAATGTTAGTCAGATTTCAAAAACAAAGTCTACAAACCAATTGAATTTTTTTGCAAATAGAGTAATATATTTTTGGAAGAAGGTGATTCATCAGATCAAAAACAGCTTTAGTACTGAAAATTTTAAAGATTAGATTGGATGATTTTAGAAAAATACTAAGAAAAAGTATTTGAGAGAACATTTTTGTGAACTATCAGCTAAATTATTCAAGAGAATTTGATCTGTATTGAGATATTGTATTAATAGTGTATATGTTCTGTGCAAAGATTCTTTTTTTAAGGTTGATTTAAGAAGATAGTAAAAAGCAGAGATACTCAAGGAGACACAATAAAATTTAGTTTAACTAATAAAATATGTTTTAAAAACCCAAATTAAAATCTTCTAATGTGAGTAGAAAGTTAAAATATCAATTTCATATACATATTTTTGATTATACTAAAAAAAAAGAAAAGAGATTCAAAGTAAGGGAGACAACTCTGGGTTTCAACCTCTAAAAACACAAGATCAAATCTCAAGTTGAATGATTTCTTTCATTAAGTATATTTTACTTGATTAATATAAAAATAGTGCATTGCCAACTATATGAGGCTATGAAGCAAATTCATGTGTGGTAGAGAAAGGCATGAAAACTAATGAGGTTGAGTGTTTATATATCAATTATATTTCATTTTGTATAATTGATTGGTTGATTTTAAAGGCATGTCAACCCATATAAGGTTATTTTATCCCATGAATATACAATGAATGCGATTCTCTAAAGAATTCATATTTAAATTGTATAGTTGTTTCCTTAGAGGTTTCTTTTTTTTTGGATACAAATTATTTTTAAACAGATTTATTTGACCAATAGATGAGACCCTAACAGGTACTGCAAGTCAGAGAGGACCTGGGGATAATGGCAATAGAGGGGGTGATACCACATTCCCCATAGCTCTAGAAGTGGAGCCTTACCACTGTATGCATTTTAGTGTCATACTCAGGATACAATATCAGTTGAATTTATCAAATATAATACATACACATATACAAATCACACTTTTTCATGAATATTAAGCACTTACTGGTTTAGCCGGGATATATAAATGTTTATTAATGATTTCAGGTGGGTCAGATATCATATGATTGTTACAAATTTGATAATAAAATTCAGCTTTCCAAAACTAGAAGGAAAAGAAAAGAAAAGATAAAGAAAAATCTCTGAAACAGACACCCAACATAATAAGCTTTTTAAATCTGAAGAATATATGCAATCATTTGTACACATGTATATCCATAGTTTAACAGTGAACTTAAAATTACTTGGATGAATAAAACATTTTGCAATATTTTGGTCACATGAGACAGAATTCCATAGCTACAGATCCATTTGCTTAGATCATGAAAGTGATGAAACACATTGGATTGTGAGATGCCAAACTTGCCTGATACTCCTTGAGTGCTACATGCAGGTTTATTATGACTGTAAGGTAGCACTGCATCAATTGATATTACAGCTTTATTGTGAAGGCTTTATGAATGCCAATGGCCAATAATTATTTTTTACTACATCGATTTAATGCCCTGAGTTTAATTTAATGCACATCCATCTGTGTGGTTTTCAAATCACACAAAAAATGAAGCAATGCACAACAACAACAATAATACATGCAGGTTTATTATGACTGCACCTTAATCTTTTGTACAATAAATGTTTTTAGTTGCTTTCATGGTGTTATGGCTCAGTTCAAATTCATGAAGCATAAGTTTTCAAATCAGACTACACTGCACATTCATCTGTGTGGTTTTCAAATCACACACAGAGTAAAGCAATGCACAACTACCACAATATTACTAATCACAGTGAGTACTTCCCATGGTTAGAACTGCTACGGTCAGGTGATAACTTGCATGTACCAAAATTTCAAGTAAACTTTTGTACAATTAACCCTTTCACAACCAACCTTTTTTGTTTTTGTCTTTTAAAGTTTTAAAAGAATGCATGAAACTGACAGTGATGGGGCAGCCAAGGATGGGTGAGTGAACTATAATTTACTTTAGGTTTTTTTCCTGCTCAACAGGCTGCTGTTGAGCACAGTTTTGATTTTTTGAAATTATGTTTTTAAGGGTTAAAATTAAAATAAAATTCAAATGTTCCAGTGTGAGTGAAAAGGTTAAAGTAGAAAAAAACAAAAACAAAACAACAAAAAACCCGGACACAATGCTTTTTTTTACAAGTAATTAATTATTTTATAATGATAATTTGTTCATCAGATCTTCTTTGATCAGAATAATAAAAAGAAAATCTGAAAAGTTAAATTTAGAGGAATAAGCTTTTCCCAGTTTTATTTTTTGAAGAATTAGCTTAGTGGTCAGGGCAAAAAACTGTTGGCATTCTAATCAAAGATTTTATTTCTCTATACAACTCAGGGACTATAACCAACACTCACTTAATCAAGAGAATATCCAGATTTTAAATCTGTATAAAATACTTTTTCTTTGTATTTCAGTGATAAACTTTTAAAATCTGTTGCCATCGCTAAATAAATATATCAACTTTTAGAGATGACTATTACTTAGCTACAAGTTACACTGAAAGTCCTGGTTTTTATTAGATAACCAAAATTAAGCAACAATGAGCCTGATCAATACTTAGGTGGGTGACCATTTAAAAGCAACAGGTATCATAAACAACCTTCATGCAAGACTAAGAAAATTTTAGTAAATAACTTCTTTATAATTATTTGTTGATTGACTGATTGATTTTAATAGCATGTCAACCTGTCTAGGGTTATTTTATGCTTAGATGTTAGAGAACTGCATTCATTGTACATCTATATTTTTTGTGTAGTTGTTTATTAAGAAGTTTTTTTTTTGTACTTGGCCCAATCAAATACGAATGATTTTTAAACAGGTCAGTTTGAGTCGCAGATGGGACCCGAAGGTACAACAACTCCAAGTCAGAGTGGACCAAGGAGTAATCCTCTGATCTCTATAATAAGAGCTTCATCATCAGATATAGTTAAATGTTATACCTAGGACATCCCAATTTTGGGAGTCTGACCCTTCTGCAAGGGAAAAGGCCAACCTTAAGCCAATTGGACAAATTGGTCCCATTTGAACCCAGCACTAGTGTGTAATCCGCACTTCGTTTGTCAAGTACACACAATACATTACAATACATATGTTCCCAAGTGGGCCCCCACACATCCTACAACTGACCTTGGCAGGGAATACAATAAACTTATTCTAAGCTTCACCAACAGAGCTTAATCATTTGTGGTTAATTTTAGCCCACAAAATATGATGCTCCCAAGTGGGCCCCACACTTTCTATAACTGACCCTGACAGGGGATACAGTCAGCTTATTCTATGCCTTGCCAACAGGGCTCAGTCATTTGTGGTAATCACTTTTTGATCAGAGTACAAAATTTTAGCCCTCAAAATCTGATGTTCTTGCCACAAGTTTTAATGACACACATAGGAAGGGATTATTTTCTTGATTGTTGTTGTCAAAGTTCCCTTAGATGTAGCAAAAAGTCATAATTTAAAAAAAAATTCTCAGAAATATCAAAAAGTAGGAAATTTCTTAATTTTTTTTTCTTGATTTGATACACTAATTTATAATTAGTCCTTTACAAAATGGTTAATAAGCAGTTGTCTGAATTTGAAAAAGATCAAATTGTGGCATACAGTGATTGTGAACTGACACTTTGTGATATTGCAAAGAAATTGAATCATCATCATTCATCAGTTTATGTTTTCCTCAAAAATTATATCTTTGTCAATCACTTACTAAAAGCATGAACAGATATTATCAGGCAATAATTGATGCTACCTGAGCAAATATTAAGTCATCATAAATTGTTCTGACTTGACAGAAACTACATCAATTATCATCAATCATTATCAGTTGTCTTAATAAAAAAAAATTATGTCTGCTGTCTGTTTTTTGTTCATTGAACATAAAGTATTTAAAAAGACATCATTTTAAAAATTACCTGTGGTACAGCATCAAATTTTGTGTCAGACATTTTTGCTATGATTGGAAGGATTTTAAAAGGAACAAAAAATCTGCCAATTACTGGCTGAAGATGAGTATCTGTAATTTTAATTTTTGTCCATGCCTGTGTTTGAAAATATTCCGTTGAAGACTGAGTAGTTGTATTAGCATTCCTATGAACTTGTAGTTCCACAACCAGATAAAGATTTGGAAAATGAAGACAACTGGAGAAAAAAAAAAGAAGAATTGTAGAACAAATTATTTTTGTGTTGAAAAAAAAAGATGTGGTTTTGTTATTACACTTGGACATTTTAATGATGTAGTATTGAACAATATATATATATATATATTGTATTGGGCAAAAAAAATCACCAAAAAACTGAACCATTTTTTTTATTATTGCTACAAATTTTAATGAAACTTTAATGCCTTAGACACACATAGGCAGTAATTATTTTCCTTTAGTTTTGTTGTTAAAGTTCCTTTAGTTGAAACAAAAAGTCATAATTTTCTAAAAAGAAATACCGAAAAAATCTGAAATTTCTTAGAAGTTTTTTCCTTGACTTTATATCCTAATTTGTGTTTAGTCCTTTGCTTATGACTTTTCACTACAATTAAAAGAATTTTGACAACAATTATCAAGGAAAATAATTACTTCCTAATTGTGTCTAAGACATTAAAGTTTCATTAAAATTTGTAGCAATAATAAAAAATGGTTCATTTTTTTACTGTTTTTTCTATCTAATACTATATATATATATATATATATATATATATATATATATATATATATATATATATATATATGTATAGGGGAGTTTAATACAGTATGCTTGAGGATTTCAGTGATATTCATGTCTTCATTAATTCAGATGCTAATAAATTATGTCACTAATTTTCATGGTCCCATTTTTTCAATTATTTTCAACAGTAAGAATTTTTGTGTGGAGGTAATTGCAAATATCCAAGTTGATTGTTTTTTTAATTGTTAAACTTTTTTGTTTTCTTAAATTATAAACAGTTTCCTTGTATACTGTGTACATCTCATTATTATTGATCTTTGTCAAGGTTGACTTTAGGGATATCAATTTTTATCAACTAACTATTCCTATTTGATAATGATAATCTATTATCTATGATAATCAATTACATGGCTTCAAGTGTTTCTGTCTAATACTTAAACGGGGGCTGTCCTTGTGGTGTAATGGTTAAAGCGATGGACTGCGGAACCGTAGTACGCGTGTTCGAACTCAAGTCGCTCTATTACGTTCACTTTCGGCCAAATACCCTTGGGAAAGGTATGAACCCCTTATCCTCCCAGCTATGGGTTAAATAGTACCACTATTGTTCTTTTAGGAGAATGGCTTTGGCATTAAATAACCTAAAAAGAGTTGATATGCCATTAAACAAAGAAACCAAACCAAACCAAACCTAATACTTAAAATATCTTTGGGCATTCAATTATAATTATATGTGGAGTTCAAACATTACTTAAAAATTGATGCTATTTGTAAAATTGATCAGTTATAGATTAATTTTAGGTAATATAACAATAAAAATGAAGTATGTATGTATATACCCAACCCCTCAACCATGTGCAGGATGTAACACTAGGTCAGTTTTTAACTAGAGTCCAGCTGGTTTAAATTCATAGTTTTCCTCGACTGGTTTCCATACCAAAGCTAAAGAGCCTCACCTATCCTACTATTTACCAATAGCTGGAGGAGTGAGATGGATTTATGACTTTCACAAGGTCATTAGATATGTGTGCAGATGTTTTCATTATGTGTGTGTGTGTATGTGTGTGTGTGTGTGGGTGTAGATAATTGATTGTTACTGCATAGTCATTGTACCACTACTTGCACCAATTATAATGCAAAAAAAAATAACTCTAAAGAAACAACAGCACAAAAATTTAAATATTCAAATACAATGAATGTGATCTGTTTAACCTATACAGGTTGACATGCCATCAAAATCTCTCAATAAATCAATTGGTCAATAAATTTAAATGAATGTAAGCTCTAATGAAATGCTTTGAGAAAAAAACTAGAGGGATCTACACAAGGATGCTGCAAGCTGTTTTGAATAAATCCTGGAAGCAGCACTGTTCAAAACAGCAATTGTATGGCCACTTACCTCCCATCTCGCAAACTATCCAAGAGAGACAAGCAAGACATGCTGGGCTTTGATGGAGTAGTCAGGAAAAACTTATAAGTGACACTCTCCATTGGACTCCTACACATGGACACACCAGTGTGGGCAGACCAGGAAAAGCTTACATTCATCAACTCTGTGTGGACACTGGTGCCATCTAGAGGACTTACCAAGAGCGATGGCTGATAGGGATGGATGGTGAGAGAGAGTCAAAAGAATCTATTCTTACCGTCAATTCTCACAGCATAATAAAGATAAAAATAAAAGCAATTTATAGAAAAATATATTTAATTGATGGAATGGTTTTAAATATAATATCTTTTATTACTAGTCATTGATAGAAATGGAAATATTTAAAGATTTGATTGATTGATTGATTGATTGATTGATTTATAGAGTGATTCTAATGGCATCTCAACCTGGTTTGGGTCATTTTTATGCAGAAAGGTAAAGGAATCATATTCATTGTATTTAAATTTTATTGATCGATTGCTTGATTTATTGAGTGATTTTAATGGCATGTCACCCTGTATAGGGTTATTTTATGCAGAGAGATAAAGGGATCACATTCATTGTATTTAAATATCTAAATTTTTGTGCTGTTGTTTCTTTAGAGTTATTTTTTGCACACAGTCATCATCATCATTATCATCAAGGTATATCAACAACATGGATTCCTTTTGATTCTCTCAAACCATCTGTCCCTATGGGTAAGTCCCAGATGGTATCCTGTGTTGACACAGTGTTGATGAATATAAATTTTTGCTTGTCGGTCAATATGGGTATGTTGATGTGGAGGAATCCATAAGAGAATATCACTTATGAGTTTGTCCTTACTTCTCTAGAAACAGATCTGTTTGACCCAAAGATCAGACCCAAACAGGTATGTCCATTCTGGATTAAAGTTGACAAGGGAGTAATAGCATTGAAGGAGTACTCCCCACTCCTCAGATCTCGGAAAATGGAATCTCATTATCAGATACAGTTTAGTGTCTACCTAGGATACCCCTTTTTTGGAGGGTGGGGTCTTACCCCTCTGCTGGGTAAACAGTCAGTCCTTTCAGACAAGGCAGAATAGATTTGAAGTTAATGTTCTACTTTTTAATGGTGAATTTTCTAAGAGTGAAATATTGATTGAAAATGTTACTGGTTTTATGTTCTTTAAGAGCAAACTAAATAAAACAAAACCAATAATTTTTGTATATTCCTTATAATATAAGGAATGTAGAAAATATAATGGCCAGTGTTCGCCAATGGCCCGAAAGACCGGGGTTCAATCCCAGGTCAAGTTATACCAAAGACTCAAAAAATAGTATTGATGCCTCTTTACTTAAAACTCAGCATTATAAGGTACAGATCAAAGGTAAGTGGAACAGTTCAGGGAAAGGAGTAGCACCCTCCTCTACATCTTAGTGTAGTAGCTATTCAAAAGGGAGCCTTTGGGTCACCTTTAACTACAGTTAGCCAACTTTTAAAAAATCAATGGTAAATATCTAAACTGGATAGCTCAGTCAAATTAAGAATATTGCCAAATTATCTTTATTTTCCATCTGGTAGGTCTATGAAGTAATTATTTTACATTATTGATATAAAAACAGAGTAATACAAACTATATGAAGCTATGAAGTAAGTTTATTGGCAGAAGAAAAATGAAAAAATGAAAACTAAGTTAATGGGTTGTTTATATATTTATTATGATATTATATTCTTAACAGCTAAAATGTTTTTTTGTAACCAAACAAAGTTTTTAAAAGTCGATTTTTGAATAGGATTGGATTAAATTGATTGACTTTAATGGCATGTCAACTTATCTAGGGTTATTTTATTCTGAGAGGGTAGGGAATTGCATTCATATCTACATTTTTTTCTGTAGTTGTTTCTTATGAGAATTTTGTGCACAATTCTATTGAATACAAATAATTTTTAAACAGATTTATTTGACTCATAGATGGGATCCAAAAAGGGTCAGAGTGGACCTGGGAGTAATGACAATGAAGGGTTATTCCACACTCTCCTGAGCTCCAGAACTGGAGCCTTACCAGTTAATTTTTAACTAGGGAATAATTTTAATATTTAGCTCTCAAAGATTAAAATATAAAATATTCTTCTATATTTAATCATAATAACAAAAGAAAATGAAGAAAAGAGAAAACCTTGGGATTAGTTGTTTTTTGCCAATGTATGCAAATCCTTCATAAGGAGAATTGGCAGAACCTTTTCTAATGTCTTCATATGGATTGTTTTTCAAGGTGCAGGTGACTGGTGACATTGGGATGCCTTCCATTCTTTCCATGGAGCTCTCAGTAAAGTGATAGAGGATCATATGACATTGAGTAATATCTGGTGGTAATCCACTAATGAAATCACAGTAAACAAACAAATTTGTCCTGGTTTTGAAAAGAAAAAAAACAACAAAGAATTAAGGCTTTATCACTTTATCATTATCTAATGTTATATTCATTTTAAATATTGGAGGAGTTATAAATAATAATATGTTGTATAGCATCATTAAAACTCAGGTTTTATACAATCTTATTTTTGACAGCTTCATCCAATAAAAGATTATGAGAATGATATTTTTCATTATTTTTATATGTTGTGGTATCATCCCTATTTTTCAATACACAATGGACTCTTCCTATATTTGACTGTAATCCACTCAGAGTGTAGGTAGTAAGAGCTACACTGGTTACATCGTATTACTTGTTTTACTGTAATAGATAACCTTTATTTTTCTCTTTTGATACTTGTTTGTCTTACTTATTTTATGCCTTTTTCTGAGGACACAACAATATACAACATTTGATCTTAAACAAAACAAATTCTAAAATATTTTAGTTTGTTAATAGGTTTCCTTTTGCTTTTTTGCTTTCAGATAAAAAAGATTCAGAATTGGTTATAAAATTAATCTATAGTTTACATATTTTATATATAATAAATGTATTAGATATAATATCAGACAAAATGAAAAGAAATAAAAATTTTCAAATACAATTGAAAGACTTCTAAAATGCTAAAAAATGAGATTCATTCATAAATTTGTTTTATTAGCAACTCAACCTATCTTGTTTTTTTATGCCTAGAAATCAGAGGATTGCATCTATATTTGAATAATTTAAGCCAGAGATGTGACCACAACAGGTATTATCATTCCAGGTAAAAGTGGACCTGGGAGTAATGGCAACTAAGGGGTACTCCATACTCCTCAGGCCTCCAGAACTGGAGCCTCACCATCAGATCCAGTTTAATGTCTTACTCAGGACACCTCTTTTTTAGGGGGTTGGGGCAGATCTTACTTCTCTTCAGGGGAAACAGTCAAAGTCCTCTGGTAGAATAAAATACCTACTTGACTCATAGATGGGACCATAAAAGGTATGACCACTTTGGGTCAGTGTGGACCTGGGAGTAATGGCAAGGAAGGGGTACTTCATACTCCCCAGATCTTCAGAACTGGAGCCTTAATGCTGAGAGAGAAACTGATATTGTTATTCTGTTTATTACGAGGATCATTAAAGAAGTTTCCAGACTTTTTTCGTATGGGCACTTTTATTGACAGTACACACATAAAACTCTAGTCCCCTTCGAAGTAATCTCCTCCGGCTGCAATGCACTTGTTGTGCCACTCCAACAACTTCTGGAAGGCCCTATGGAAGTCCTTTTGTGTGAGCGTGTCAATGACCTTCGTCACAGCCTCTTTCATTGCCTCAATTGTCTCATAATGACAGCCTCTGAGCTTAGGGAATAACCACAAGTCACAGGGAGCAAGGTCTGGACTATAGGGAGGCTGAGGAACTGTCTTGATGCCCATCTTGGTCAAATAGTCTGTGACAAGGATGGAGTTGTGGACTGGTGCATTGTCCTAGTGGAAAAGCCACTGATCCGATTTGAAGAGTGCAGGCCTCTTCCGGCAGAATCTCTTCCTGAACTCCTTTAAAACCTCAACATAGTAACCCTAACCCTAACCATAACCCTTTGGCCAATCAACTCTGGTGTATTGACTTCCTTACTCCTCCCACACCTCTCATCATCCCTCACAGACTCCCTGCCTTCCTTGAATCTCTTATGCCACTCAAAAACTGATGCTCGATTCATGCAAGATGGTCGAAAAGCAGTCTGAAGCATTCCATACGTTTCTCTGGCATTTTTTCCAAGTTTAAAACACAATTTTATTGCATATCGTTCTTCTAAAGTGTCCTCATGTCCAGATTGCATTTTTGAAATTTAGCAGCTGTGACAATCAGGCTTTAGTAGGGTGTATTTCAATTACTGCTGTAGCTGTTCATTTGAACCTGAAATCATAAAAATTGGTCAGTCATCTCATAAGATGTATAGCAATAACATACTGAATTTTCAAGAGTCTACAACAATTTTGAATGCCTGTACAAAAAAAGTCTGGAAACTTATTGAATGCACTCCGTATGTTATAAAGTCAATAAGATTTAAGACTTTTTAAAAGATATTCTTGAACAGAAAAAAATTTACAACTGATATTTAGTAACTAAAACGTTTGTTGCAATAAAATCTATTTGGGTATATCAGTAAAAGTAAATTTTTAATATTACTAGATTATATAATTTATATCTAGTTCAACATTATTTTGTTTTAGTACGATTTTAGCCAGATAATAATATTATAGAAACCTGATCTTTGTTTTATGGTTTTAAAATGAGTAATATCAACAGATTCAATTATTTTTCTATTAAATTTAACACATTGTTATAATATCATTTAAGCTTTTAATTTTATATTTGAACTCAAGTTTAAGACAACTCATAATATCACAATATATTTTCATTCCATCATGATATGTCTGCATATGATAAATATCAGCTTGAGTCAAAAGTTTTTTCCAGCTTCTCACTGATGATATTTTGTGACTTTTATCTCTGCATTATTAATTTGATACAATATGTTGTTCAATCATTGCTGAATTGTTTATTCTTTATTTTCATATCTAACATATAAACATTAATTGTTTATTCTTTATTTTACAGCTTTGATGATGAGTAGTGAAAAAATTGCAATCAGTCATTTTATGCTACCCAGAGAAAAAGGGACTGAGTGGCAAAAGAAATTAATGATGCAGAAGGCCCAAGAACTGTCAATGAACATGTGGCACAAAACTGGATCAGATGTGACCCCAGCCACAAAGACAAACAAAGGTCAGGAAGACCTACCATCATGGAAGATGAGGCCTTGCTTGAAATGGCTGAAGATCAGTCAAGCACAAACACTTGTACATTATAAGCAAAACTTAGTCCTACATAAAGCACAATCAATTGACAAATACATAAGTTCTGCCTTGGGAACAGACACTGAAATACTTGAAATACAAAAAAGTTTTGACTTTACCCAGTAAAACAGCAGTACCAATATCTTTTTCAGCATTTCAAAATATTTCCAGTTGTGTTTGAAAATGCTCATAAGATAAAGAATGAAACTTTACACAGTAAATAAAATCATTATAACTTTGGGTTTTCAAGTTCTAATTCTTGTTATATTTTATAATATATTTCAATCAAAAAATAGTTTCTCTCAGTAAATAAAGTATGTACAAATTAGGAATCGTATGTCAACTAAGACCAACCAATCGGCATAATTGTTAGAGTGTTCACCAATGGTCCAGGAGACCAGGGATCAATCCCAGGTCAAGGCATACAAAATTATTCTTGATGCCTCTTTGCTTAACCCCAAGCATTATAAGGTATGGATCAAGAGTAAGTGGAGCAATCCAGGGAAATGAGTAGTGCCCTCCCCTACACCTCAGTGTAGTAGCTATTGAAAGGGGAACCTTCAGGTCACCCTCGACTACAGTCGGCCAACTTACTTATATTGAATAAAATACACTTTATGGTTGTATTTTGTGCTTTAATATCATATGACAATGATAATAATGACCAGCTAACTATATAATGATAATTTTGATATCATATGACAATGATAATAATGATAATAATTACCAGCTATTCTTTTTCTGCTTGTAGTAATTTGGTCATTTTTATGTTTTAATGTAAAATGACTTATGAAATAAAAGTATATGAAATATATATACATCATGTTGGTGATCATTTAAAAGAAAATATAAAATTTAAGTGATAATCCTCAATTAAGATTATAGCTGAACAATTCCAGATTACACTTTAATTAGTATTCTTGATTCTGTCAAGGAAATGAATAATATATAATGAAAAATAATGCATGGTTTTCATATTTCTCATGCCTCATTATATGAAAGATAAAAACTGTGCTTTGAATCTCAATTTTTTAGGATTTTAAACCAAAATATGACATAAAAAAAGGAAACACTGGAGTGAGTAAGCAAAAAGTTTTATTTTACTACTTTTTGTTTGTTTTAAATGACTTTATTATCCAAAAATGTATTGTTTAATTTTACTAATTTGATGCACCCAAAAACATAATTTTCACTACAAACTTTACATAGTATTTTTAGACTGACAGGAATTTATTTTAATTAATTAATTTTTGCAATATATATTTTAAAGTAAAAATAAAGAACGACTTCCTGGGCCATTGGCCTAATGAGTAGAGTGTTCACCCATGGTCTGGGAGACCGGGGTTCAATCCCAGGTCGAGTCATACCAAAGACTCAAAAAATGGTACTTGATGCCGCCTTGCTTAACACAAAGCATTATAAGGTGGGAATCAAGGGTAAATGGGAGCAATCCAGGGAAAAGAGTAGCGTCTTCCCCTACACTTCGGTGTGGTAGCTATTTAAAAAGGAGCCTTTAGGTCACACTTGACTAAGGTTGCCAACTCTACTTGTACTTACTTCATGTAATGAACGAAACCTAATTTTTAACCATAAGAAGGTATTTTATCATATATTGAGTGTAATCAACAGTCCCGAAATTTTAGCTATGCTAACATATATAGTGTAAAATGAACGATCCCATGTTTTGTGGTGAAAAATTGGTATTAAAAAGTCATTTATTATACAGTAGATGACAGCCAATATACTCTTGGAAAATACTAAAGTTATCTCCCCTAGAATAAAAAGCATCTGTAAATTCTATGTAATTTTGCTGACATTTTTTCCCTTTTCTATAATGTACTGTTACATCTGGAACATAGCTTAAGGTATTATATTTCATTTAAGAATTTCTTTCTTTTAATTAAGTAGTATTTTTAGTTGAAGAAAAATATTTCAACAAACTAGATTTTCACTAGAATAAAAAAAGAGAGAAAAATTCAGAAACAGTTTAATAATATCCTTTTGTGAACACAAAATAAATTTTGTTTTTGAGTGAACATCAGATGTTTTTGTTTTTTTTATTAAGACCATGAAATTTTACAATTCATGTATTTCAATTAGCTTTAATTTTTTAAAAGATGATAATCATAATGTACATCACTGAAATGACAACTGAGTCACTAAGATTCTGCTTTGATAATATCTGGATCCATAGCTGAGCACAGATTAAGTAATTGAATTTTGTTCTCTGAAATTTTTATTTTATAATGTTCAATAACTTTAATAAATGTTCATTTTATATATATATTTCATTCTATAATGTGTAAATAATGATATATGTTTCTATGATTTTATAATGTTATATTTTCCTTCTATAATGTTATATTCTACATTTTCAGTAATTTTAATAAATTTTCAATCTATAATGTTTCTATAATATTATGTTTCTAATATTAAAAAATATTACATTTTTCATTCTATAAAGTTATAAGTTATATTCTATATTTTCAATAGATTTTCACGCTATAATATTCAATAATATTCACTGATGTATTAAATGCATTGACAATGTTTCACTCTAAGACAAATCTTAGTATGATTCACAAACTCTTCATGGTGGTCAAAAAATAGAACAGCCTGTAAGCTATTGAAAGTCATTATCTGACAAGCAGACATAGAAATGAGCAATCATGTGACAAGGAATTAAGCGTTTTTTTTGGGCCAGTCGGAAAACATTGCGGACTAAATCTATGGATACTTTCTTGATCCCATCAAAAGCATATGAATAATACCCTGCATTTCATGGTGGGCAGTTCTCATTTTCATAGCTCCAGCAGGTCTTTAAAATTTGCTAACCTCAAGACCAGGCACAGATAACACTCAGAAAATATCCTTTTGCGATCAAACTACCTTACCTGACATACACACCAAAGAATAGCCCAAAACAAGTGATCTATGAACTAAACCCCATAGAATGGACATTCAACAACTTAGCTTCTTTGTAAACCTTCTGAATTAATATAAGGCAAAGGAACCCCTTGTACATTTCTGTATATAAATTCAACCCCATTTGCTGATTCTATTGTTGTTTGCTACCATTTCTCCCATCCCTGCTATCAAGTAGCAAGTACAATGTCCTGACCAGCAAGTTGCCTCTCTTCTACTGTCTCCTCTCCTCCTCTGCATTACCATACATGAATACAACAACAAAGAAAGAGATTATGTTGAAAAATATATATTTGTTCTAAATAACAAATCCTTCCTTTATCATTAGGTGGTGGATTTATTGATATATTTATTTATTGAAGGGTCCTATCCCAGGTTGAGTCATACCAAAGCCTCAAAAAATGGTACTTGATGCCTCCTTGCTTAGCACTCAGTATTATAAGGTACGGATCAAGAGTAAAGTGGAGCAATCCAGGGAAAGGAGTGGCACCCTCCCCTACACCTTGGTGTTGTAGCTATTGAAAAGGGAGCCTTCGGGTCACCCTTGACTATGGTCGCCAACGTTACTTTTACTTTACATGTTAAACTGGTCCATTGGTCTAATGAGTAGTGTTTGCCAATGGCCTGGGAGACCGGGGTTCATACCAAAGACTCAAAAAAATGGTACTTGATACCTACTTGCTTAATAGTCAGCATTATAAGGCATGGATTGAGGGTAAAGTGGAGCAATCCAGGGAAAGAAGTAGCACCCTCCCCAACACCTCAGTGTAGTAGCTAATGAAAAGAGAGCCTTCAGGTCACCCTTGACTACGTCGCCAACTTTACTTACTTTACATGTTACAATTATAAAGAAAGTAACTTACATGTCATTTCTGGAAGAAGGCAGAATGTATCTGTTACTTGTGAATTTGGGGGTAGTCATAAGTTGCTGTAAGTAAAACAAGTTAGAACTCATTTGAAGTGATTGTTAATATAACTGGCAGATATTACAGAGTTAAACTTTGCTTAAAAATTGACCTTGAGTCATATCCTGCCCGAGTGAAGGGGTTGGTAAATATGGATATTACAGAGTACACACTGTTTAGAGTACTGTGCTCACAAGCTATTGTCAGTATGTTCATTCTCCTATAATTGCTCATGAATTTAAACTTGTATAAAATTTTTATTTACCACCAAAAATGATAAAAATATCATAAATGTTAATATTCAAGAAATTCAAATTTTAAAAAATTACCCATATTTTAACTATGAAAAAAATTGGTCCATTAATATTAATTGGAGGGTTGGTTGATTGATTTTAACAGCATGTTAACCTGCCTGGGGTTATTTTATGTTTAGAAGTTAGGGAATTGTATACAATTTATGTTTACATTTACATTTTTTGGAAATTCTTAAATGGTTGTATGATATCAGATATTCCAATCAAATACAAATAATTTTGAAACAGATCTATTTGACCTAGTACCTAACAGATACTACCACTCCAGGTCAGAGTAGACCTAGGAATAATAGCAATGCAGGAGTACTCCACATTTCCTAGACCTCCAGAAGTGAAGCCTAACCATCAGATGCAGATGCAGTCCTATATTAGGAAAAAATATTATTATCAAAAGTAAATATAAATCATTGACAAGAAAGATAAAATTCAATAAAGTTTCCATTTGATTGATTGATTGATTGATTGATTGATTGATTGATTGATTAACTGCATGTCAATTTTTCCAAGGTTATTTTATATCAAGAGGTTAAGGAATTGCATTCATATTTACATTTTTTACACATGGTTCAATCAAATACAAATAATTTTTAAATTGATCTTCTTGACTCATAGATGAGACCCTAACAGGTACTACAAGTCAAGTCAGAGTGGACCTGGAAGTAATGGCAATGAAAAGATACTCCACATTTCTAAATCTTCAGAACTGGAACCTCACCATCAGATACAGTTTAGTATTATACCCTGGACATGTTTCCATTTGAACAGAAGAAGGAAAAAATATATTGATGTCTGAATGTTGTAATGAAAAATAAAATGGATTTTTGTATCAATATAATAATCAGAGACCTACATAATGGCTAGATATGGAGGAGAAGCTAAAACAGGGAAAATAGTCTAAAAATTTGTAGCTTGCTTCAAAATAGTAAGACAATTGATATATACTGATATGTAAGTTAGCTTTAATATTGACTTTACTGAAGAGAATGGGTGCTTTTTTGCTGCATAATTATGTCAGCAATTTTTGTTGCAAAAATGATTTTAAGACATTACTGGTATACCCTTCCAACTCATTTAATTTCTCTCTAACTGATTTCCATTTTTTCAAACATCTAGACTACTTTCTCATTGGCAAGCATATCTCCAGTTAGGATCAAATGAGAAAAACCACCAATAAATTCATTGATTCTTTAAATAAAAACTACCACTCTGAGGGGCTTAGAATACACTGACTGTATCCTCAGAAGAAGGGTTAGTTCTTCCAACCAACAAAAGGGTGTCCTGAGTATGAAAGTAAATTGTTTGTTAAGCTCCAGTTCTAGAGATCTAGGGAGTGTGGAGTACCACCTTATTACTCATTACTATAACTCTCAGGTCTTCTTTGACCTGGAGTGGTAATACCTGTTAGTTTGATCTATAGCTCAAATAAATCTGTTTAAAAATCATTTATATTTGATAGGACTGTGTGTAAAAAAAACTCTTAAAAAACAACAACATAGAATGTAAATATGAACATACAATCCTCTAACCTCTAGGCATAAAATAACCCTAGATAGGTTGACATGCAGTTAAAATCAATCAATCACTCAATCAGTCATCAGGAGAATTTATCATTTTTCCGCATATTCTCAAGTTCTTATAATGAAAACAATTTTATCAGAATAAATCTAAATAGCTTAAACAATAAATAAAAAACTATATATCATTTTTTCACTCTTTTTGCTTCCAAGTTGACCAAATCTCAAAAAGTTCATAGTCTGACAGTTATTAACTGATTTTTTTTTAAATCTCTTTTCATATTGCAAGCATAAGATATTCAAAAATTTTGATTGTATTAACAGTTTTATGTTTGCAAAAACTTAAACATAAAACTGACATGTGCAATTTATGTTAACCTTAATGTATAAACAATTCTTACTTGAACTATTCTGAATGTCAGAAGCTCTAGGAGATTGAAAATCATCCATTTGTCAAAGGATTACAAATGGCTTCAATTTAAGCATTATCATTGGTCCTTATTTCTTAAGTAAATTACTCTACCATATTCTATGCTAGAGAAGATATATATACCATATTGATTTAATGATTAATTTTCTGCAATGTAGATACAAGAGATTAATTCTACTACATTTCTTTTTAGATAAAAGTGTATATGTGCTTTATGTTAGTGAAATATTTTCCATGACATTTGTGCATAAAATATTATTGATTAAAATCAAACCAGTGACATTGTTCAGAAAAGCCTCTGTTATTATGTATGTGACTTTTGAAGAATGCTATCAGAAATATTGTCAATCAGATTATTTTGCAGTGAAAACCATCAATTTGGAAGAGAAAAGAAAAATATCAAGTGATTTAAGGGTATCTTTACAATGAGTGTAATATTAAACAGGAATTAAAAAATGAATAAAATAAAACAAGATAGAAAATATATTTATAAAAGTAAATCTATTATTATGGTATCAATTGAAGAATATCACCATCCATGTGTATCCTAGGTATAACACAAAACTGCATCCAATGGTGAGGTTTCACTTCCAAAGTTCTGGGGAGTATGGAGTTACTTCTTCATTCCCAATACACTCAGATCTCCTCTGTCCCCCATTGGTAGTACCTGTTAAGATTTAATCTATTGGTTAAATAGATCTGTTTGAGATAATGTTTAAAATGATTGTGAACTTTATTGACACATTGACTCTTAAAACATTGATATTGTAATCATCTAGTATCCTATGGACCCCCATATATGGTCAAGCAAAAGCAGGACGACCAGCTCAAACATACATACAGCAGCTATGTGGGGACACGGGATGTAGCCCTGAAGACCTGCCAGAGGCGATGAACGATAGGGAGAAGTGGCGAGAGAGGGGGTCAGGGATATCTGTGCTAGTGACATGACATGATGATGATGATGATGATGAGTGTGTTACCTGGCAGTGCAAGATGGACATTTTATTGGTCTTGGGTCAAATTCAAAAAATCTTGTATGATCTTTATAATGATAATGAAATTCTCTTTTACAACTGAAGATATTGATACAAGATTTAATTGAAGAGTAGCAGCAACCATCATCTTTCAAACAAGAAAGCTGAAGCTGATCCATCAACAAACAAGGACTACAGTATTTCCCAACAGGGTCCATATTGCCTCCTGAGTGGGGGTCATTATGGAGTGATGTGAGACTTACATATGGTTTGATTTGTTATTTTTGTTTAATGGTATATCAATCTTTGTGGGTTATTTAATGCCAGATCCATCCTTACTGAACAACAGTGATATTATTTAACCCATAGATAGGAAGATAAGGGAGTTCATAGCTTTTTCAAAGGCATTAGTCCAAAAGGGAATGTAATAGTGAGAGTGGAGTTTGAACTCACTAACTTCAAGGCCACAGTCCAGTACTTTAGCCATTATACCCTTAGATATGGGCATAATTTGGATAATTTAGCAGTGGTAGAATTTTAGCGTAGTCACTGATGACTGCTGTGTCAGTGAAGGCTTATCATTGGATGAGGAGGGAAAAACACAACTCGTCTTAAGTGTTAGGACCTTACTGCTTTATTTCCTATGTTCAGTCTTAGAGGCCATGGAAGCAGGAAGAAATAAACAATGTGCATAATACATGGAGTAAGCTTATTTGTCTTCATTAGAACCAACTTTTCTCATATCTTTGATTCATTTCTTGTTCTCTATTTATATGAACATTTATCTCCTCAGCCATCAAAAGAGAAAGCGGTAGAATCACGAAATTAGTGGTCTTATATGGTTTTATAGAAGTAGTTTAGTGTCATACCCAGGACACCATTTTATGAGTTAGGCGTCTTACCCCTCTGCAGGTGATACTGTCAGCCCTGCTAACAGTGAGATAAAAAATATAGAGGATTTAGTAAAAATATATATTTAACTTTGGCTAAATAGAAATATTTATGATCTTCAAATTCTATTTGCATTTATAATTGTATTCTTATGTATTTACCAATCTTTTAAAACAATCAGGATGTGACACAAAGTCAATTTTTTAAGTGGAGTTTTACAAGTTTGAATTTAGAGTTTTCCTTCAAGACCAGTTGTTATACCAAAGTTAAAGATTTCAGTCAGCCCTACTATTTACCCATAGCTGGAGGGAGAATAGTTGGAGGAATGCTCATGAAATGTTAACAGCTTTGTCCAAGATTTGAATGAGGGTAACTGGGTCAATTTCCTACTACAATAACCATTACACTATGAGCATATCCTATTATATTCTCATATACTTATAAAACTAATATAAAAAGGAATGCTAAAAATTTGATACAATTAAACAATCATAGCACAAAATGCTATGATTGTAAACTATTGTAATTTGCTGTATAAGATACAAAGATAAACATGACGTTCTAAGTTTGTGATCACCTTATCATTTTAGCTAATAAATGAGTTGAATCAGCACATATTACAACTTTGATAAACACATTCAATATAATGTTCTTTTTATTAATTTTTTAGTAAGCAGAAAAACAGTTCCTTTTTATAGATTTCTAAATCACTTTCAGATGGTGAAATCATTGGACTCATTTAAAACACAGCTAGTAATTAGGTTACAGTTTATTAAGAAGCATAATAAAGTGTAACCTAATTAGTTTTTTAGCTTTAAATTCATGTTACAGTAAATTGATGCTGATATTTGTTAATATGTGATATATTATGGGTTATAGGTAGTATTTGTAGGTGTGAATGAAAGTATTTTGGTCCCCGATAATTTTATGTTGATTTTTGATATTTAGTGTTTAGGAAAAAGGTAGAATAGGCATAATATAGGCACATGGAAAAAGTAGTAAATGAAGGAAGCCAATGAGTGAAGGATATGCAACAAATGAGTAAAAGATATGAAACAAACGAAACGGCGCGGACAAAATGAACATTTAAAACAAGGCAAACGAACAAAAACAAATTTATGTTCTACAATAAAACTTACATTGATACATAAAAAATATTGCTAATTCTACTAACAAAATAATAGTGTGTGTGTATGTGTGAGTGTGTGTATATGTGTCTAACACAACTAAACTACAAAAGGATTACATGTTTAAAATGTCTTTCTTTTTATGGTTGGAAACAGGCAGTTTCTCTGAGACTGGAAAGAGTCTCATAGTCAATGTATATTTTGAATGTCTGCAAGGCCCATCCATGTTGTTGCTTTTCACTCCTGTTGATTCACACTGGAGGGAGTGTGTTGCCACTGCGAAGAAATTTGGTAAAAGAGAGAGGGTGTTTGAAGACGACATAATATGCGTCTTGTAGGTGGCTCCAAATGCAGGACTAAATTTTACGCGCGGATGTAGTTTTAAGCAGGTTACGTGGTTCTCCTGGCCAATGGTTTCCCGAGACTGAATATGTGAGCGTCCGCCATCTTTGTGGGAACAAGTGGCATACCGCCCAAATTAAATTATAGGAGTGTAAAGTCCTATATATTTTTTAAAAATGCTTACATGTTTCTATAACAATCTGCACGAGCATTTAGTTAAATAGAAATCAACTTAGATAATTTTTTTTTTCTTATAAAAAGTAGGAATTTTCATTCAAGCTTTTTTCTTATGAAAAGTAAGAATTTTCATTCAAGCTTTATTCTTATAAAAAGTAAGAATTTTCCTTCAAGCTTTTTCTTATGAAAAGTAAAAATTTTCATTCAAGCTTTTTCTTATAAAAAGTAAGAATTTTCATTCAAGCTTTTTTCTTATAAAAAGTAAGAATTTTTTTCAAGCTGTTTTTTTTCAAGTTCGTTTCATAGTAGGAGTGGGTCTATTTGATTTCAACTTAGAGTGAGTCAACTTTTATTATAAACGAAAGCACAACGAAAATTTTTTAACATGAATTTAAATCAATTGAATATGAGTCAGCAAAGTGTAATTTGAAAATGATGAATAAAAAAATTTTCACAGAAGCCATTACAACAGAAATTTAATATTTTTTTGTTTTACTCTAGTTTTTACAAACATTACATTTATTTTGTTTCACTTTATTTCCTTGTATTTTATTCTATTCATGATGAAATATATATCAATAAAGAGTTTACTTGTCTGTCTTCTATAGATAACCAAATGGTTTGATATAGAGATAAAATATTTGGTATGCACTTAGGTGAAACTTTTACTTCCTCATGGATATGCTCATGGTGTACCAATCCTAACTGTAAAAAGTGGACTTAGCTACCTGAGTTTCATACCTGAATGAGGCTGTTTGTATTTCACATAGCAATGTACTATAGGGAAAGGTATGAATCTAATTATTTCCCTTCCAGCTATGGATAAATAGTTAGGCAGACTAGGCATTTTAACCTTGGTATAGCAACTGGTCTAGGAGAAGAACAATTCAAACCAGTGCCCCTACAACCAAACCAGGTTATGGGATTATTAAAGAAGAGGAAAGGTTGAGTCTTACTAGGGGTCTATGTTGCTGCTAGATGTAACTGATTATACAGAATTTAAATTTTCAACTCCAAAAGAAAAAAAATTAAATTATTTTTCTTACTAAAATAATTATTCATATTTGATTAAACATTAACAATTAAGTTTATATGATTGCTTGATTGATTGATCGATTTTAAGAGTATATCATCCCATCTTGGCTTATTTTATGCCTCAAGGTTAGATAATCAGGTAGATTGTACATTCATATTTACATTTTTTGTGTAAAGTTTCTAGACACAGTTATATGATATCAGGTATTATTACTTAATACAAATAATTTGCAAACAGATCTATTTGACCAATAGCTGAGACCCTAACAGGTACTACCAATCAGAGTCAAAGTGAACCTGGGAGTAATGGTAATGAAGGGGTACTCTACCCAGAGTTCCACCACCAGATGCTTGCCCTGTCGGCTGGGGCTGTAGAATACACCGACTGCACCTCTGCCGAGGGGTAAAACCCCTCCTCCATGAGGTCACCTGTTGGCTGTGGTGGTGACCCGCAAGGCACTAGGACGGGATCCTGGTGGTTGAGCAGTCATTGATCTGGCAACAGAGTGGTCAATGGCTTGCAACATATCCCTTTGGCGTTTACTTGGCCTGACGGGCGATCGGATAGGCCTGATCCAATCAATTGGCTGGTCATATCAAGCCCTAGCACCAATATGTTTTATCCTGATTGTACTTTTAAATCAGCACTTGCAGCAAGTTTCCAATCCTTATCTGTTAGGTGCTAGAAGGTGGTGGCTGAGGGTCACTTGCATTGAGAGAATAGGAATTTCACCAGTGCTGAGAACCTGAAATTGGCAATGGCTCGGAAACCTACCCTCAACTCGAGTATACTGGCCACATATCCCTGTCTCAACTAAGGCGAATGGGTTACCCCCTCGGTTCATTCCCAACACAAGTTGGACTTCATGGTGGGTGGTGTAGCGCAGTGCCAGCAAAAAATATACAGCATATATGGTGTTTTCGAATAAAAAAACTAAACGAAACCTCTCAGAATCAGACTCGGAGAATGAGGAAGCAGACTTCCCTAAATTCATTGTTATTTAATCTTTGGAGGAGGTCTGCCTAGCCAAATTCTCACCTTTTCTCATAGAAAAAGTAATCTCTACAAGGGCTAGTCCAAAAACTGTTAAGAAAACAAGGAATGGAAACTCGCTTGTTGAGGTGGACAGCTGGAGGCAGATACAAAACATATTAAAAATAAAAACCTTTCATACGACGAAATGCAGAGCCTACTCGCATGAGAAACTCAACACTTCCAAGGGAGTAGGCATTGGCTACAGAAGAGGCAATAGCATCAGCCCAGAGAAAACAGGGAGTTACAAACATAAGAAGAATCTCTATCAGAAAAGGCAAAGAACGAATCCAGACCAACACTTACATCCTGACATTTAATCAGCCCCATACTCCCAAGGAGATGAAGATCGGCTATTGTCTTGAGAGAGTTGAAGAGTACATCCCAGCACCACTGAGGTGCTTCAAATGCCAAAAATATGGACACCACAGGGAAGCCTGTAGAGGACAACAGACATGTGCGAAATGCAGTGAAAAGGATCTGGACCACTTAGAGGAAGATTGCTTGAAAGAAATTAGATGTGCAAACTGCTGATGTTGTTTACAAAAAGAAAAGGAAATAATTGAGGTGAAACACAAGAGGAATGTGTCCTTTCTGGAAGCAAGGAGAATTGTAGGGAGCTATATGGGAGAAAGCAGCTATGCCTCTGTTGTGCAGAGGGTGGATACAACCAATCATGACAACAAATATTGAATACTTGTGGAGAAATTGATCCAGTTGGAAGCCAATGATTGGCCAAAGTTTTAGGAGCACCAGAAAAAACTGCACTCGCTCAAATTTTACCAAGCACCAACTCAGCAACCATTTGAAAATAGGGAGAGATCCAATGTTGTAGTCCAAACAAAAACACACGTAGGATCTAACACTCTAACACAAACTACTCCAAAAAGTGCAAAATCTCCAACAAAACAGCCATTACATAAGTCACCAATCTATCCACCAAAAAGCATTAAAGAGAGACTAAAAAACTTGTCTCCCATTAGACCTGAACAACTTAAAAACAAAAATCACAAGCTCCCATTAGCCAAGCTGCGAAAATACAGATGAACACCAAAGTGAACAAGGAAAGACCAGGAAAAACATTCAAAATGCCCTCAAGAACAAAGTCACCTATAAGAAGCAAACAGTACAATGCTCAGGAATCAACAAAACCCCTACAAAGGACCTATAGTATAAAAAGTATGGATAGCGACGTAGTATAAAAAGTATGGATAGTGACATAGTTTCTTAAAGAAATAATCAAAAACTACAATACTTGAAACCACTTAACTGTGTGCAAACTTATAAGCTTACTGACATTTTTAAATGTTAATCTCTTACATATCATATGTATCTATTTAAATGTGTGCATGTTAAATTGTTACTGTTACATATTAACTCTCCTAATAATTTAACTGTGAGCAAACAAATGAGGAAAAGTAAATAGAATGATTTGTACTGGATAGAAATACTTAAAATCATTTAACTATGAAAGAAAATGAGCTCAGATCTGTTCAAAATGTTATTAGAAAAATGATCACAAACCATGAGTATTCTAGACAGGGTTTTTCATTGAACAATTTGCAATGTTTGATATAACATAAAAACAAACCATCTATTTTTGACACTTAAAATGCGTACTTATGTTAAACTGAATTGTTTGAAATAGAACTGTTTTTATATTTTACTGAATGTAAACGGAAACTGTACTTATGCTCAACTATACTGTCTGAAATAGTACTGTTTATATGTATAAAATTGATTTGGCATTAAATAACCTAAAATGGTTGATATGCCATAAAACCAAACCACCAGATGCAGTTTAGTGTTATACCTAGGACATTCCTGTTTGGAAGGGATCTTACCCCCTACAGGGCCATCCAGTTGGTCTGAGCTGTCAACTGCACCTTTGCAGAGGGGTAAGACCTGTCTCCCCATGAGGCCACTTGTTGTCTATGGATGGAAACCTATAAGGCTTGAGGATGGGATCCTAGTGGTTGAGCTATGCATGAACCAGCAGCTAAAGTGGCCACATGACCTGCAACACTCCATTTTAGCCATTACTAGGCTAGACAGACAGTCAGAGAGACCCAATCAAATCAATCAGCTGGTCATATCAAGCCCTAGGACCAATATGCTTGATTAATTGATTGATTGATTTTAACAGCGTGTTAACCCATTTTGGCTTATTTTATGGTTAGAGGTTAGATAATCAAGTAGATTGTACATTTATATTTACTTTTTTTGTGTAGTTTCTCAAGTTTTTTTGGTTATATGTTGTTGGAAATGGACTTGGCTATTCTTCAGCATTTGTCAGGTGCATAATTCAAAAGTAAATAGACAAGTTTTATTTTCTTTGCCAAAAAAATGGTGACAGAAAATGCTAGAACAGTCCATCCCAACAATGGTAGCTATGCCAGGTACCTGGGTGGTTCCAAATTCTACAGCTGATGAGGATTTAAGAATTGATTAACAGAAAACATTGTGCTAACAACATTAAGGGTACAAAGAATTTGTCCAATGAATTTCTGGTATGTTAATGACTCTTTTAAAGTTATAGACAAAAGCATTTTATAATGTATTTTTACAACTTACAAAACGGAATAATAAAAAATCTTATTGCCATATACTGACAAATATGCCAAATCATTCAATGAAATATATTGTACATTATTATATTCAATGAATTATTATAATTTCTTTTATCAGAAAAGTTTTCTCTTTTTATTAAAAAAAAAAACTGATAATAACTCAAAAGTTTATTGTTTTGTCTGCTCCATTGTAGGAAGAAAATTTGATATCATTTTACAAATCACATCTAAATAAATTAATAATTATTACTACAATTAAAACCTGATGACTATTTGTTTTAATCACCAGATATTGCAAAGGTGTTTTTCAATTATCAAACTAATATTAAAGGCAGCAATCTACTTGGTGGGGGGGTCAAAATTTTGCAATATTTTGGTAATGTGATACACAATTCAGTAATTCTGGATACTTTTGCCAAGATTGTGAAAGTGATGAACCACATTGGTCAGAATGATGCTGAGCTCGCCTGATACTCTCTGAGTGCTATTCACTGGATTTGCCTCTATGGCTTGGAGCTCAGCTTTGGGATTCAGTTTTAGACCAAACTGATCTTGCCTGATCATCAAAATTTCTTCAGCCCGAGCAAAATTTCTTCAACCATCTGGTTATTGTACTGTAATCCACTGTTCCTTCCCCTTCACACAATATATGTCTTTGGTTGCTTTCATGGTATTATGTCCAAATTTGAACTCTTAAAGAATGAGTTCTCAAATTAGAATATATTGCACATTCATTTGTGCTGCTATCAAATCACACACAGAATGAAGCAATGCACAACTTGTCAGTGAACTAACTACCACAATATTACCAAATGCAGTGGGTATCTTCAATGGCTTGAGCTACTTTAATTATGTGATATACATGTCGTAAACAAGGATGTACCAAAATATTGTAAAACTTTTGACTCACCAGTAGAGTGTTTACCAATGGCCCAGTAGACCTGGGTTAAATTCCAGGTCAAGTCATTCAAAAGACTTAAAAAATTGTACTTGATACTGCCTTGCTTATAACTTAGCATTATAAGGCATGGATCAAAGGTAAATTTGAGCAATCTAGGAAAAGGAGTAGCACTCTCCCCTATACCGCAGTGTAGGAGTTAATGAAAAGGGAACCTTCAGGTGACCCTTGACCATGGCTGCCAACTTACTTACATGTGAAATAATAAAACTTCAACAAAGAAAATTGTATGTGTTTTTTTTTCTCATATCTATTCTGAGTGTGAAAATAATTTTTGTGGGATCAACTCCTTTGCTTGCAACACCCTTCATATGACCAGTAAGTGATTTCACTCTTCATTACCATACCAACATTTGGATATAAAAGAAAAAGTGTTAACACAAATCTTCCTCTTTTCTTACAACATGGCTGAAAAGCAAGGACCCCTTCTCATTCCCCTGGGATGTCCTTTGACAGTTGATCTTGTGGTGCATTGAACATGACACTACATGGCAGTACACAATCCATAATGCCAAAGACTTATTTTCACTAACAACTAAAGAAATTCTCCTCAAATATGTCAGTCTCTCACAAACTTTCATTCCTTTGCATCAACTTCACACACATATGTCAAGCAAATGGACTTTCCACATACAGACTTTCATTCATTTTTTTGTTTCTTATTTTATGATATACCTTTTGTTTAGTTGCTCCATCAATAAAAACTTATTGAGTCATACAAATTGTTTTTATATTCCTTACCAGGATCAAATTGGCATCTCCAACATTACTACATGGTGAAGACAACTTTATTTTTTAATATATAAATATATATAAATATAGGTTTTTTTTATATATTACCAGCTGTTATAATGGGATTTCAACTGTTTTTTTTATTTTATTGGTTTATTTTGGTTTTTATTATAGTAGATTTTTAAAAATAAATTTAACTATGAATTTCTAACTGCTTATTGAAAAAAATTTTTCCCCTGAAAAAATATGTTTACATATTTCCATTTAATTATCAGCCATCTGATGAGACAATTCGATATTAGCAAATTTTCAAAATAAATTCAAAATGGCAGAGTATCTTCTTTCTATGTATTCTTATATATTAATAGTCATACATCAAGCACTCTGTTAGAATTATATGAAACTTCTCATATATATTCTATATAAGTCATTCTTGAACTTTGATTTATATGAATGATATATATATATATATATATATATATATATATATATATATATATATATATATATATATATATATATATATATATATATATATATATATATATATATATATATTTACCAACCTCTCTGCTGAGGCAGGATATGACAAAAGATCAATTTTTGAGCTGAGTTTCACAGGTTTGATTTCAGAGTTTTCCTTCTCCAAGACTAGTTGCCTCACCAAGGCTGAAGAAACCAGTCTGTCCTACTATTTACTCATAGCTGGAGGGAGAATAATTGGATTCATACCATTACACTACAGGCACCTCATATATATATATATATATATATATATATATATATATATATATATATATATATGAGGTGCCTGTATATATATATATATATATATATATATATATATATATATATATATATATATATATATATATATATATATATATATATATGAGGTGCCTGTAGTGTAAAGGTTATCATCATAGGAAATGGACACAGTGACTTGAGTTCAAATCTTGGACAAGACTGATTGCATTTCACATAGCACTAATACCCTTGGGAAACATGCTTGAATGAACGACTATTGCCGAACTACACACACACACTCACACACACACACACACATATATATATATATATATATATATATATGTTCCTACTAATAACTGTTACATATCTTAATGTTATTTTCAAAACAGATATAAATATACATTGTTATTGATAATTTTTAGTATTATCCTTCATTTTCTTAATTCTAGTTGCTTTTTTCCCCATGACCACAAAGAACAGCATACACTAGAAACAAGAATAAAAAATGAGCTCTGAATGAAACTTGAACTCACAATCTTTTTGATTGATCAAAACTTTCAAGGTATTTTAGAATGAACTGGTTTGATAAAGAAGGCAAGGTTTAGTTAGAAAAGATAGATACTAAAAGTCTGACTCATCAAGGCTTGTTTGTTTGGTTTAGACCAGCTAGTTTTTACCTGTGACCCATTATATGCTTTAGAGCACACCAAGCAAATTATTCTCTGTCAAATGCATATTAACTATTATCATAAATTGTGCATATAAGTTGACCTTTTAAGCCTGAAAAAATCTCTACAAAACTTGGGATCAACTTAAACAGCAGGGCCCAAACCCTTCTCTACTGGTTGACTATTCTGTGCTAAAGATTTTGATTGCTGTATTAGTTGATCCCGAGGTGCCCGTGGTGTAATGGTTATTGTTGTAGGAAATGGACACAGTGACACAAGTTCAAATACTGGACGAGACTGATTGAATTTCACATAGCACTAATACCCTTGGGAAAGGTATGAATCCAATTATTCTCCCTCCAGTTATGGGTAAATAGTAGGACAGACTGGGTTCTTCAGCCAGGGTGAGGCAACTAGTCTAGGAGAAGGAAAACTCTGAATTCAAACCTGTTAAACTTCGCTTAAAAATTGACCTTGTGTCATATCCTGCCCGAGCTGAGGGGTTGGTAAATAGGATTAATTGATCCCGAGTTTTGATAGAGTTTTTTTCCGGCTAAAAAGGTCAACTTGTACATTGCAATTCATGATACACTATTACAGATTCGCATCATATACTGCATAATACATATTAGCTTTTATAACTTTTACCTATCATTGTTTACTTTTTACCTGGTATTTTTTACCTTTTACACATTACCCTTTACCTTTAACTTTTTACTTTTTCATTTATCCATTCACTAAAGATGACAGAGCCAGTAAGAAAAGAAAGTTATACAATTTCCCCTGACAGAATAAGTCACTTTATTCATTGATTGTGATTGACAGAGTTTTATTGAAAAATGAATAAAAAGACATTCTAAAAAATTGTGAAAAAGTTCTCATGTAACTTTACCTGTACAGATTTTTGTCCATGTTTGCCAATAATTTCTTCCAGTTCTTTCTCATGTTTGTTCAGTTCCTTCTGCTTTTTCACTATTTCAATTTTCTGCTGAAGCAACAACAATTCCTCCTCGTGTTTTCTGTTTATATCTTTCAGACTCTTTTCATCTACAAATAGAAAGAGCAGACAATCTTAATTCATTATCAGAAATTTCAGTTATCAATTTCCACTATGATATTGCCCAGTCAGCTGGGGCTGTGGAATACACCAACTGCTTCTCTGCAGAGGGGTAAGACCCCCCCCCACGAGTGTCCTAGATACAACTCTAAACAATCTGATGGTGAGGTTCCAGGAATGCTGGAGCTTTGAGAAATGCGGAATATCCCTTTATTGCCATCACTCCCAGATCCACTCTGGCCCAGAGTGGTAGCACCTGATAAGGGTCCTATCTATGGGTTAAATAGAACTAAACTGTGCTTCCTTCACAATACTGATTTTCGCATTTAAGCTGCTTATTTCTGCAAAATTGAATTGTTTGAAGTAGAACTGTTTTGACATTTAAACTGCATACTTATGCTAAATTGAATTGCTTGAAATAGAACTGTTCTGACATCTAAACTGTGTACTTATGCTAAACTGAATTATCTGAAATAAAACTGTTTTGACATGAGTGTCTTGGATATGACACTAAACAATTGGATGGTGAGGTTCAAGTAATGCTGGAGCTTTGGGGAAAGCGGAGTACTGATTCATTGCCATTGCTTCCTGGTCCACTCTGGCCAGGTGTGGTAGCACCTGATAGGGCTATATCAATGGGTTAAATAGAACTAACGGCATACTTATGCTAAACTGAATTGTTTGACAAAACTGAATAGCTTGAAATAGAAATGTTTTTGACAATTAAGCCGTACTTACATTTAAATTGTGTGCTATGTTAAACTGAATTATTTGAAATGGAAATGTTTTTTCACATTGAAACTGTACTTACACTAAACTGATTGGTTTAATATAGAAGTGTTTTGACACTTAACTATGTGTAAACAAAATATGTACATATACTAAACTGAATTAGCTGAATTAGAACTGCTTGACTAAACTGAATAACGTGAAATAGAAATGTCTTTCATAATTAAACAGTACTTACATTTAAACTGCATGCTTATGCTAAACTGAATTGTTTGAAATAGAACTGATTATTTACATAAAAATGGATTTGGCATTAAATAACCTTCAAAGGTGGATATGCCATAAAACCCAACCAACCAACATATCTACAATGATAACAGTATTTGAAGCACACCCCACCAAACAGGCGAATGTAGCACAAGGCTTTTTTAAGGTGGGTCCAGGCATGTAGCCCAGATATGGCTGGCATTCCCTAAAATACCTCTGGCCCTGTTTGCATTTCCTTAAAAAGGGATGCCTCAGGCACCAGGCAATATACCTAGCCCCTCCAAGGAGCCTTGATTGTATCCAGAGATATGACACATCCAACCAGATCCATGCCATCATGCCATGGCTGGCCAAAGTGTGCTCCATCTACTGGATTGGTACAATTGCATAAAACCACAATTTCTTCTATGATAACCTCAAGCAACGGATAGTTTGTATAACTTTTGACTTTTTATACTGCAGCATTATCACTTTTATTTGACAAAGAATGTCTGATAATGATCACGAGGTGGTGTTGTCAAAGCATTATATGAAAAAAGGCACAAAATTTCCACCCTCTTTTAATTACAGAATGCCTTAAGACAAGACCTGTTTTGTCCCCAAGAACAAGGACATTTTTGTGCCCAATCAACCTTGTGTCATATTAAACATAACACTATAGAATACTACACAGCATACAAGTCTGTCTGAAAAGTAATGGAACTGGGTGTGTTTTATGAGCTACAGTCTAAAGAGGGATAAACAGATTGCATTTAATATGAAATCTGGGGAGTTTCAGAAACCATTTCATTTTTTTTTCACATACTTTTGTTTACTCCTCTTCTTTTTCAGGTTGTTCAACTATGAGCACTGAGGAATGAATAAAGCTGAAATTTTTGTCCAATTGGAGAAAACTCCATCACAAACACTTGAAAGGCTTCAGCAAGTGTATGGAGATAAAAACATTACACACATGTTTAACACAAGAAATTCTAAGAGGGGCATGAGAAGGTGAAAGATAATTCCTGGAGTGGGAGGCTTTCAACAAATAGGACTTAGATCAACATTGAGCTGGTAAAGTAGGTGGTGTGTGGCAATCATTGGTTGACTGTTTGAATGATCACATGTCAACAGGACATGAAAAAGGAGTTTGGAAAATTTGGCCATGTGGAAAGTTTGCACAAAATTAGTGAAAAGACTGCTGAATGATAATCAAATGGACTTGTTTGGTTTGGTTTGGTTTGATTTTATGGCATATCAACCATTGTAGGTTATTTAATGCCAAATCTATTTTTATACATATAATCAGTTCTATTTCAAACAATCCAGTTTAGTATAAATATAGTCTTTTGTTTAAACATAGTTTCAATATCAAAAACAGTTCTATTTCAGATAATTCAGTTTAGCATAAAAACATTTCAAGCAATTCAGTTTAGTATAAGTACACAGTTTAAATGTCAAAAGAGTCCTATTTCAAGCAATCTAGTTTAGCATAAGTACACAGTTTAGTTCTATTTGACCCATAGATAGGACCCTATCAGATGCTACCACTCTGTGTCAGAGTGGACCTGGGAGTGATTGCAGTGAAGGAGTACTCTGCATTCCCCAAAGCTCCAGCACTATTGGAACCTCACCATCAGATTGTTTAGTGTCATATCCAAGTCACTTGTTAAGAGAGGTGTCTCGCTCCTCTGCAGAGAAGCAGTCAGTGTATTCTACAGCTCCAGCCAACTGGGTAATGACCAGAAGGAGCACTGAATCTAAGTGTGTCAAGACATCATTGAGCATCTTCAAGCTGAATGAGATTTGCTTTGCAGTGTCATCATTAGTAATGAGACAAGGACCTTTGAATAAAACCTCCAAAGCAAATACCAGAGGAGTCAGTGGAAGGCTGAAGAAAGCAAAACAGTCAAAGTCAAAAGTCAAAGTCATATTAATCTCACTCTTTGATGTGAGGGCATCGTCCACAGCAAGTATTTGCCACAGGGTCAGACAACTAATAAGCAAATCTATAAGATCCTGAGGTGTTTGTTTCACTCAGTGCTTGAGAAGAGATGAGAGTTGTAGCAGGACAAATTGTGGATGCTTCACCATGACAATTTACCTGCACACAATGCCCAGAGCATTCAGCAATTCCTGGCCATGAGGAACATGACCATACTGGAACAATCTCCCTATTTCCCTGATCTTACTCTGTTGTGACTTTTTCTTTTTCCCAAGCTCAAGGGACTTATTTTGAAGACATGGAGGCCCTAAAGAGGGCTGTAATGAGGGAGCTGAGGAGCATCACAGAAGACTCCTTCTAGTTGTGCATAGAAGCATGACAGAAAAGGATGGGAAAGTGCATTAGACTCAAAGGGGATTACATAACTGCAATGAAGAATTTATGAATCATAATGGGGTTTGACTCAGAGTGTAATATAAGTCTCTCACAAACTTTTATAAGTCTTAGGAACTTCCCATACACGTACATGTGATAAGGAAATTCTATTTACACATCTCAATGTATTTTTTTTGTATTCTTTCTATTTAGTTTTCTCAGACAATAGAATATGTTGTTGCTTATTCTACATAATTTTTCTTATATTCTTGAGAGGAAGCAACACTTTTCAAACAAATATTCCTCTATAATATTAACCTTTGATTTTTATATGCTGTAAACATGAAGAATAAACTCAGATTTTACCGGGCCATTGGCCTAATGAGTAAAATGTTCGCCAATGGTCTGGGAGACCAGGGTTCGATCCCAGGTCGAGTCATACCAAAGACTCAAAAAATAGTACTTGATGCCATCTTGCTTAGCACTCAGCACTATAAGGTAAAGATCAAAGGTAAAGTGGAGCAATCCAGGGAATGGAGTAGCGCCCTCCCTTACACCTCAAGGTAGCCTTCAGGTCACCCTCAACTAAGGTTGCCAACTTTATTGGTTTAATCCAACTAATAGTACTTACTCATGTTATGTGTGAGTTATAATATAATCATTATAAAAAATAAAGGATATAGAGTCGTTTTTATTAAAGTTTAGGATAACTCTTCATATTTAAAGGAGTTAAACTATCATTACTTACCCATATTACATATGAGTTGTAAGACAGTCCTGTGTTATGTAAAAGAATATGCCAATAGCGACCCATGTGATTTGAACAGGGATCTCTAGCCAACAAACACAAATATTGAAATGGATTGTGCTACTGGAGTTCATATGACTAGAAATAGTTAACATATAAATGATTCAGTCAGAGGTCTGTCAGATGATGAGTAGAGAGACACATGTATGCAAAATAGATGTGAAATGTAACATTGCGAATTAGTATTGTTTAGGATTCTAGACTCAGTATTCGGCAACATTGTATGAGAGCGCAAAAGATTTTAAGTATTGGTCAAAATTAACCCTCCCCCCCCCCCCCGCACAGAACATTACAAAAGTGGTGATGAAGAATTAGTTCTGAACATTAAAAAACCATGATAAAAAATAAAGGATATAGAGTCACCTTTATTAAAGTTTACAATAATTCTTCATATTTAAAGGATATTTTGTTTGGTTTTATTGTTTATTGTTTATTTGCCATGATTTGACTTGTTTATACTGAGCATGGCATATGGGAGACAGTTTTGGTTTCTTTTTAGAGATCTCAGATAACCCTAAAAATCCCTAAAAAGTAATAAATATTTTGAATGAATATTTGATTTTATTATTTTTCATATTTAGAGGAGTAACCTAATGTTTAAAAAAATGGATTTCTAATCTGACCATTGAGATGGAATTAATTCCTCACTTAGTGGCTCAGCACCTGACCTAGAATAGGGAGGGAGAGTGCCATCTGCCTCTTGAAAAGGTTACTAAGAGAGTGAGTACCATGAGATGGACACCCTTTTACGACAAGAGGGACAGTAAGACAAACAAAGTGAGAGACAAATCCCACCTAAAAACAAGTCTTAGCCAAATCTTGTAGAGTTTTAAAATTTCTAGGCTTGACTCTGTTACACTTTAAAGTTAAATCTAATTGTGATTTATAAATTCTTCATCACAGTCAAAAAATAGAACAGCCTGTAGACTGTCTGAGGTCACTGTCTGACTGGCGGACATGAAAAAGAATTAAGAATTTTTAGCCAATCCGAAGGTACAGCAGACTGAAGCTGTGGATGCTTGCTTGACCCCATCAAAAGTATATAAATAACATTCCACATTCCACTATGTGCTAGCCATGTGTATCTTTGACAGACAGTAGTTCCTTTGCTCACCTCAACAACCAGGCATGGATAACACTCAGAACATTTTTTTGGGATCAAGCCACTTTGCCTCACATGCACATAGTCCAATACAAGTTATTCATGAACTTACTGAAAACTCAATGTAATAGAAATGAAATTCAACATGAATATAACAACTCTAACACTTTCTAAAAGTTTGTTTGAAATTGGGCCAAAAATGCTGGAGTCTTTGTAGAACAGACAGACATTTGGTAAATTATGACATTGTAATTTTTATTCAATTTTCATCAAAATAGGCACAGCCATTTTTTAAAAATGCTAACACATATTCATGTTAGATGACATAAAAGTTTTGATTGATAATGTAAACCAGTTATTTTTCTTGCTTTGTATGCACTTTTAGAACCAAGCAAATATTTTGCTGCACTTGGTATATAGATTTTAAAATGTATTGAAAAAAAGATATTCGTATATTTTAGCTTATAAAAAATAATCTAAAGAAGAGAATCTTATCAGTAAAAAGTAAAGTAAAGTTGGTGATTGTAGTTGAGGGTGACCAGAAAGCTCCCTTTTCAATAGCTACTACACCAAGGTGTAGGGGAGGGCGCTACTCCTTTCCCTGGATTTCTCCACTTTACCCTTAATATATACCTTATATCACTGAGTGTTAAGCGAGATATCAAGTACCATTTTTAAAGTCTTTGGTATGACACGACCTGTGATTGAACCCAGGTCTCCCGGACCATTGGCAAACACTCTACCCACTAGACCAACACTTTTTATTCAATAAATTAAGGATAATTATCAATGAGAAACATGGACATGATGTTTCTTGGCTACATTTTCTGTTTGAACACTATCATTTCCTCTTCAATGCATAAAAAGCTTTCTTGTTTTTTGTTTTTTCTTAATTCAACTAAGATAAGAAAATCCCAATTCATATAAATACGAAAAGAAAAGTGGATAAGAATAGTTAAAACTTTTTTAGATATTCTAAATGTACCAATAGGTAATTTTTCACATAATTTAAAATGATATTGGAGGAAAATCTTATGAAAGGGTTTCAAATCCAATCATAATCGTAAGTATTTAAGTGCCCGTGGTGTAATGGTTATCGTCGTAGGAAATGGACACGGCGACATGAGTTCAAATCCTGGACGTGACTGATTGCATTTCACATAGCACTAATACCCTTGGGAAAGGTATGAATCCAATTATTCTCCCTCCAGCTATGGGTAAATAGTTGGGCAGATTAGGTTCTTCAGCCTTGGTGCGGCAACTAGTCTAGGAGAAGGAAAACTCTGAATTCAAACCTGTTAAACTCCGCTTAAAAATTGACCTTGTGTCAGATCCTGCCCAAGTGGAGGGGTTGGGTAAATATGATAATCTTAAGTATTTAATGATTTTGAAAATTTAATTTGTTTTAAAATTGTCAAATATTCTACTGTGCACCAAGTTTGGGAAGCTTCCATATAAGAAGTCAGAGGATAGATAAAAATGAGAGTTACTAAGATACAAATTTCACCAGTTTAACTACGACTCTATAGTATTTCATTATCCCCATATTTATCAATAAAACAAAAAATATAACTTTTATTAGTGCCAACTTTTTTTTTTACATTTTGCCACTTTCACCACTCTGCACTTGTTTTAACTCTAGAGAAACCTTTATCTCTCTTCCTCCTTTCTTTTTTCATTTGTATCCACTTTTCTATTTCTTTTGCATCTAAAACTGACTTTTGTATCTGGAATATGTGCACAAACAATACCCTGATGAGTGGGCTTAGAATAGGTTAACTGCATCTCCTGCAGTGGAATAAGACCTTCTCCTGCTCCCAAAAAAAGGGGTATCCTAGATAGGACACTAAACTGCATCAGATGGTGAGGCTCCACTTTTGAAGATGTGGTGAGTGAAGAGTAATCATTACTTCCAGGTCCACTCTGACCCAGAGTTGTAGTACCTGTAAGGTAAATATGTAGGTAAAATGTAGTTGTAGTACCTGTAAGGTAAATATGTAGGTAAAATGTAGTTGTAGTACCTGTAAGGTAAATATGTAGGTAAAATGTAGTTGTAGTACCTGTAAGGTAAATATGTAGGTAAATATATAGTAGTAGTACCTGTAAGGTAAATATGTAGTAGTAGTACCTGTAAGGTAAATATATAGGTAAATATGTAGGTTAAATAGATCTGTTTAAAATGATTTGTATTCAAAGTGTTTTCATTACAATTTCATATCAACTTAGAGAACTCATGTGAAACCAAACCACCATGTTGATTATAACACAAAAGACTATATAAAGACAAGGGACATAACTAAGTATTTACAACTATCAGGTTACATAACCCAGACTTCAACATGAAGGACTGTTTACAAAAAAGCTTTTAAGAAACAACTACACAAAAATATAAATATGAACATACAATGAATGTGATTCCCTAACCTTTAAGCATAAAATAATCCTAGATGGATTGAAATGTCATTTGAATCAATCAATTAATCATGTACACACAAAAATACATAATGAAAACTACTGAAATACTGAATGTCTTTGGGAAAGGCACGAATCTATCACTTTTCCCTCAAGCTAAGGATTAACAGTAATGTAGATGAGGCTCTTTAGCCTTGGTATGGCAACCAGTCTACAAAAAAGAAAACTCTAAATCAAAACCATCTGGACAAAAAAATTGAACTTGTGTCACATCCAGCCTCTAGTGGAGGGGTTGAGTAAATATATACATACCTAATTTTTCTTTTTAGATAGTATAAAATTAATTTTCTTAATAACCTCAGTTTAAAGTAAAGTTTAAATTCTGTTTATAATTATAATAGAATATACAAAGGAAAAAATATTGTCAGAAAATGACTGAGATTCCATATGCTGTATACTCATGAAGTGTAAATATACATCAATAATGATACAGGCTGACTCTGTCGTTTTGGATACGAACAAGTTTATTTCTTTCTCCCTTCAGTCCTTGGCTACACAAGGAGAGAGACACAATTCTTAAGGGCCTATGCTAACCACACTATACTGAACACCCTCTCCACACACAGTGCATCTTGTGGTGTTTAAGATCTCAGCTCATTTCTGCTGGTCGAGACCCAAACTGATCTGCTTTGATCAGATCCGAAACACCCACCTGCACGCTTCAATGGTCGAACCTCAATTAACTGTCTTTTCAAATTCTCAAGACCATCTCTTCCGGGTATAAAGTCAACTACCCACTCAATTCACTCCAATGGCCATCCAGCCTATTTCCTGTCTGGGGTTTTATTATGACAAATGATGATTGTCATATCCTTTCCATGCAGGCATAAGCGTGCCCATCTGACTATGGCACCTGAACTAAGAGACACTGAATAGTTCAAAGCCTTACCAAACTAAATAATAAAATATAATTAACAAACAATGATTAATTTATAAAATCATTACCTTAATTATATAACACACATTTGAATGCCTAAATTATGCACTCCCCATCTCTATATCTTATACACTATATTCCATTAACCAATATTTATCAGGCTGCTGTTTTTCTCTGAATATGTTTAGCTGAAATTGAATGCATTTCATATGATAAATCTTATACCCTATAAAATATGGTATTATTCACAAATAAGTATTTACTTGTAATCTTCCCATCTATTAATTTGCAAATATTTTCCTCTAGATTCCAAAACACAGAAAAATATCCAAGAAAAGTAAAATGCTCAAGTTCTTCTAAAATATTTTTTAAACACCAAAGGATCTTATTGATAGACTTTGTTGATAAGTTTAAGATTATAAAAGAAACAACCCTTTCAAAATAATAAAGGAAGGTTTTATTACTTGAATGAATAACATTACATTCTCTTGCATGTTATGCCATATTCTTTTGAAACATTTCTGTAATCTTATCTTCATTTTTACCAAAATTGATAGGACTAAATAGTCATTCAGTCATTTACATCAATAATTAGTTTGTTGACTATTCATGAAAGACTGTAATTTTGTATTAAATTGTATTTTGGAGCTTATACCTCAAAGTAATTTTTAAATAGATCTTGAAAGGATAATTATTATTATTATTATTATTATTCTTGCAATTTTTCATACCAGTGTTAGCTGATGGTCTTTTCCTGGAATTTGAGTGACAGCAAGTCTCCTCAGGTCTCTAGGACTCTTCCTAACTATGCAGTAGTCTGGATGGTTTCAATTCATCCTCCAATTTCCAACTCTTTCAGTTTCCTTCCCAAGCCTTTGAGAACTGTTCCAAGCATGCCAATTATGATTGGTACCACTGCCACCCTCACGTTCCATAGCTTTCTCAGTTCTCTGGCAAGGTCTAAGTACTTGTCTCTCTTTTTGCACTCTTTGATTTTCACTCTGTAGTTTACTGGAATGGCAAAATCGACTAGACTCTTTTTTTTTTTTTGTTAATTATCACTAGGTCTGGTCTTCTGGCCAGGATTAGATGATCTGTTTATGTTGTGATGCTGACAAAAGAAAAACACAGGGAACACAAAAAAGGTTGATAGAAAAACATATATATTTGAGTAACAGAAACAAGATACAAGTGAATCTGGTTAAACAGTAGTTAGTTACTAGAAAGCTGAGAGTCCAGTGGGGTAGTGACTATCCGTCCACTACACAAATGGTGTCACATGTGATTGTGTCATGCTGATTGGTAAACTCTGTCTGATGCTATTGTTGACATGTTTTGATGGAGGAGGACGAGTCCATTATGTAAGGAGCACAATAGTTTATATCTCAAAATCCCTTTCTCCAGAATGGATTCTGTTTTGCGTATATGCCATTTGGTCATCATTGTCATCATGTCGTGCCGCTAGCACGGATATCCCTGATTCTCTCTCACCACTTCTCTCTATCGTTCATCGCCTCAGGCAGGTCTTCAGGGCTACATCCTGTATCCTCACATAGCTGCTGAATGTATATTCGAGCTGGTCGTCCTGCTTTTGCATGGCCATATGTGGGGGTCCATAGGAGTATATCACTTATGAGCTTGTCCCTGCTTCTCCAGCAGTGTCCTGCATGTCTGGTTTGTCTAACTTGGATAGTTTTCGTGATGAAAGGCAGGTGGCTATATAGTTGGTACCTTGTGGGGTGTTGCCACCAGGACTTGTTCAATATTGTTCGCAGCATTCTTGTGTAATTGCCGTCTAGCTTCTTTTCCATCTGTTTAGTTAGCGTCCAAGTAGTGCATCCATACAGCAGTATCGATACGACTACTGCCTGGAAGAAACTGTGTTTCATTTTATTGGTCAGGTCTGATTTCCATATGATTGATAGCCTATCGATAGCTATCCATGCCTTCGTTAGCTGCGTGTCGATGTCTTTTTCAGTTGATGAGATGCTGCTTCCTAGGTAGGTGAATTTGTCTACTAGTTTCAGAGAGGTTTCGTCTAGTGTGGAGATGTCGCCTGTGTGATTATAACACATATATTCTGCGGCGGCTTATTCCAAACTATGCAGTAGTGTTTCAGCTTGGTTGGGTGTGTTTGCCAGAATCACTATGTCATCAGCGTAGTCGGTGTCAGTAATTGTTTTTGCGGGATACCTTCTGCTTCTTTTCTTTGTCAGCTCGAAGCTGTTTTCTCTGATTTTAGCAATCGATGTTCAAAGCATGTAGTCTAGACAGACGATAAAGAGGTATGGAGCTAGCGTGTCCCCTTTTAGTACTCCTGCTACAATGTCGAAGTATTCTGTGTCTCCATCTGGTGAACGTACTTTCACTTTGGTGTTTCTATAGAGAATCCTTATTGCTGCTACGGTTTCTTTAGGTAAGCCGTATGCTAGTAGGATTTGTTCCATCTTTCCTCTGTGAATGGAATTGAAGGCCTTGGTAAAGTCGACACAATTCCTAGTGGATCACCTTCTCCACCAAGTTGTGTTGTCTTATATTCCTTTTGCACTAGTTTGCTACATTTACTTATTATGTTATTAATAGTTTCATCTTTATCGCCACATAACCTACACTTGTTATTCTGTTGCACATTATTTTTGTTTTAATATAATTGGTCCTTATGGCATTGTTTTCTGCTGCTATTAGAAGAGATTCAGTCTCTCTCTCAAAGTTTCTCTTTCACAGCCATTTCCAGGTCTTCTTAGGTGAGATTTTGCCAGTTTGTCTCTTGAAATATCCATACAGTTGTTTTTCTTCCTATTTCTAGTTTGTTGTTCTGTTTGTCCTTAAGTTGTCAGTGCTGTTACTGGTCACTGTAATTAGTTTTTCTTTGCCCCTTTTTAATGTGGTTCTTGAGTCCTTGTATTAATGCATTCATGTTATCTTCAATGCTGGTGAGTCCTCTTTGTCCTTCTTTTCTTGACACATATGGTCTCAGTCATCTCTCAGATGTAAGGCCTTGTGCATCATCATCAACTTACTTGTCCTCTGGTCTATTTGTCTGAGTTCCTCACTTGTCTATTTTAAGAATGGTCCCAAGTATCTTATAAAGGGGACTGTGCTGGTGTTTATCCCTTTGATGAAATTTCTGATAATTTTTCTCATTCATATGAGGTATTCTTGTTATTTTTCCTTTCATTTCCACTTGTTTGTTAGTTTCCACTTCCAATATTCCAAGTACTCATAATTTTCCTTTTCTCCAAGTGTTCTGATTCCTTCTGGATTTGGTAGTTTTATTCTTTCTGTTATTTGTCTTTTTCTGCTTTTGATTATGAGCATGGCATATTTTTCTATGCCAAATTCCATTTCTATATCCTGACTGTATATTATTATTGTTTATATCAGTTCCCGATTCTTTTTCATTCTTTGCAAACAGCTTGATGTCATCTATGTACATAAGATGATAGCTCTTTTCCTATGATTTTGTAAATTTGTAGCCCCTAGTACATTTCCTAAGTATATAATTGAGTGGCAGTATTGTTATTATAAATAGTAATGGTGAAAGTGCATCTCCCTGGAAGATTCCTTTCTGAATTTTCAACACTGTTAATGTTTTTCCTCCTGCTGTTATTCTACTTTTCTGTTTTTCATGGCTTCCATGATGAATTTTATGACTTTGTCAGACATCTTGTACATTTTCAGACAATCTATTACCCAGGTTGGTGGGGCCATATCATAGGCCTTTTTGTAGTCAATCCATGCCTTGGCGACATTTTTCTACCTCACTTTGCTCTCCTTGCGGATGTGCTGATCAATGTACAGTAAGTCACCCATTCCTCTTGTAACTCTGTGGTATACTTTCTGTTCTTTCAGAAACATTTTGTGGGATACAAGTGAATAATAGATCTCCTCCCTAATTATGCACTTAGGATTTTCTACATCATAGTGTTGTAAATTATATATTTGAGTTGAGAAAGAAGAAAAACACATCAAGTAGTTTGATAAAAAAATTGGTTTTACTACACAAGTGAATGAACAATCAGTACTTGACATGTGGCATTCACAAGTCTCAATCCCCTCTCTTGTCCAAGGGTTGGCTATTCATAGGAAACAGACAATTCCATTATCTTGCTTTTAAGTAGTTTATGACACAGAGGTAGATACATTATCAGTCTATAGTTGCTGGGGATGGTTCCTTTTTGGGGTTCTTTCTGCATCAGGTTAGTTTTCTTCTTTGTCATCCATTCGGATATTCTTGCTTTTTTAGGCTTTGCCACAGAGCCTTCTTTAAGTCCTTGTAATTCTTTTTCAGTGTTATTTATCCATTTAGCCTTTCTGTTATATTCTTTCTGTTCCCATATTTTACTCCAAAATTGTTTTGTTTCCCTTGCATCTGATTGTTGGTTTGTCCTTGTGCATTATTATTATTATTATTATTATTATTATTATCAAAGTTGTTATTGTTATGATAAAAAATAAAGATTACAGAAATACAATCATAACAAAAATAAATCTTTTCCTTTTTGGTTAAGTATCAGTGGAGATCATATCTCTTTCCTAATTTCATTTTTCTCTATCCTTGAGCAGTACTACTAGCAGTTCATATTAAAGGTTGTGTTAGAAAAAAATATATCATTATATAATCTAATAATGTGATAAATCCTCATTCAAATGATCCAAAATTTTAACAGCACGTATAGAAACAACTCAAAATTCTATGTTTACTATTTTAATCCTTTCAAGTATAAAAATGCCATTCACTTGGGAAAAAATCATTAAAACATTAAATGTAGAATTTTGAGTTATTTCTACACAAGCTGTTAAAATTTGAGATCATTTGAACAAGAATTGGTCAAGTTATAAGATTACAAAATAATATCAATTTTTCTGCAACAATTGTATTTAGTTATATCAATTTTTTTAAAACACCCAGTAATTCTAGTTTCTTTTAAATTCTTAGTTTTTCTGGTTATCTTTGCTGAGCTTTTGGGGAAACATTGTTTTTATTGCTAGGCAACAGAAACTTGGAAAATAGAATAAATAACAAGAGCTAAAATTCCAATTTCAGGAGCCAATATATACATTAATATATATTGATATATATTAATGCCATTGAGAAAGGCATAAATTCAGTTCTCATTGGACTCTGTGAGCTATCTTGTCATCACACAATGAATAAGTCATAACAAGTGAATGTATAGATGATAATAAACTCCCTCAATAATTACCCACATAATTACAGCTTTTATATCTATATCTGTCATAAGAAGAGATATTCTATCATCATAATCCTCATCAGTGTAACTATAACTGTTGGGGTGCTATTTATGTTGTGTGATTTGGACAGGAATAACCTGAAACTGCCCATCCCTCTACAAGTAAACAACTAGTTTAAATTCAGAGTTTTCCTTCTCCTAGACTAGTTGCCATACTAACATTAAAGATCCCAGTCACTGATTGTTGGGAGAAAAACAGTTGGATTCATACCTTTTCCAAATATATTAGTACAATGTGAAATGCAAACTGCCTTGTTTAGAATTGAACTCTAGTAGCTGAGTTTGGTTCCCATGACGATAACTATTATGCCATATGCCCCTCCTATACATCCTTGATAAATTGATAGTTTAATTTTTTTGATTCATCATCACCATCATAATAACCATCAATATTGTCTTTTCATCATTTGTGATTATACAAAAAAAAAAAAAATTTTTTACCATTAATTTGTAGAACTTGAGGCAACAATGTGTCCAATTGTGATTGAAGATGTTGATTTTCAGATTCAAGTTTCAAGACCTGTTGCTCGAGAGCCTGGGTTTGATCTTCCTCTAAAAACAAGATTATAATGAATAATAGCTCTTTAGTATTACTCCAATTTGTCAATATAGTCTAAGTGAAGCTTAACCCTTACTACACTGGAACCTAGTATACTCAAATCCATGCATGTGCATGGGAAAAACAGGAAACGAGTCAACTTATTTTTAATAGTCGGGTACTTTTGGAAATTCTCCACGTTTCATATAACATAATATGCATATTTTGTTTTCTTTGGCCTATAGAAAGAGATTGCAAGAACTGATTTGAATATAATTAGCAGTTACATTACCAGTTTGTGAGATATACTTCTAAATTTAGAATGTGAGTGAAACTTTACTTTCAACAAAAAAGCAAAATGATGGAAAGTAATTTCTTTGATTTGTACTTTTGTATTTTTTATTCTGATGATGATTTGAATTGTTTGGCACAGAAAACATATTTCCATTATGATGTTGAGTCTAGTGAATATTTATTCAATGACATGAATATGTTTAATTGTATGTGAACCAAGGTCTAACTGAATACAATAGTGAATATAGATAAAAAGAAAACGTTTTAGTTATTATTTGTGCATATAACTAGATGTCAATTTCTATCATGTTATTGAACAAAAATTCAATCAGAAGTATGAAGGTTTACTTAGTCTGGCATAAGACTATGGATAGGGAGAGATTATATTGGTTTTTAACTGGACTTAGGTACTGATCATTGACATCAGAGAGAAATATACAACTACATCAGCCACCAACCATGTATGATATGTCTGAAAAATATCTGGGGTGACAAATGAACTCAACTGAAAATAAGCAAAGTTACCGTGGCATAGTGGCTAATGTGCTCAACTGTGAACTTACTTTGAAAGTAAAGTTTGAACTTACTTGGGAAAGATATGAATACCATTATCTCCCTAGCTATAGGTTAAATACTGCCACTAATGTTCTGTTACTAAGATGGCATTAAATAACCCATGAAGGTTGATATTGACTTGAAGACCCCTTTTTGATATCTGTCAATGCAGCTCCAGAAGTCAGACACTGGGAACAAAAATAACAGAAAATGCACCTGGTACCTAAAGTAAACAGAACACAGGTGTTCTCAGTGGAAATGATGTGTAAATTGTAATGTGTAACAGGCTGACGGAGATGTGACAATGAGAATTTGTGTGGGCGTCCGGGATATTATATAACCAGGAACATTTTTGACCCGACCAAAGAGAAAAGAGAAGATGGTTTGGTTTGGTTTGGTTTGTTGGGTTTTATGGTATATCAACCTTTGTAGGTTATTTAACGCCAAATCCATTTTTATGTAAATAATCTGTTCTATTTAAAACAATTCAGTCTAGCATAAGTACACAGTTTAATTGTTAAAACATTTCTATTTCTAACTATTCAAGCAGTTGTATGTAACAATTCGGTTAAGTGTAAATACAGTTTTAATGTCGAAAAACAGTTCTATTTGAAATAATTCAGTTTAGCATAAGCATGCAGTTTAAATGTAAGTACGGTTTAATTGTAAAAGTCATTTCTATTTCAAGCTATTCAGTTTTACTCAAACAATTCATTTTAGCATAAGTATGCTGCTAATTCTATTTAACCCATAGATAGGACCCTTATCAGGTGCTACCACTTCGGGCCAGAGTGTACCTGGGAGCGATGGCAATGAAGGGGTACTCCGCATTCCCCAAAGCTCCAGCATTGCTGGAACCTCACCATCAGATTGTTTAGTGTCATATCCAGGACACTCATTGGGGCGTCTTACCCCTCTGCAGAGATGCAGTCAGTGTATTCTACAGCCCCAGCTGACTGGGCAATATACAGAGTTAAATGTCAAACAGTTTTATTTCAGATAATTCAGTTCAGAATAAGTACACAGATTAGACGTCAAAAACAGTTCTATTTCGAGCAATTCAGTTCAGCACTAGTACACAGTTCCAATGTCAAAACAGTTCTATTTTAAACATTCAGCTTAGCATAAATATGCAGTTCAAATGCAAAAATCAGTATAGTGAAAGAAGCACGTAGTTCTATTTAACCCATAGATAGGACCCTTATCAGGTGCTACCACTCCGGGCCAGAGTGGACCTGGGGCGATGGCAATGAAGGGGTACTCCGCATTCCCCAAAGCTCCAGCATTGCTGGAACCTCACCATCAGATTTTTTAGTGTCATATCTAGGACACTCGTTGGGGGGGGTCTTACCCCCTCTGCAGAGAAGCAGTCGGTGTATTCTACAGCCCCAGCCAACTGGGCAAGAAAAGAGAAGAGGTTTCACCAAAGATCCAAGCCTCAGCTCCTGTTTATGGTTCTCAGCCATCTTTAATTCTCTAACTTTACCCATCCATACATTTTGGGAAATAAAAGAAAAAGAAAAGAAGCTGATTATATTTTTATACAACAATGTTGTCTTTCTCTGCTAAACAACATTATGTGTTCATCATTCATTCAATAAAACTAAAGGTTTATAAGCTACTTAGCTGATTCTTCCTGTATTTTGGATATGATGTATATTTTGGGAAATAAAAGAAAAAGAAAAGAAGCTGATTATATTTTTATACAACAGTGTTGTTGTCTTTCTCTGCTAAACAACATTGATATATCATTAAACAAAAAAAATCCAAAACAATCAACAGCTGGAATGAATCTTTTTTGGTAAATGATACCAAGAAGCACCTTGAAATGTCTTCATAACATACCTGAAATTATTATTCCTATCAGCAGTCTGACCTTGTGACAAGCAGTATAAATAATTTTTTTTTAAAAGCATGAACAAATTTTACTTGTGAGTAAAAAGTTTTGCAATATTTTTGTAATGTGAGGCACTATTTGGCAGTTGGGGATTCTTTTACCAAGGTTGTGAAGGTAATGAACAACACTGAACTGTGAGATGCCAGCCTAACCTGATAGTCTCTGAGTGCTACTTGCTAGATTTGCTTCTATGGCTTGGATCTCAGCCTTGGAATCCACAGTTCTAGGCCTACCTGACCTTGCTTGGTTGTCAAGGTTCTTATAACCTGAGCAAAATTTCTTCAATCATCCGGTTATTGTACTGTGATCAACTGCATCATCACTTTTAGTAGAACAAATGTTTTTGGTTGCTTCTGTGATGTTATGGCCCAGTTTGAACTCATAAAACATAAGTTTTTGAACAAGACTACATTCCATGTTCATCTGTCTGGCTTTCAAATCACACATAGAGTGAAGCAATGCATATTGTGTCAATGCACCAATTACAATGATACTATCAACCATAAATACATGACTACAGCTTGAACTGCTTTGATCATGTGATATATGCATTGCAATCTAGCACTTACCAAAATATTGCAAAACTTCTGACTTATCCAAACATGAGCCAGGCAATTTGGTTCCTTTGTCTTCATCAAGAGTGAATCAATCCCCACCATAATATATTTTTTACACATTGTGTCACGGCATTCCCCATTAAATGGCAAGCCACTCAAATTAATTGACCAGTTCATATACCACAGTAACAATATTTCATCTACTGAAAACAATGTCAATATATGCATAATAGGAAATGCTGGAACCAGCATCCTACAGAACAGCAGATGTACAGTCACCAACCTCCCATCTCATTGAAAATAATAAGCAAGACATGCTGGACACTGCTGAAGAGGTAAAAACAAACTTATCAGCAATGTTATCCTCTGGACTCCTACACATGGACACACAAGTATAGGCCAACCAATAAAAATTTACATTCATCAATTCTGTGCAGACACTGGTTTCCGTCTAGAGGACTTACCAGCTGTTGGCATGCCTTGATAATGATGACGATTGAAGATTTGTTTCAGTTTTTCTTTCTTTCTTCTTCTAATAAAATAAAGTGTGGTTGCCACTGCTCTGGATTCATTGAGAACTATGGAGAGTTAATGATGTCATACACAGGAAGTAGTCCCAGAACACAAAGAAAGCAAGAGTGCCAAATTCAAATTCTTTTTTCATTTACTGTCTCACTAAAAGTAAAACATTTTTCCATGGGCAAAATTTTCCATCTCTTTATTTTTCCTATCTGTCTTTAGCTCAATAGATGTTGGTATGAATGTCTTCTTTTTTAGTTGTTGCTTTTATGGTTTATTGTGTTTTTTAACCAAAAATATGGCTACTTGCTATTTGCTTTAAATTCAACAGAGTCACCTTTTTAGTTTTTATATGCTGAAATAGTGACTGCCTTTGTTACAGTTGTTAGGAATCTTTGAATTGTTTAAAGAAAAAGGGGGTAAAATTACCTTTCAGACTTTGAAAAATTTGAAGACTTAGATGGAAATAACCAGAACAATAATGAGGATTCAGCATTAAAAAAAAAGAAAATTTCTTTTTGATCTTATGAATCATGTTCAGGGATCATGGCTATTTCACTGTCACTCAGCACTCTTTCCTCTTAAGTGTCCTCATCCTTTTAGTTTTTTAAAACTAAATCGTTGAAATGATTGAATTGATATGAGGCTTGGTCTAACCACTTCTTACTACTATATCCAAGTAAAACAAATAAATAGCTGTGATGTTGGCCCCTCATTCTCACTTTTCTTTGGGATGCCTCAGAGGTCAGACATGGGTGAATTCTTTCTTCCCTACATGTTATGAATGATTTAGCAGTGACCCAATTCCCAGAAGCTTCACTATCCTTAGATGCTGCTACTATTCTTTCCAGACCACACAAATATCTCTCACTTCTACCACCTCCATTGTAATAAAAATATTAAGTACCATATATACTTGAGACATGAATTACTTTGTCCCTCATTTTTAGTCCCAAAAAGCTGTTTTTATAATATTTTATCATGTAATAAACTGCACCTATATCCAGTGACATAAAGAAATCACATTCAAACATTTGTTCACACTTTCAAAATTACTGTAATACAATCAAAATCAATGCAATACAATAAATAAACAATGTTATCCAGACCTGGATGTAGCCTGCCCTGGTTTACTTGGAGATTCTAAACATACTAAAGCCCCACCACCAAATACATGATAGTATTGATAATATAATAATTACATATGTAGTTGATTAAATATACTAGGTAAGCATTATTTATTCTCTTTTTAATAAACAAAGTCACATGACATTTTCTGACCAAAAGTGTTTCCACATAGACAAGCAAATACCAAAACAAAGGCTTTTAGTTAAGATAATGAAGTTTTTATGTAACTTTGTTTAGTCTTTATAATATTTTCACATGATATAAGCACAGGTGTTATAAATAGTAAACAATATTAAGTAAAAACTTAAAACTTAACTAACAGACTTTGTTTAGGCATAGGCTAAATGAGAACACTTTGCATTGCAGTTAGGCAATGTAAAGCCTAGAAAAAAGGTAAACTTTGACACTTCAAAAACATATCTCAGGTAATGAATGACCCTTTATTTTGAGACGAAAAATTGCTCTTTAAAAGTCATTCATTACACTAGTATATATGGCATTTATTTTTGTACACTTGTAGTCCATTTTTTTCAGAGAAGACAAACAGTACCTTTTTATGAAATGTACTTTTTCAATCATCAGTATAATTATAAAATAACCTCTTAAATTAAATGATTATTGCATAAGGGTCACTGAATCTTTACTAAGTATGCAAAAATATTCAAATTACTTGGCTCTTTACTGCTTCTACTGTTCAGCGTGTGACTTGACTGTTGTAGCTGAGTTTTCTTTTTCTCATTCTTCATTAATGATTTAGGTGATTTTTCTGAAATTAACAGAAAAAAAATTTTTTTTTCTTTAAAGTTTTTTTTATCAGTTATTTTATGAACAGAACTAAAAGGGAAAGTGATTATTAGTAGCACACTTTTAACAGCATTTATATAAATTTTCTGGCCTGTAAAATCTGTTTTTTAATGAAATCGATTTGATTGATATCTTTGTTTAATGACATATCAACCTTTATTGGTTATTTAATGCCAAAACCATCTTTGTAAAGGGTTTGGTTTGGTTTTATGGCATATCAACCATTGTAGGTTATTCAATGCCAAATACTGTTTATACATATATTAAATATATGATTTGTAAATAAATTTTGTTGGCAATATTCTTTAAATGAGCCTGAGCTCATTTCTTAGCACACAGTTAAATAGTTCTAAGTATTGCTATGTATCACTCACAGTTCGATTAGACATCAGTCATTTGTTTACACATAATTAAATGATCAAACAATTCTATTTCAAACAATTCAATTTAGCATTATTACACAGTTTAAATGTCAAACAATTCTATCTAACCCATAGATAGGACACTATCAAGTGCTACCACTCTGGGCCAGAATAGACCTGGGAGTGATTGCAATGAAGGGGTACTTGACATTCCCTAAAGCTCCAATTTTACTAGAGCCTCATCATCAGATTGTTTGATGTTATATCTGGGACACTTGTTGGGGAAGTCTTACCCCTCTGCAAAGATGCAGTTGATGTATTCAACAGCCCCAGCCAACTGGGCCAACCTTGTAGAAGAACAAAAGTGATACTATTCATCTTATAACTGGGATATTTAAAAATAATCATTCTTATTTACAAGCATTAAAGTATGAGTGAATATTGCAATACAGAAGAATTAAGAAGTTTGGTGTAAAAATCTACAGCTGATTGAAAGAAGAAGGATATGATTGATTGATTAAATGGTTAATTATAATGTCAAACCGTCTAGAGTCAATTTATGCCAAACGGTTTATGAATCATATTTATTTTTTTCTTGCATGTATTTATGAGATTTTAAGGATTTCTATTTAAAATAGAAATCCTTAAAATCTCATAAATACGAATGATTTGCACACACAGCCAAGGTTATAGATTATGCTGACTGCATCTCTGCAAAGGGGTAAGGCCTCCCTAACATGTCCTAGATATGACACTAAACCATCTGATGGTGAGGCTTCAGGCCTGGAGCTTTGGGGAATGAGGAGTACTCCTTCATTGGCATTACCCCCAGGTCCACTCTGACTTAGAAGGTGGCACCTGTTAGGTCTCATCTATGGATAAAATAGAACTATTTCATCATTTACTAAACTTGAAACCATTTAACTGTGTGCAAACAAAAAATAATAATTAATTGAATTATTAGTATTAGATAGCTTAAAACCATTTAACTGTGTGTAAACAGAATTATTAGAGTTAGTAATACTCAAAACCATCTATGTGCATACAAATGAGCTCTGGCTCATTTAAAAATTGTTACCAATAAACTATTCATTTACAAATCCTATATATATATATATATACACACAAAATTTAGCATTAAATAACCCACAAGAGTTGATATGCCATAAAACACCAACCAACCTAATTTGTACACAGTTGTATGGTTACAAGTAACTAATAATAATCCTTAGTAAATGATTCAACAGTTTCTTAATTACATCTGACCCATAGATACCCCAGCTATGGGTAAAATAGTTCTATATTAGTATTACGTAACCCACAAAGGTTGGTATGGTATTAAAACTTTTGCAATGTTCCGTGAGGGGGTAATTTTTGCCGGTACTTAAAATCTCTTCAACCTCATAGAATGCTGCCGAATACTGAGTCTGGAATACTCAATAATACTGACTTGCAATGTTATGTTTCACATCTATTTTGGATATGCTATACCTGTCTCTCAACTCATCACATGTCAAACTTCTGACAGATCTATTTATATATCCCCCACTTCTAGTGACGTGAACTCCAGTAGCACAATCCATTTCAACACTTGTGTTTGTTGGCAAGAGATCCCTGTTCAAATCACATGGGTCACTATCGGCACATTCTTCTACATAACAAAAACAAAAAATCAAACAAAACTGACCCAAAGATAGGACCCTAATGGGTACTAACACATCAAGTCAGAGTGGACCAAGAAGTAAAGACAATTATGTGTTACTCCATACTCCCCAGATCTCAAGAACCATAGCCTTACCATTAAATGCAGTTTAGTTTCATACCTGACACCCCTTTTTTGGGTGGGGCATCTTAGCCCTTTGCAAGGGATACAGCCAGCATATTTTAAGCCCCACTGACATGGTAGAAATAAGAAGGAATCAACTTTTGTATGTCATTGTATTCCTCTTTCATAAGTCAAAGGAAGTGTGAGGAATCTCCGCACTATAATGGTTAAAGTGCTGTACAGTGGCCTCAAAGTAAGCGAGTTAGAATTCTGGTCATGCTATTATATTCACTTTCAAACTAATATCCTTGAGAAAGGTATGAATACCCTTATCCCCCCAGGCTATGAATTAAACAGTATCACTGTTGTTCTACAAGGATGGTTTTGGCATGAAGGTTGATATGCCATTAAACAAAGAAACCAAATCAAGCCAAATCAAAGCAAGAGGTAGTGGATAAAAGCAGTTATACTCATTGAAAAAGTTCAGTCATTCATATATGCATATAATATGCGAATTAGCACTGAAAAAAGAGCCAATGAAAATAACTTTCAACAGTAAAATCACACCAATCAAACAATTGACTACAAAGTCAATAAATTTGAATAGATTGAAATATGAGGACATCAAGCCTGTGACAGTCATTTAATTGATGATATAAAAATGATCATTCCTCATCACAGAAACTTATTGATTCTTACCTTTCAATTTTGCATCAATTTCCATATTTCGCATTTGTTTCAGTACACCTGGATGCTGACCTCCATGTTTCAAGTATTCCTCTCTGAGTTTTCTGCAAACAAAAACTTTTCAGATTAGCTACATCTTCTAAGAGGTGCTCATCATATAACATTTATTATACATATTTTTATTTTTTAAGTAGAGGAATTAATATTGTGAATTGAATTACCATGAACAGAAAATCCACTGAACACCTATGCATGATGTATGGGAACACTGAACAGCTGTTTTGACCTTATTAGGTCTCATCAGCAGTGTATACCATAATCTCCACCACAGGAGATCGAACCAGTGACCACAGATTGCAGTGCTGAAACTCCACAACTGAGCCACCAGTTCATATTGCACATAAGTGATGCCAAATCAACCAGTCATGGTAATTGCGTGGCCAAATAACCTAAATGTGTCTTGCAAGTTACATCCATACTCTTTCCACAGGACAAGGTCACCCACCAGGGTCACGTCTTCCCGAGAAGCTTAGAAATACGCATCTGCATAATTATTATACCTCAGGGCAAGGGAATAACATTTATTGTTGTAAGAAATGGACTCAAATACCTGAGTTCAAATTCTGGATGAGGCTGTTTGCATTTTACATACCACTAATACCCTTGGAAAAGTATGAATCTAACAATTCTCCCAGTAGCTACTGGGTAAATAGTAGGGCAGACTAGGCTCTTCAACCTTGGTATAGCAATCAGCCTAGGAGAAAGAAAATCCTGAATTCAAACTAGTTGTAGATCTGGAGTAGAATAGACTTCATTTGGTTATTCTTGCCCAAGACATGTTACATGAGTTGCACCCTCACAACTAAACTAGTGTCAAATAGGAATTAAGTGAGACACTGGTGACTGAACACCAATTCCCAGTGAATAGAAGTGGCCGGCCTCTAGATAATATAAATAGAGATATCATGCTGTTAGGATGGGACATTAGTTGGTGGACATTAATCAGTGAACAGTAGTTGAAAGTACAAATAGTCAGATGAACTTCAGCAGGAAAAGACTTTCAGTAATAGCTTGGCTGGTAGTATTACAGATAGTAACTATCTTTTATTTGTCTTATTTTCTGTTAACATGTTATTTTGATTGAATGAAATACTTAAGCCTTTGTTCAGTTGTCTGTCGATTATTTCTTCTCTTTTTATGCATATGTGAGTGCTATAAAAACTTGGTTACAAGACCAAAGTGGAATATAAGTAAAAAGTGAAGTTGGCGACCTTAGTTGAGGGTGACCCAGAGGCTCCCTTTTCAATAGCTACCACACGGAGGTGTAGGGGAGGGTGCTACTCCATTCCCCAGATTGATCTACTTTACCCTGGATTCTTACCTCATAATGCTGAGTGTTAAGCAAAGCAAAATCAAGTACCATTTTTTTCAGTCTTTGGTATGACTCAAACCTGGGATTGAACCCAGTTCTCCGGGACTAAAGAATATTTAATAAGCTTTAGCTTGATAATATATGTTACATGATGTATTTCATGTGGGCACAAAGAATCTATTTTCTATATCCCACTGAATCAAAAGGATAGGCTTAAGCATTGTTTAACACCTGCAATTAATGCCTCTCATGGACACATGCCCACATCAAAAACAATGTTATATCCTATTTAATATATCAGTTTTGAACAACATCAGAAACATTTGAAAACTTCTTTTTCTTCAGCAAATCATCCATGCGTTCCTCAGGTATTCAGTTTATATTTAAAGAATAGTTTTACAGCCATTCCCTCATTTCATGTTCAATAAGCTGTGGCAAAAGTTACTGTATGTTGACAAAATATGTTATTTGTATAAATTCCCCAAAAGTAAGCAACATATTTTCTTTGGTTTTCTATGACATTTAGCATAAAGAGCATTAGCTGTTTACAAAGTCTATAGGTGCAGATTTGTTGACTTTAGTTGGTTGAAACCCAAAAGAATCTTTAATATTTTTGGTACCTTCTACTCACACAGACTCAACAATCTAACTATGATATCTGGTAAGAGATCAAATCTTAAATTTTAGCTAACTATTTTACCATCTTTGTTGTCAATTCTTTAAATCACAAATGGTAATGGGTGCTACAAAAGATAAATTTACATAACAGAAAAGACATTTGGTAATTGTACTATTAAAAAATATCCTGAATGGAGGATAAGAGCTTTTCATTGAAACTGGGGGCCTGTAAAAATCTGCAATAATCAGCAAGAAGCCATGTTGCTGCAATATGTAACTAATTGTACAAAATTTAGATTTCCAAATAACAAAAAATTGATTGATAATTTGTCTAACTAAAACAATTATACACATTTAATTAAACATTACTAATTATGAAAGAGTTCACCAATGGTCCGGGAGACCGGGGTTCAATCCCAGGTCGGGTCATACCAAAAACTCAAAAAATGGTACTTCATGCCGCCTTGCTTAACACTCAGCATTATAAGGTATGGGTAAAGTGGAGCAATCCAGGGAAAGGAGTAGTGCCCTCCCCTATACCTTAGTGTAGAAGCTATTGAAAAGGGAGCTTTCGGGTTACCCTCGACTAAGGTCGCCAACTTTACTTACTAATTATGATTATATGCTGTCCTCTAAGCTGGATATAATAATTTTTTTAATTATATTATGATATTGCTAAGTTAAGAACTAACAATTAGAACAAGAAACAAAAATGTTTAAATTGATAAATCTCTAAAGTGTAAATCACTTGAATTAGAAAAGTATGTCTCGGATGATGATGGGTGAGGGACCGGTCAAATGTCATAATATATATATATGAAGAGAATCATTGAATAGAAGAAATCAGTTAAAAAGTGGCATTGGGATTTGAAATCAGCTTGGACAAGGAGTTATCAAGAGATGGTTTCAGAGAGTGATAAATCTTTTACACGGTTGAAGAAAAATGAAAAACTCAAATCATGAGACACAAAGACTCAACAGAGAAAAAACTTTTTGAAATCTTTGAATGCAAAATCTAAGTAAAAGTATGTTTTTACCCAAGAAGAGTCCCTGTGGTGTTGTGGCTAATGTGCTGGATTGCAACATCATAGTAAGCAAGTTCAAGATCCAGTCGGGGTATTACATTCACTTTTGGACTGATACCTGAGAGAAAGGCATGAACTCCCTGGTTGCCTCAGCTATGGGTTAAAAAGTATTACTCATGTCCTTCTGCAAGGATGGCCTTAGTATCAAATAACCCACAAAGGTTGATATACTTTTAAGCAAAAAAAAAAAAAATGAAGCTGTATTTACCCAACTTTTCCACTACAGGCAAGATGCAACACAGGATCAATTTCTTTTAAAGCAAAGTACAACTGCTTTGAATTTTGAGTTTGGAAGTGTCTGATATCAACATCCTTGATGTGAAAAATAGAGTAATTTCTACATTCTCTAATGTTGAATTAGCACTACAGATTTACTTGTATCAAATGGTAATTTGCCCAATCAGCTGGGGCTGTAGAATACACTGACTGCACCTCTGCAGAGGGGTAAGACCCCCCCATAATGAGTGTCCTGGATATGACATTAAACAATCTGATGGTGAGGTTCCAGCAATGCTGGAGCTTTGGGGAATGTGGAGTACCCCTTCGTTGCCATCGCTCCCAGGTCCACTCTGGCCCGGAGTGGTAGCACCTGATAGGGCCCTATCTATGGGTTAAATAGAACTAACAGCATACTTATGCTAAAAGGAATTGAGTAAACTGAATAGCTTGAAATAGAAACGTTTTTGACAATTAAACCGTACTTACACTTAAACTGCGTGCTTATGCTTAACTGAATTATTTCAAATAGAACTGTTTTTCGACATTAAAACTGTATTCACACTTAACTGAATTGTTACATATAACTGCTTGAATAGTTTGAAATGGAAATGTTTTTGACAATTAAACTGTGTACTTATGCTAAACTGAACTATTTTCAATAGAACAGATTATTTACATAAAAATGGATTTGGCGTTAAATAACCTACAAAGGTTGATATGCCATAAAACCAAACAAACCAAACCAAACCAAATGGTAACTGTTATGTCCTCAGAAAAGAGCATAAAATGAATACGACAAACATGTACTTAGAGAGAAAAATAAAAATTACATATTACAGAAAACAAGTAATGTAATGTTGCGACTGTACCTTTGCTACAAAACTCTTTGAGTGGATTATAATCAAATGTTATATCGTTATTGGAAGAGTCCGTTGTGTATCCAAATTAGGGATGATTCCACAACAGTAACTAATATGATGGGAAGAAGATTATCATGGAACAGTTAGGACTTTTCATAACCTATCATTAATATGAACAACAATGATTCATGCCTCAGCTATGAACCTATAAACAGTATAATGTTTTTCAGTGTAGAAAAAGAAATTGGTGAGATGAGTTCAAATTTCAAATGAGAATGTTTGTATTTCATCATCATCATATCGTGCTGCTAGCACAGATATCCCTGACCCTCTCTCGCCACTTCTCCCTATCGTTCATCGCCTCTGGCAGGTCTTCAGGGCTACATCCCGTATCCTCACAGAGCTGCTGTATGTATGTTCGAGCTGGTCCTCCTACTTTTGCTCGGCCATATGTGGGGGTCCATAGGAGTATATCACTTATGAGCTTGTCCCTGCTTCTCCAGCAGTGTCCTGCATGTCTGGTTCGTCTAACTTGGATAGTTTTTATGATGGGAGGCAGGTGGCCATATAGTTGGTACCTTGTGGGGTGTTGCCGCCAGGACTTGTTCAATATTGCTCGCAACATTCTTGTGTAATTGCTGTCTAGCTTCTTCTCCAGCCGTTTAGTTAGCGTCCAAGTAGTGCATCCATACAGCAGTATTGAAACGACCACTGCGTGGAAGAAACTGCGTTTCCTTTTATCGGTCAGGTCTGATTTCCATATGATCAATAGCCTATCGATAGCTGTCCATGTCTTCATTAGCCGTGTGTCGATTTACTTCACTCTAAATACTTGAATAAAGCATGGATCCATTTATCTCCACCAAGCTATGGGTAAAATACTAGAGCAGACTTATCTATCTAGCCTTGCTGGGCAACCAATCAAGGAGAAAGACAATACTGAATTCTGGAGCTGCAGAATACACCGACTGCATCCCTGCAAAGGGGTATGACTCCCCAAATGAGTGTTCAAGACATGACACTAAACAATCTGATGGCAAGGCTTCAGTAATACAAGAGCTTTGGGAAATGCGGAATATCCTTTTATTGCCATTGCTCCCAGGTCCACCCGATAGGGTCCTATCAATGGGTCAAATAGAACTAATCAGTGTACTTATGTTAAACTGAATTGTTTGAAATAGAACTGTTTGTGAGTATAAAAATGGAATTGGCATTAAATAACCTACAATGGTTGATATACCATAAACCTAACCAAACCAAACCAATACTAAATTCACAACTATTGAAAGGTAATCCAAAATTGGGAATCGTCTTTTTGGATATTTTTCTTTTACTTGTAATTCTGCAACTATCCATGACAATGTGTTCATTTCAAGCACACACTACTGGTAGGCCAGTTGCAATTTGCATAAAAGTTTTTCCTGGTTCAAAGCAAGATTTCAAACAAAGATCTTACATTGTCTAAATTTCTGAGACGAAGCTTGTTGATTTTTATCATTAAGGTTTTTCGGACTATTGTCTTCATCTTTATTGTTATTTTGACAATCATCTGAAGGTTCCAGGTTCAATCCTCACAACAGGCGAGTAATATACTGGAATACTTAACACTTGTACCCGGTTATGGCAAACAAAATCAGAACAGGCGACCCCCATGGTTTCAATAAAGGACGTAGTTCGAAGTTCCATGAAGGTTCCTGAGTTCGACAAACACCTGAAGAAGGTCGGAGGACATATCAGCTGAAACGTTGTGGAAATAACAATAAAGATGAAGACAATAGTCCGAAAAACCTTAACGATAAAAAGATCTTACATTTTTCACTTTTGAAATGTACACAGATCAACAACGGCAGAAAAAACAATTAAACAGACTAGCTTTCAGGCCAAATGAAAATGATGTTCTCAAAAACTTACAATTAATGCAAGTTTTTGGGAAATTTCTTTCTAAGAATTATGTAAAGCAAACATCTGAATCTTAATTGGGATCAAGTGCAACTGCATGACAGCAACTGCATCTTGCAAAACTCTGAAGTTACACCATGATTTCAGTGGTGAGTAAATTTTTTATAAGATAAAGATGCTAGCTTCATGTTCACTGATTTTGAATTCAGAGTTTGGTGGTGGAGATACAACTCATGTAGCATGTCCTGGGCAAAAATAGCCTGATGAAGCCGATTCCACTCCAGGTCTACAACTGGTTTGAATTCAGAGCTTTTCCTTCTCCTGAACTGATTGCTGTACCAAGGTTAAAGAGCCCAGTCTGCCCAATCATTTACTCATAACAAGAGCAAGAAAAGAAGGCTTCATGCCTTTCTTCAGGGAAATAGTGAAAAGGGAATCAGCTTCATAAAGAATTTGATCAAGGCTCACCAATTCCTATGAAATATACACGCACACTAACACATATACACAAATGCACACATATACTAATATACATACACACATATACTAACATACATACATATATACATACACACATATACTAACACACATGCATACACATATACTAACTCATACACATACATATACTAACACACACATACACACATATACTAACACAAATACACACATATATACACATACACACACATATACACATGCACCTATATACTAACACACATGCACACATATATACACATACACACATATATTAACACACACACACACATGCACACATATACTAATACATATACACGCATGTACACAGTAAGCTGAGAGAAAGTCTTCAAAGTTTTTATTCCAATAAATTCATATCATTTATTATTCAGTCATCAAAATATTTTCTTTGTAAATATTTGGATAAAAAATGTTTGTCAATTCAACTAACCTTATCTGCTTGAAATTTGGTGGTTCTATTCTATATTCATCGGTACAACTTCTGCAAAAGTTAAGGAAGAAAGTTGATTGTTTTAAAAGGTAACACAGTATAAACAGACAAAAGTGAAAAAGAAAGAAAACAATTGATTATGGTAAGCTTAATGAAAATAATTTTTTCACAATAAATACATTTGTGCACTCACTTGCTTTGTAAACAAATCCTTTTGAAGGGAGTTAATAATAAAACTTTAAAGAATAATCTGGATTGCAGTTTTGTTTCTTTCATAGATCCTAAAACTGATATCTCTGGTTTAGATAATTAGATTTTCGTGTCCAAGTTGTAAACATTCAGTTATCAGATTTACTGCACACTGACTTTCTTCGCAATAATTTCTACAGGAATTTTAAAGTTTCACAATTTCTTTTGACAGCCTTCAAAGGATGTATTTGCAATGTTAACTAAAATCTGCAGTGTCAGGAGCTAATCATGAGGATAGGGCAGAAGTTTTACAATAGTTTGGTAACTTTAATCAAAGAGGCAACATCTCCACACAAAATGGTAGTTCTCTGAAACTAGTATACAAGTTCACCGACCTAGGAAGCAGTGTCTCATCAACTGAAACTGACATCAACATGTGACTAGCAAAGGTATGGACAGCTATTGATAGGTTATTGGTCATATGGAAGTCAGACCTGATCAGTAAAATGAAACACAGTTTTTTCAAGCAGCGGTCGTGTCAATACTGCTGTATGGATGGACTACATGGACACTAACTAAACGTATGGAGAAAAAGCTTGATGGAAACTACTCAAGAATGCTGCGAGCAATATTGAACAAATCCTGGAGGCAGCACCACACAAAGCAGCAACTGTACGGCCACTTACTACCCATCACGGAAACTATCCAAGTTAGAAGAACCAGACATGCAGGACACTGCTGGAGAAGTAGAGATGAACTCATAAGTTACACACTCTTGTGGACCTCCTCACATGATCAAGCAAAGGCAGGATGTCCAGCTAGGACCTACATACAACAGCTCTGTGCTGATACAGGATGTAGCCTTAAAGACCTACCAGAAGCGATGGACAATTGAGAGGGGTAGTGGGAGAGGGTCAGAGAGATCTGTGCTGATGGCGTAACATGATGATGATGATTTTCTTTATTCTTCAAGTTATAACAAAAGCAGCTTGGCAAACAAAGTAGAGGCTATTGTGTTGCATCATCTGAAGCCACCTTTCTGCTAGTTCTTTGATCCCATGCTGATGCCAGTTCTTTTCCTTCAAGATGAAAAACTCCTTCACTGAAGCATCTACCTTCAGTTGGTTGTTGAAGCATCCCAAGAACTGAAAAGGTTGCCATGGATCAGAACAAGTAATAATCTGAGGGAGCATATAGTCCAAACTATATGCTTGGTGAAGCCTCCATTCTACCAGTTCTTTGATCCCATATTGATACCATTTCTTGTCCTTTGGTGCCAAGAACTCCATCACTGAAACTTTCACCACCTCTTGGTTGTTGAACCATTGTGAGTGCTAGCAGTGTGCCATAGATTGGAACAGTTAATAGTCCAAGAGAGCTAAATCCAAACTATATGCTGTGGGTGGCATCAGTTTGATTTTCTCAAGTTCCTGGAATTTATTCCAGGAACTACCATGTATGCAAATATTGCAAAACTTTTGACTCACCCAAGTATTTCACAATTCAAGAGTGTATAAAGATGACTATCTCCCTCAGCCTTGTTAAAGAGAGAGAAGAAATCAAAATCAAAATTTACCAACCAATTTCTCCAAATAAAAGTTAACCAATTACCTGTATATATTATGCATATTCTGAATGTAATTTCCTTGATTTAAATTAAAAATCTTGAATTTCAATTATTAATTATCTTTATATATGCCATTTTGATCATCTAACAGAGTTAGGTTTAGTATCATTATCATGCTGATAGCATAGATCCTTTTGACTCTCTCTCTCTCTCTCTCTCTCTCTCTCACCATTCATTCCTATCTGCCACTGTTTTTGACAGGTCCTTTAGATGATATTGTGTGTCCCCACACAGCTGATGAACATATGTTTTTGCTGTTTGTCAACACAGGTTTGGTTGGTTGGTTGGTTGGTTGGATTTTTGGCATATCAACCTCTTATGGGTTATTTCATGCCTAATCCTGTTTATACATATGAATTGTAAGCTCATAATTTGTAGTTTAACATTTTTAGACAAACCAGTGCTCACTTGTTTGCACACAGTAATACTTGGAGCTATTTTAGCTAACACCAGTACTTCTATCTAATGTTAGTCATTTGTTTCCCATGTTAAGTGATTGCAAGAATGGAAAATACATGAGTCTACATTTTTGATAGGAGGCTGGTTCTTTACAGAAAGTTCAATATCTACTTAGGGTTGATAATTCTAAATAGTTTGTTCATATTGTCTACATTATAAGACCTTTGTCAAATGTTGGTTAGTTTTGTGCATTAATCAAGATGTGTTTTATAGAGTACTGGTTTCCACATGGACATTTAGGGGGAGGCTCATTTTTTAGAATGAAGGAGTGAGTTAATCTAGTATGTCCAATGCATAGCCGGGGAAGAGTGGTTTCTTCTCTTCTGGTATTATAAGGATCCTTTCTTTTTTAAAAAAGGAAACTGCCAACACAGGTATGTTGGAGTCCATAGAAGAATTTATGAGTTTGTCTATACTTTTTCAGTAGTACTTAGCATGTTTTTCTCATCTTATTTGAATGGTTTGTGATTTTGGAGGTAAGAGGCCATACATCTGCTGTTTTGTTGGGTGCTACTTCCAGTATTTCTTCAAAACAGCAAGTAGCATCCTTGAGTTGTTCCTGTCTAACCTTGTATTCAAGTGTTTTGTAAGAGTCCAAGAGTAGTACGGATACAGCTTGGAAGAATTCCTGTTTTATTTTATCGGAGATGAAACGCTTGAACTGCCATAGTTTAACAGGCAAGAAGTATTGATTAGGGGAACAAATTTGTTCCTACTTGTATTTCAGCACCCAACAAAGCAGCAGCTGTATGGCCACTTACCACCCATCACAAAAATAATCAAAATTAGAAGAACCAGACATGCAGGACACTGCTGGAGAAGTTGGGACAAGCTCATAAGTGATGTACTCCTGTCGACCCTTTCACATGGATGAGCAAAGGCAGGACGATGAGCTCGAACCTACATACTGTGCTGATACGGGAGGTAGCCCTGAAAACCTACCAGATGCAATGGACGATAGGGAGGGTCAGGGATATCTGTGCTGATGGCATGACATGATGATGATGATGATGATGATGTATTTCAAGGGAAATAATTTTGGTGAGAAATTGTTAAGACTGAACCTTTAGATTTAAACTACCTATCTGGTTGAATAGTTAATAGCTGATACAGTATGAGTATATTAAAACTTTTATCATGGATGCCAAATTCATATTTCAAAAAGAATTAATGAAGAAGTGGGTTTGGTTTGGTTTGGTTTTTTGTTTAATGACATATCAACTTTTGGGGATTATTTAATCCTAAAGTCATCCTTATAGAAGAACAGTAGTTGTATGATTTAACCCATAGTTGGAGAGATAAGAGGGTGCCTACCTTACCCAAGGGTGTTAATCCAAAAGTAGACATAATAGTGTGACTTTAGTTTGAACTTGCTTACAACAATGTCGCAGTCCAGTACATAAACCATTAAGCCATTGGGATTTCTACCATTGTGGGAAAGAGGGAAATATAATGTAGGGAAGAAAATGATAAAAATAAAAGATAGTATCAAAAGGTTTTAGGGTGGATGTCAAAAAGAGATGAACAAGAATCAAAGTTGAATCACTCTTGAAAAAATATGTTATAGAATTTCATAAATATCAAAATGAAAATTGACACAACTACCAATGATACAATAAATTCATTAGCTCATTGAGAGTGAATTTGATTCTCTTACTTGTGTCACAATAAATTTACATGAATATCTGCCATGGGATCACACCTAAACTAAAAAGAATTATTAGTGTTAGATAGGAATCATCATCATAATCAAGTCGTGCTGAAAGCATAGATCTCCCTGACTCTCTCTCTCTCCCCATCCATCCCTATTACCCATCACTCTCGGCAGGTTTTCCAAACAACATCCTGTATCTGCACAAAATTTATGTAAATAAGTTTTGCTGATCAACCATCACTGGCACTGTGAGAATACCCACCTCTGCAGCTTGTTGCATAAGTTACTAACCCCATGTCGAGAACTTATGTATGGCTGGATTGAGCGAGAGGCTCATTCACAGGAAAAAGAACAAAAACACAAGAACAACTTTGTAGTTAGAATGCCAAGGGATGATGGAGATCGTGTAACACTTTGTGGATAATTAGTTCTAGGCTGAGTTTCTGCTGACAAAAGATTATCTTAACTAACTTAGTCTGGCTGGTAATGTCGCTGTTTGTTGTTTCTTTGTTCCGGCCTAATCCACTTTCCTCGAACCCAAACTAAGTCTAACTGCTAGGACCCAAAACGCACCTGTATATATACAGAATGTTTCATTATTATTTCCGGCCAAGGGACACCCACGAATAAACCCATAACTTTTTTGGGGGTCATTTCTCACTTAAAAAACTGGACATAAAAATATTTCCTAGCCTGGCTGTCTCCGATACAGGAACATTAAATTCAGACTCTTTTAAGTTTTTGACCAGTACCCGACAAGTACTTAACACTTACCCACACCCGTGGCCATATGTATAAACATTTTCTTATCTAGATTTCCTTAATCTAGTTAATGGGTTTTCCTAACATTTGAAATTTGATACCCTGGCTAAATCTATCTCATCTTGTCACATATATATGTGTGTATGTGTGTGTGTGTGTGTGTAGGTGTGCATGTGTGTGCACACACATGTGTGTGGGCGTATATATATACACACATGCACACATGTATGGGTGCACACACACATGTGCATATAAATGTATGTGCATATATCCAACTCATAGTGTCACAGCACATCCATGTGTAGGGTCTCAGAAGAACATCACTTATAAGTTTATCCTTACTTCTCCAGCAGTGTCCCACATATCTTGTTTGTCTTACTTTGATGGTTTTTGAGATAGGATGTGAATGGCCATACAGCTGCTATTTTGTGGAGTGTTGCTTCCTGGACTTGTTCAAAATAGCATGTAGCATTCTTGTGTATTTCTTATTTATCCTTTCTCCATATATTTTGTTAGTGTAGTGTGATGTATCCACAGAGAACTGTGCAAATAAGAGCTCAAACTTCTTTGAAAATAAAGTTACCTACAAACTATTCACTTACAAATCATATATATATGTGTGTGCATGTGTGAGTGCGTAAACAGGATTTGGTTGTTTGGGTTTTATGGCATATCAAACTTTGTAGGCTATTTAATGCCGAATCCATATTTAAACAAATAATCAGTTCTATTTCAAACAAGGCAGTTTACCATGAGTACAGAGTTTAATAGTCAAAAACATTTCTATTTAAAGCTATTCAGTTTAGTCAAACAGTTCTAATTCAAACAATTCAGTTTAGCATCAGTATGCAGTTTAGTTCTATTTAACCCATAGATAGGGCCCAATCAGGTACTACTATTCTGGGTTAGAGTGGACCTGCGAGTGATGGTAATGAAGGGGTAATTCACATTCCACAAAGCTCCAGCATTATTGGAACCTCACCATCAGATGATTCAGTGTCATATCCAGGACACTCGCTGGGGGGGGACCCCTCTGCAGGGGTGCAGTCGGTGTAATCTACACTGTGTGCAAACAAATGAGCTCTTACTTATTCAAAAATAAAGTTATCTACTAATTATTCCCAAACAAATTATATATATGTATTTTTTAAAATTTTATTGTATTGTATTAATTTTGAGGGCTATTGCAATGTGAAATAATAATTATTTGAGTCTAATTAATTTCAATGTAAAAACTTTATCGTCAGAGACTTCTTTTAAATGAACTAGGTGTTGTATATTCAAATGTTTTTTGGACATTGTAAACATGGTGTTAGGTGGCGTGTTAGAATGCCAAGTTGGATGTTGTAACCAAGGTGCCACATAGGGTGTTTAAACAAAAGAATTTGAATTTACAACACCTAGTTCATCTAAAAAAGGCTCTGATGATGAAGTTTTAACTTTGAAATTAATTACTCAAATAATTATTATTTCACATTGTAATAGCCCTTTAAATTAATACAATACAAGAAAAAAAATTGGGCAAAGCTTCAAGCAAATTACAAAATACTAAATAATTTTAAGTATTGCTATCTAATTCTAATAATTCTATTCAATAATAATCATTTGTTTACATACAATTAAATTGTTTCAAGTATTACTATTTAACACTAGTAATTCTATTTATCAAGTATCCCAAAGTGACACAAATAATTTGCAGATGGCTGAATGGTTTCAAATAGCTAAGAATGATAATAAGCCTTTGTAAATGATTGAATGGATCTATTTGACCCATTGATGGAACCCTAAGTACTACCAGAGTGTACCTGGGAATAAAGGCAGTTAAGGGATACTCCACACTCCCCAAACTCAAGAACTGGAGCCTCACAATCAGATGCAGTTTAGTGTCATACTTAGGATATCCCTTTTTTTGGAGGAGGGGGATATTTCCCTTCTACAGGGGATACAGTTAGCATATTCTAAGCCTTACCAACAGGGTAACTATTTAAGGGTAGCTTATTTGAATGTTTTTTAGGAATAGCTTGTTTTCTTTATTCACCTTAATAATAATAATAATAATAATAATAATAATAATAAAAATGATACCAAATTAAATGAACTAATCTATGCAGGAGCAAAATTAGTTTGTGAAAAATCAGGACTCCATAAAGAACACAAACAGAAAATCAAAACCTGGATGAGAAATTTGAATGAAAATGCAGATAAGAAATCTATGACAACAGGCAAAAATCATAAAACAGAGAGAAATGCCAGAACATGTTGGGACAAAAAGAAAAAAGTAGCACAAGAAAAAAATAACAATTCAACTTGAGGAAATAAACTAGAAAGTACTGGTGAAAGAAGGAAGATTAAAAAGATATTGAGAAAAGTTAAACAATACAGACAAAACAGGACATTCTAAATCAACGAAAGAAAATTCTACCAACAAGTAAGAGGGAGATTACATGAAGACATACCAATAACCTGATGCAAAGGAAGCTGAACAATTTTGGAGTTAAATATGGCAACCAAGAAAACATAACAAAAAAAGCAAAATGGATAACCAACATGGGAAAAGAGTTAGAAGGTCTGAAAGCAAAAATGCACATTGATTTGCTCAGAACATCACTAAAAAAATCATATCAGAAAACACCAGGCCATGTTGGCATATATGGATTCTGGTTAAAGAAATTCACCTCTATCCATGACAAACAAGCATTCAAAATGAACATTCAAAATGCCTACAAGAAGCAGATGTACCCAAATGGATGACCTAAGGAAAGACCACATTGATCCTAAAAGACCCCTCAAAGGAATCGTCCCAAACAACTATAGACCCATAACATGCCTATGTACGATGTGGCAAATATTAACAGCACAAATAAGGGAAGAGATTTACGACTTGGTAACAAGCTGTAGATTGTTCCCTGAGGGACAGAGAGGATGCCACAAGTGGACCAGAGGAGAGCTACTTTAAACTGATCAGCACATCCCTAATGAGATCAAGGCGAGATGGAAAAATCTAGCTATGGCCTGGATTGACTACAAAAAGGCACATGATATGGTCCCACAAAACTGGATAATAAACTGCCTCAAAATGTACAAGATATCTGATAAAGTCATAAACTTTATCAAGAAAACCATGAAAACCTGGCGAGTGGAATTGACAGCAGGAAGGAAAAGCTTAGCTGAAGCAAATATCAAAAGAGGTATATTCCAAGGAGATGTACTACCACCATAACTATTTACAATTGAGACGATGCCACTCAACCACATACTCAGGAAATGCACAGCCAGATAAAAACTCATAGGAAATTATCAATCATTTAATGTACATGGCTGATATCAAACTGTTTGCAAAAAAAGAAAAAGAACTGGAAACTCTAATACATGCAGTGAGAATATACAGTGAAGATGTTGCGATGGAATTTGGCAGAGAAAAATGTGCCATGCTAATAATGAAAAGCAGGAAACGATATGTGATGGATGGAATGGAACTACCAAATCAAGAAAAAATTGGAACACTTAAAGAAAAGGAAACCTATATATACTGGGGAATTTTGGAAGCTAACACCATCAAACAAGTGGAGATGAAAGAAAAAGTTAAGAAAAAGTTTCACAGGAGAACCAGAAAGCTTCTTGAGACAAAACTATATAGCAGGAACCTTATCAAAGGGATAAATACCTGAGCTGTCCCCCTCATAAGATATCCTGGACCATTCTTGAAGTGGACCAGAGAAGAACTAAAACAAATAGACCAGAGAACAAGAAAACTAATGACCATGCATAAGGCGTTACACTCTAGGGATGACATTAACAGACTATATGTGTCAAGAAAAGAAGGAGGAAGAGGACTTACCAGCATTGAAGACAGCATTGACGCATTGATACAATGACTCAAAGTATTGTTTCTAGTGGCTGTAACCATTCTTCCTCCATGCTTTTCTATATAGAAAAGCATGGAGGAAGAATGGTTACAGCCACTAGAAACAATACTGACAACATGAGGAGCAACAGAATGGAAATAATGAGAAAACAATAATGGGAAGAAAAACAACTCTATAGACGTTTTAAGTGACTAACAAGTGACATCTCACATGAGAAAACATGGATGTGGTTAAGAAAAGGAAACTTTAAGAGAGAAGCTGAATAACAGCACAAAACAATGCCATAAGGACCAATCATATCAAAGCCAGAATAGATAAAATGCAACAAAACAGCAGATGTAGGTTATGTGGTGATAGAGATGAAATGATCAATCACATAATAAGTGAATGCAACAAATTAGCTCAGAAATAATATAAGAATAGATACGACTGGGTGAGCAAGATGATCCACTGGGAATTGTGCAAGAAATTGAAATTTGACCATACAAACAAATGGTATATGCACAATCCAACATCAGTTCTGGAGAATGACACAAACTCCTCTTGGATTTTGACAAACAGACAGATCAACTAATCTTAGCCAGATGACTAAACATTATAATAATCACAAAAAAAAAGTGAACTTACAGAATTGTAAACTTTGCTATCCCAGCTGACCACAGAATAAAATTGAAAGAAAGTGAAAAGAAGGATAAGTACCTGGACCTTGCAAGAGGATTAAAAAAACTGTGGAACATAAATGTGATGATTATTCGAATTGTAATTGGTGCTCTTGGTTCAGTCACCAAAGGATTGATACAGAAACTGGAGGACTTGGAATTAAGAGGACAAGTGGAGACCATCCAAACTACTGCATTATTAAGATTGGCCAGAATACTGAGAAGAGTCCTGGAGACTTGAGGAGACTTGCTGTCACTCAAACTACAGTGAAAGACCATCAATTAATACTGATGTGAAAAACTATCAAGGAGTAACTATAATAATAATAATAATGATGATAATAATAACAGAAATAATAACAGAAATCAAATTCAATAATTTGATAATTATCAACTTCATTTATCTTAGTAACAACCAAATATAAAAACAGTAGTCAAAATAATGTATAAAAAATATTCAGTTATCAAATTTTTTAAAACTTGTGCAAATATTGGATGTCTAAAAAGTTGATATAAAACACAATGATTTCCTTATTAGCATTTATGATTGATGTTTGGTTTCTTTATTTAATTATATTTACCCAACCCCTCCGCTCGGGCAGGATATGACTCAAGGTCAATTTTTTAGCGGAGTTTAACAGGTTTGAATTCAGAGTTTTCCTTCTCCTAGACTAGTTGCCTCACCAAGGCTGAAGAACCTAGTCTGCCCTACTATTTACCCATAGCTGGAGGGAGAATAATTGGATTCATACACTTCCCAAGGGTATTAGTGCTATGTGAACCCATAGCTGGGAGGATAAGGGGGTTCACACCTTTTCCAAGGGTATTTGCCCGAAAGTGAACGTAATAGTGCGACTGGAGTACGAACTCGCGTACTACGATTCCGCAGTCCATTGCTTTAACCATTACACCACGAGGACAACCCCCCTTTTTCCCAACCCCTCTGCTCGGGCAGGACATGACACAAGGTCAATTTTTTAAGCGGAGTTTAACAGGTTTGAATTCAGAGTTTTCCTTCTCCTAGACAAGTTGCCTCACCAAGGCTGAAGAACCTAGTCTGCCCTGCTATTTACCCATAGCTGGAGGGAGAATAATTGGATTCATACCTTTCCCAAGGGTATTAGTGCTATGTGAAATGCAATCAGTCCAGAATTTGAACTCGTGTCGCCGTGTCCAATTCCTACGACGATAACCATTACACCATGGGCACCCCCTTTCTTTATTTAATGGAATATCAATCTTTGTGGGCTATTTAGTGCCAAAGCTTTTCTTGTAGAAAAACAATAGTGGTACTATTTAACACATAACTGGGAAGAATAAGGGGTTCATGCCTTTGCCATAGATATTAATCCGAAAGTGAATGCAATAGCACAATTGGAGTTTGAACTCTCTTACTTTGATGTCGCAGTCCAGTACATTAGCCACGACACCATGAATACTTCCCCAAACACTTATAAGTTAATGTATTAGATATGAGATTCTTCAATAAAATTGTATGATTTCTTAATATTTTCAAGATTCATGAGAAAAATAATAATTATTTCCTTTGATAACAATTTGATCAGTTTTTTTGGTAAATATTGACCTTTGCGAATCAAAAAGCTGGAAAATAACGATGACAGCCACAAAATGAATGAATAAAGAAAGAAATAATTTTTACTTAATTCTTGGAGAGTGGAAATCAATTCTATTCATATCTGTATCTTTTGAAAATCTAAGGATATCAGCAGTTCTTGTAGAAGAGGGAGAACTACAGCCAGATGCATTATTGAACTCCAGTTCCTTCATTACATCTGCCAAACGTTTTTGGATGTCTGAAAATTAACAAAAATAATCAGAAAATGATCAGAAAATATTTACCATATATGTTGGTGTACAAGGTAGTTAGGGATGTAAGACGACCCTTGAATTTACAAGTTAGAATGTAGGTTTTGGGCTATACTCATTGTTTAAGACAACCTCTGGCAAATCATGCAAATTTTTTAGGCTACAGTTTTGTTTTTGATTTAAAATTACTGAAAAGCAATTAACTGCCCAATCTAGACTTATGGAGTATTTCCATTACACAACACTTTTTTTTATTTTATCATAATAATGTGAATTAAGTTATTTCAGTAAAAAATATTTGTGTCATTAGTTACTGAGACAGGTGTTAGCCTACCATATTCCACGCTTACAACTTTTCATACACCATATGATTAAGGTTCAAATTCTATACCTGGATAGTTCCTTATTTTGGTGGGTGGAATTTTTCAAGTGAAAAGTTTGTTTTATATACCAACATATACAGTATATTTGATTATGACGGACAAAAATATATTTTTTTCAATTTTATGAACCAATACTACCAGCAAAAAAAGTCATTTTAAATCATGTAAGACAGTGGAGAAACATTTTCATCTGCAAAATAAAAAAAAGAAATCAATTAATTTATAGTTTGGGGTCAGAATCACCATCTTTATTTTCTACAAAATATTTCAGCCATCTATAGTTTTTTTTTAATTTCAGTTCTACTTGACCCATAGTTGGGACTCTTTCAGGTGCTACCATTGAACCATGCTTACATTTGAACTGCGTGCTTATGCTAAACTGAATTATTTCAAATAGAACTGTTTTTTGACATTGAAACTGTATTTACACTAAACTGAATTGTTTAACATAGAACTGTTCTGACATTTTAATGTGTGTAAACAAAATCTGTAGTTATACTAAACTGAATTAGCTGAATTAGATTTGCTTGACTAAACTGAATAGCTCGAAATAGAAATGTTTTTGACAATTAAACTGTACTTACATTTAAACTGCGTGCTTATTCTAAACTGAATTATTTGAAATTGAACTGTTTCTGACATTGAAACTGTACTTACACTAAACTGAATTATTATATATAACTGCTTGAATAATTTGAAATGGAAATGTTTTTGACAATTAAATTGTGTACTTATGCTAAACTTAACTGTTTTAAATAGAACTGATTATTTAAATAAAAATGGATTTGGCATTAAATAGCCTACAAAGGTTGATACGCCATAAAACCAAACCAATCTAAACCAAACTATAACTCACATTATATTTTACATGTAAAGAGACTTTCAGTTTAGGTCCATGTAGATGCATATTAGATGCTGGTAGTAAAAGGGTTATCATCTTTGGAAGTGAACTCAGCTACCCAAGTTCAAATTCTAAATGAGAGAATGGAAAACAGTGTTAGATGACTGAAAGAAATCTCTTCTAATTTATCATACACACAAAATAATGATATCAACTAGCGCCCACGAGAGCATTTACCGGATGTTATCAATGCTGAGACTTTCTTCAAAATGGAAAAAGGAGCTTCTGCACGTAGGATCAGCGCATAGCAAAATGTCAATGAAATTTGTCAAAAAATAAAAATAATTAAAAGCAATTTTTCGGCCAATCCATGACCTTCGCAGTAAAAAAACAAAGAAAACCCAATTTGATCCAATCATAAGAGAAAAATGATATAAAAGACAACTTTCTCAACAGCGGAGCCAGATCAAAAGAAGGCAGATGACACCAACAGACTAGAAACTCCAGCTCTGAGAAAGAGAGAGAGAGGTGAAACTCGAAACCACGCACCACCCGCATTAACTTTCCTCTTCTCTGGTTTGAAGGAAGTGACTAAGCCATAAATCACCAAACACCCCTCTCCTGTCCACAATTCTAATATCTGATTGACTGTAAGTTTAATAATTCTACCACTACTAAGCATAGGACATTTTTCCACCTTTTAATTCCATATAAACACGTTCACACAAATCCAGTTATTCGAACTTTTTACTTATTTGTTTTTCAATACAATTGTTAAAATTTTTACGCGCCATTGAGTTTTTTGTTTTTGCAACTGTGTTTTGGTTCTTTCCTTGCAACCATAAGCTGATATAACACCAGCATTGGTTACATAAGACTCATGCATTTTTTCATACAAAAGAAACAACCCCAAAGCTTAAGTTATTTTACCATAAAGCCATGTAGAGCATGACATGAGGATCTGTTGTATTGTGGTAAGGAAAAGATACACAGTGAAATAGAGTTAATTATTTATTAAATCAAGTGGTACAGACTTACTAGTATTATAAGTCTTGCGCTGTTGGTGTTATGTCCGAAGTTGGTCTTACTACTGACCGATGTCCTTCAGAGCTGTCCCTCTGCTTCTCTTTCTGCTTCTGCTTTTGCTTCTCCTCTGCCATGCTTAAGAGGCTTTTATACTTCTGTGATACTGGAAGTCATGTGGTACGAGCCATTATACAACAGGATCATATTCACTTCAGTATTAACAATTTATAAGACTTGCTTGGCAAACATCACTTCACAGAAAATGAAGGTCAGCCTTACAATCTGTGCCTTCTTATTTCTGCCAACCCAATTAAAGATAATTAATGGAATTACACAAGATTATTTGAATACGATAATATATCAATTGGCCTACACTGACCAGTTCCTTTGAGTGCTCTTGGCAATTTTAGTACTCTAGGGAATCACAGATTTTGCCTTATATGTAGTAGTGTCAAACAATCTACACAGTTAAACATTTTCTCATAGAATGCCAAGATTTAGTTCTCATTAAACGTTTTTTTCAATGCAAACAATATGAAGGAGCTATTTGAAAATGTCAACATAATTTACATTTTGTTGGCATAAATTATATTTGGTTCTTCTAGAGAGAAAAAAGATTATACATAAAATCATAAAAATAAATATGATCAGTACCATATAAAGTAATTATTAGAAAACTATCCCAGTGGATTTTTTGACATATTGTTAAAGCAAAATATTAAATAAATATATAAGTAAATAAACTCTTAAACAACCATAGAAAAATGTAAATCTGAATATATAATGAATGTGATTTCCTAACTTGTAGGCATAAGATAAACCCAAATAGGTTGATATACTGTTAAAATCAATCAATAAATCAATCAGAATGAGGCTGTTTGCACTTCCCTTTGTGCTAATCCCTTTGGGAAAGGGATCAATCTAATTATTCTACCTTTAGTCATGGGTAAATTGTAGGGCTGACTGGACTCTTTAACTTTGGTATGGCAACCAGTCTAGGAGAAGGAAAACTCTGAATTCAAACCAGTTGTAGACCTGGAGTGGAATAGGCTTCATCAGGCCCAAGGCATGCTACATGAGTTGTGCCTCCACAACCAAACTAGGTTATTTGACCACAAAAGAAGATATTCTCTTGATAATATAAAGGAATGTTTATAAGATTTGCTTTGTTAGTATCTAAATTACATATTTCATTTCACTTGGACACAAAGTATCTACTTTCTATATCCCACTTCTACTTATGGACACATGCCTACATTATGGACCTGAAGAGGTGTGGGCTCTGCCAGACTATTCCTGTTCCAGATATGTTGCATGAGTAGTACCCCATGACCAAACTAAGTTACAGGACCAGTGATCCGTGAAATGCAATGAGCTAATCTGTTTGTAATGCAAGAACACAAAATGCATTAATTTCTTTTAATCATGTATAAATATTTACATTATATATTTGTGTAATGGATCACTCTGAATTTTCAGCCACAAAATCAAATACTGCATGTAATGAACAGTCCCAAATTTCTGGCTATGCTTGCATACAAAAATATTTCAGCATCTGATGTTATAAAGAGAAAATACTCAAACACTTATTTATACTTTCAAAATTACTGTAATACAATCAAAATTGATGCAATACTATCGATAAACAATAATTTAGACCTTGATGTAGCCTGCCACATTTATTTGGAAATTCCAAACATGCTAAAACCCAACCATTGATACACAATAGCATTGATAATATGATAATATGCTAATTATATATGTAATTGATTAAGTACACTTGGGAGGCACTGTTAACTTCTTTTTTTTTTTTTTTTGATGGACAAATCACCTGACATCATCTGGCCCAATATGTTTCCACATAACCTAACTAATGACTAAACAAAGACTTTTAGTTAATGTAAGGAAGTTTTTACACATCTTCATTTACTATTTATAATATTCATACATAGGTGTTATGAATAGTAAACAATGTTAAATAAAACTTTATTATTTTTATCATTTTGTGTATTTGGACTATCATCTTCATCTTTATTGTTATATTCACAATACTTCAGTTGATGCATTCTTCAGTCTTCTCCAAGTGTTTCTTGTCAAACTCAGGAGCCTATAGTCAAGTGTTTAAATGTTGACCAATGTACCTTTCTATAAGTGCATATGGGATCTATTTTCTTATGTTTGAAGTTTTAATATAAGGCTTGTAAACAAGACACAACAGTTAAGCAATTCACCTGTAATTTATTTGCAAATTCATATTTTATTTGTGCTGAATCTTCTTTCAAATCTTCCTTCAATTAATTAGTTTTCAAATTCTCTATTCTTCTGTTCTTCAGTATAAAATTCTTACTTTAAAACTTTGAAAACTATTCCTGACACATGCTTGCACCTATTGCATTCTATCAATAAGATTCATTGACTCATTGTCTTCCAGCTTCGAGTGCACTTTTTCCAAGATTAACACCGAACAATAAACAATGATGAATGTGCATTTTATATAAACCATGATTTTTACAAAAATAAAACAAAATTATCACATTTCTGGAAACACTTCTTAAAAATTATCAATCATACACAAAAAAGAACCAAATAAACTTCAAATACATTCCTTTAAAGTTAATGATAATATTTTCATAATGACTTGATGTTGGCGTATGTGCTTTAGCATTAAAATATAGTGGTTTTTGGATGGATTGTAACCTTGTAAGTATTACTATATGGTTGCACTACACTGACTCTAATGAAAATCTTGGATATAAAGCTAGATGGAAACTACACAATGATACTGCATGCTGTTTTGAACAAATCCTTGAAGTAGCTCCTAACAAAACAACAGCTGTATGGCCACTTGCCTTCTATCTCACTGCTGGAGAAGTAGAACAAACTCATAAGTGACATTCTCCCGTAGACTCCTACTTATGGATACACAAATGTTGGCTAACTGGCAAAGACTTACATACTCTGTGCAGATATTGGATGTCATCTAGAGGACCTACCTAGAGAGATAGCTGATAAGGATCGATGGCGAGTGAGAGTCAAGAAAATCCATGCTATCAGTATAACTTGATGATGATGATGATTGGTGATGATGTATAAATTTGGTGCTTGATATTGGAAAATATATAAAGGACAACTTTTGCTTCCTGTTTATTACAATCTCTTAATAGGTTATTACCTGAGATTTAGGGTATGGGAGTGAATATATGCATTCTGTTTGCATAAATTCTTACATTAAATGATATTTAACATGTATGTTGTTCATATTTTCTTTACATTGATAACACTCTCTTGAGCAGATGAGCAGTTCCACTTAGCACAATTTAAAAAATCTCTTGTTAACTGAGGCTTCAAGGGATTTGTTCATTTGCTGGATCATATCTTGGACTACAATTATTATAGGTATAATAATAGTTTTAAGGCGCTGCATTCTTTTCAATTTCAAGATCTTTATACTTAATTATTTTATCATATTCTTAAAAATAAGGTAGAACTATCATATTTCTGGAAACAACTCTTCAAGAGTATCCATTATGTTCAATAAAGAACTAAATAAACTACAAAGACATACCTTTAAAAGTTAATAACAATATTTTTGTTATCATTATTTGACGTTGTGGTATATGTTTTAGAATTAGAATATAGAGCTTTTGGAGTGTAATATATATATATAATCCAATGAGAAAATCCAAGGAGTAGTTGTATCTAATTTAAGTGATCAATGTCAACGGCTATCGACATATAACTAATTTGGGAATAAAAATACATCAAAACTCAACATGTGGAGCATTTAAAAAATTTTTATATAAGAATAAAAATAAAAAATTCACTTCTTTGGTGTCATAATAAATTTATTTCAGGTTGTGATGATCATCATCAGATATGCGAAAGAAAATTTTTATTTTGGGTGTTTATATATATATATATATATATATATATATATATATATGAAATTATATATATATATAACACTCTACTCACTAGGTCCATTGTCTAGCGGGTAGAGTGTTCACCAATAGTCTGGGAGACTTGGTTAAATCTCAGGCCGAGTCATACCAAAGACTCAAAATGCCGCCTTGCTTAACACTCAGCATTATAAGTAATATAAAGGGTAAAGTGGAGCAAGGGTAAAGTAGACCAATCTAGGAAAACGAGTAGAGCCTCCTCCTACATCTCAGTCTTGTAGCTATTGAAAAGGGAGCCTTTGGGTTGCCCTTGACTACGGTTGCCAACTTTACTTTTACTATATATATGAAATTTTTTTCAGTAAGAATTTGAGAAAAGGCTATTTGTATATAAAATGTAGATGTTTGCTGCAACTGCCAGTTTGAAATTTTGAAAATATCATGTGATAATGAAAGTTTTTCTATTGCAAACTTATTGTATCGAATATAATAAGTTCAAAATAAAAAAAAATTTCATTATCACCAAATAATCGGGAAAACATGAAACTGACAATTGCAGTAATCATATTTGTATTTTAACACACACACACACACACACACACACACACACACACACACACACACACATGGACATACACACACACACACACACACACAAATATATATATATATATATATATATATATATATATATACAAGGATAATTAAATAAATTTGCAGACTTTTTTCGTATGGGCACTTTTATTGATAGTACACACATGAAACTCTAGTCTCCTTCGAAGTAATCTCCTCCGGCTGCAATGCACTTGTTGTACCATTCCAACAACTTCTGGAAGGCCTCATAGAAATCCTCTTGTGTGAGCATGTCAATGACCTTTCTCACAGCCTCTTTCATCTCCTCAATTGTCTCATAATGACAGCCTCTGAGCTTAGGGAATAACCAAAAGTCACAGGGACCAACATCTGGACTATAGGGAGACTGAGGAACTGTCTTGATGCCCATCTTGGTCAAATGGTCTGTGACAAGGATGGAGTTGTGGACTGGTGCATTGTACTGGTGGAAATGCCACTGTCCTGATTTGAAGAGTGCAGGACTCTTCCAATGGAATATCTTCCTGAAATGCCTTAAAACCTCAACATAATAACCCTAACCTTTGGCCAATCAACTCTGGTGTATTGACTTCCTTACTCCTCCCACACCTCTCATCATCCCTCACAGACTCCCTGCCTTCCTTGAATTTCTTATGCCACTCAAAAACTGATGCTCGATTCATGCAAGATAGTCGAAAAGCAGCAGTCTGAAGCATTCCATACATTTCTCTGGCATTTTTCCAAGTTTAAAACAGAATTTTATTGCATATTGTTCTTCTAAAGTGCATTTTTGAAATTCCCCAGCTGTGACAATCAGGCTTTAGTAGGGTGTATTTCAAATGCTCCTGTAGCTGTTCATTTGAACCTGAAATCATAAAAATTGGTCAGTCATCTCATAAGATGTAGAGCAATAACATAGTGAATTTTCAAATGTCAATGACAATTTCAAATGCCTGTACAAAAAAAGTCTGGAAACTTATTGAAGGCATCATGTATATATATATATATATATATATATATATATATATATATATATATATATATATATATATATATATATATAGACTTCTAGTTATCATGATTTAATGTTTTTCTGAGTTTTATAGTTGCTCTGGCATAGTGGTGTCTAGCACTTTTTCTTGTAACTTTTCTTTTGTAAGGATGTAAATAAATATATAATCCTAATGTGACCGGTTTTTGTTTTTCTTAAAGATATATATATATATATATATATATATATATATATATATATATATATACGTGTGTGTGTGTGTGTGTGTGTGTGTGTGTTTCATTATATCTACTTAATTATACATATCTATAGGGAAACTTGCTTAGTGACTAGATTTTAATGACACGCATAGTTGTAAAAGTTCAGCCAAAAACCAGGATTTTCAAGGCATGCAATAATTATCTTTTAATTTTGGTATCTCCTTCTCCTTAATAATTCATTTTTGTATTCGTGAAATTTATAATATCAATATTGTATAAACATCTACCAATAGGTATATGGACAAGAATATATATATATATATATATATATATATATATATATATATATATATATACACACACACACACACATATATATATATATATATATATATATATATATATATATATATATATATATATATATATATAAGAAAATTTGTTTGGAAAATAGATTATATAAAGGTCAGCTAGTCTGACATGATGACAATAATGGGGTACCCAAAGTCGATTAAGCACACTGACAATAGTTTGTTGACAGTGCCAGGCATCTATCTATACATGGTCCATAGAGTTGTTTATCCAGAAAATGATATTCCTAAGTAGCTTGTTAATAATACCAGGCATTTATACTTGGCCCATGTAGATGTTGATTATCCTGAAAAGGATATTACTATATCTATATTAATATTGCCTACATTCAATTCGTTCTGATTGTATACCTATCCAATAATGGTTAGAATAGTTGTGGTGGTATTGGTGATGATGATGATGATGATGATGATGATGATGATGATGATGATGATGATGATGATATGAAATGAGACAACTGATGTGAGGGGGGGAGGAAAAGCAAAGTATGCAGAGAAATGATGCTAAAAGAACCCAGACTGCTTCTGTTTATTGATTCTGAATCAATGGCAACACTTAGTCATCCTGCCCAATATATACCAGCAGCATCTTGTCAGTTACCTCCTGCTGACTCATGTTTGGCCTGAGAAAGGACCCAAGATGATATGTGTATTCATAGGGAAGAAGGTGAACATGTGCTTGCTATTTTGTATCATTGTCATTATCAAACAAGTAACTTATCTATCTGTAAATGGCACCCTATTCAAATAAAGATAAACTTTATCATCAAAGTGATTTTAACTATCTTGGAAGCCAGTAAGCTGTCATTATCTATCTATCTATCTATCTATCTCAGATATATGCTTTACTTATATATCTTGTTCAATTTATATACATTTAAATACGTGCGTGATTCATACATTAATCTATTTGAATTCTGCTTGGTAGTTTAGATGGTAGAGTTACTTCATAACTTTTATAATAAAATCCAGATAAAGACACTAATTTTGAATACTGTTTTTTAAATGATTGGTTAATTTTAATGGCATGTCAACCAATCAAGGATTATTTTATGACAAGAGGTTAGGGAATTGTACATTCATATTTGAATTTTTTTATGAAGTTGTTTCTTAAGAGTTTTTTTTCCCCGCATTCCCATTCAATACACACAATTTTTAAACTGACCTACTTGACCTATAGATGGGACCCCAACAAGTACTAACGCTCTGGGGAGTATGGAGTACTCCATATTCTCCAGACCTCCAGAACTAGAGCCTCACCATTAAATGAAGTTTAGTGTCATACCCAGACATCTCTTTTTGAAAGAGTCTTACCTCTCTGCAAGAGATACAGTCAACATATTCTAAGACCCACCAACAGGAGATGCTGTTTTTTGTTGCAAGCATGTTCTTACTATATAGAATAATTGACACAATACACTCTTCCTATTCCCAAGTCAGTACATTCATGTACTTCTAAACCTGTAATATATCTATGACATCATATACCTCTATTTACATAGATAAATGGCTGTTATCAGTGACAAATATTTTGGTTTGGTTTTATGGCATGTCAGCCATTGTTGATTATTTAATGCCAAATCCTGTTTTTACAAATATATTAAATATATGATTCAAAAGCACATTTTATAGATACACATAGTTAAATGATCAAACAGTTCTATTTCTAACCATTCAATTTAGCATAAGTCAACAAAGTTAAATGGTTCCAAGTATTGCTGTGTATCACTAACAATTCAATTAATCAGTCATTTGTTTATACGCAGTTAAATCACCAAACAGTTCTATTTCAAACAATTCAACTTTGCATAAGTCATTTGTTTGCACTTAGTTTAAATATCAAACAATTCTATTTGACCCATAGATAGAACTCTATCAGGTGCTACCACTCCGGGCCCAAGTGGACCTGGGAACAATGGCAATGACAGGGTACTCCACGTTCCCCAAAGCTCACCATCAGATGGTTTAATGTCCTCAGATGGTTTGATGTCATATCCAGGACAGTTGTTGGAGAGAGTGTGTGTGTGTGTGTGGGGTTACTCCTCTGCAGAGATGCAGTTGATGTATTCTAAAGCAACGGCTGACTGGGCTGGTGACATATCTAACCCATAGAACAGTGAGCACCCCTCCCATGCCTGTAACCCCCAACTCTCTACAGGGATAAAGTCAGCATATTGTAAGACCGGCTGACAGAGCGTGCTTCAGTTTGAAAAATAGCTGAAAATGCAAAATGTTATCTATTATTTAGCAGCTTGATCAGTGGTATCATTACACGGCAATAGCAATGTAGAAATAGGGACCCAACCAGCAGGAATTCAGGTATGTGTACTTCTAGGTAGCAGCACAAATACTTTTGAGTTCTAATGATTAAGCAGTGATGTAATCATCTGCAAAGCAGATTTTAGTGATAGAAGGTTTTCATATGATATGAAATTATGACATACAGAAATGACAATTACTTCACATTTGCTTCATTGAGAGTTTGAATGTATTTTACAAATAAATGCATTCTGCTATTTCAATTTCCTCAACAGTTGTTAAACATTTAAACAGGAAGCAAATTTGATCAAATTCCCGCGGGGGTGTCCTCCTCGTGGTGTAATGGTTAAAGCGACCGACTGCGGAATCGTAGTAAGCGAGTTCGTACTCCAGTCTCGCTATTACGTTCACTCTTGGACAAATACCCTTGGGAAAGGTATGAACCCCTTTATCCTCCCAGCTATGGGTTAAATAGTACCACTACTGTTCTTCTAGGAGAATGGCTTTGGTGTTAGATAACCTACAAAGGTTGATATGCCATTAAGCAAAGAAACCAAACCAAACCAAACCAAACTAAAATTCCTGCAGAATCCTTACAAAAGATTTTACAGAAATATACATAGATTTATTTCATAAAAAACAATGAAAGATTTATGTGAAAATTCTGAAAACTATTTGTTGTCTGGTAACCAGATAGTTTATTTTGAATAGATAATTAGTAAGGAGTAGTAAGAAAAAACATTAATTGATTCTTTTTTAAATGAGTTCAAGTTTGACAGTTATTACAAAACTAGCTGAAGTACTCACTTATTCCTGGTAAGACATCAAGGCTGACATCACATTTACTAGTTTTATAGAGAAATTATTCTCTAAGTAAGGTGTTGATTGATTGATTGATTTTAACCCATCTAGGCTTATTTTATGTCAAGAGATTAGAGAATTACATTCAATGAAAATTCATATTTACATTTTTTTTGAGTTGTTTCTTAACATTTTTTTTTTGCCCACAGTCCTATCAAATATGAATAATTTGTAAACAGATTTATTTGACCTATAAAAAGGACCCTAACAAATACAACCACTTTGAGTCAAAGTGGACCTGGGAGTAATGGCAAAAAAGGAGCACTTTACACTCTCTAGAACTAGAGCCTCACAATCAGATGCAGTTTAGTATCATACCTAGGACAACCTTTTTTTGTTGGGGGTCTTACCCCTCAGCAGGAAACACAATGAGCGAATTCTAAGCCCCTATTGACCGGGCTATAATTTAGTTGTGTATCACTCGAGAGATTTATAGATTTATTTTTTTGTTTTTGTTCAGATTATTCGTTCTCACAAAGCAATAATATTATGCAATTATTTTACATTTCCAGTTTGAAAAACTACAAATCAATCTAATTAATTTAATAATATGTGAATAATTAATTCAGTAAGACAAATAATTTGTTCAGTTTTTTTTTCTAATTGGAGTATGAGAATATAAATTCGGTAAGATTTGTTACTTCTTCCAGCAACATAGCTTCCATTTGATTATTGCTTATTGTTAGGAATATCCATTGGAATGAAAGACCTTTCCCCATGAAAAACAAAAAATGTTTTTACATTTCAGTAATCAGTCATTTATAATATGCATCCTTAACTTTTGGTTATGAAATTCTGGAAAAAACATCTCTGGTGTATGATAGGCATTGATTTTTTGGAGTTTGTAACATCTAAATTTATACTGAATTTAATGCTTATTCAACTTTCAAGCTGATTTGGATCAACTAAAAATATATAAAAATTTATTTCAAACAAAGAATAAGACTGACTATGATGTAGTAAATTAACAGCAACTTTGGTGCTTTCAGAGTGGAGAAGTAGGCCTAGACTATAAGGTACCAAGAGCTGCCCCCACCATTTTCATCAACAGCAACTCCAAAACTTCAGTGCATAATCAGATGACGGCCTGTGAAGCAGTAAAAAAGTTAACGAAAAAGTGTTTGTCATTTTCTCCTTTAACCATTAAAAACTAATTAAGTTAGTTTGGAGCTATCCAAGAAATTCAACTAAAAGTCTATGAAACAGAAAATTCACTTAAATTCAGGTGAATAACAAAAACCAGGAATTCAACTAAAAGTCTTTATTTGTCTCTGCCTCCCACAATACAGAAATTGACACAAGGTCAATGACCCAAAGGTCAGATTATAGTGGGGATTAGGGGAGGGGAAGGTCGGCACAAACCTAGGCTCAAATCCTGCTTGACTGCTGGTCATTGGCCCACTTAGTCCAATGTGGGCCTGATGAGCCTAGCTGTACATGGACCCAAATATGGGTCCAGGCACGGATGCTTGATTATAGCTTAAACTAAAAAGCAAGGTCCAGTGACAAAGGTGTCAATGATGCAACTTGCCTATCCGAAGGTGGGTCACTTGAAGCCAGAGGTTCTTTTGGCCTCAAGTCTGCTATTGAGCATTGACTGTCTGGCATTCATGCCAGACAGTCTGCTGAAAAGCCTCTGCATGAAGCACAGTGGCTAATTCAAATAAAAGTCAACTTAACAAACAAAAAAAAAACTCGACAAAAGTTAAAACCAAAAATTCAACAAAACCACAAATATTACTAAAATTCAAAGAACTTTGTTTACCAGTAAGTAAGACCGGTTCATTGGCCTAGTGGATAGAGTGTTTGCCAATGGTCCAGGAGACTAGGGTTCAATCCATGGTTGAGTCATACTGAACACTTAAAAATGGTACTTGATACCTCCCTGCTTAACACTCGACATTATAAGGTACGTATCAAGGTAAAGTGGAGCAATCCAGGGAAAGGAGTAGCGCCCTCCCCTACACTTCGGTGTGGTAGCTACTGAAAAGGGAGCCTTCAGGTTGCCCTCAACTATAGTCGCCAACTTTAATTACTTTTACTTTGTTTACCAGACACTTTCTCTCTGATAAGCTCCCGCAAATTACAACAAATTTGCAACCATTCATCCTTATTAGATAGGAAAACTTATAAACATGTCACTGTATGAAAATTATTTCTATTAGATAGTATGTTTAGTATTGCATAAGAAATAATATCTTGTATTGCTGAAGAAATAATACCTTGTTTGGCATAAGAAATAATGTTTTGTATTGCATAAGAAATAATGAAATTTTAGTTTAGAAGAAAATCAACTTTATTAGAAATTTATGAGAGTGATCTTATTTATGATGATACTGTATATCCCACACAATATATCTTTTTTATTACCAGGATAGACTGTATATATTTGGTTAATTTTATCTGATTAGCTATTTCAAATGAATTGTCTAATGTTACATTAGAAATAATAAAAACATGGTATCTTTGGTTTAGAAGAAACTAAATTGCATCTAATGGTGAGACTCTAGTTCTAGAGATCTGGGAAGTATGGATTACTCCTTCTTTGTCATTACTCCAAGGACAACTTTTTGGTAGTATATGTTAGGGTCACTGCTATGAGTCAAATAAATCTGTTTAAAAATTATATGTATTCAATAGGAATGTTTGCCAAAAAACACTCTTAAGAAACAACTACACAAAAAATGTGAATATGAATGTATAATGAATACAATTCCTTAACCTCTGGACATAAAATAACCTTAGATGAGTTGACATGCCATTAAAATCAATCAATCATAAACCAGTCAATAGGTTAAAATATGAGGATGATAAGTGACAGCCATTTAAATTTAGTCTTTGGATCAGATTTGTACATTTGGATCTTCCTAAAATATTGGGAGGGTTTACTTATTTATGGTCAATTCAGTAACTTTATTTATTTATATATAAGTGTTAACAAAAACAGAAAAATCAATATTTATAAGCAATCTACTTTTAAAAAAAACGATGTTCTTTTGATTGGTATTATGTTACCAAGTAAATTACCCTGTTTCGAGTTTGTTGTTCAATGTTCTCTTTTTGTATTGATATTTATCTGTATCCACTGAAGCCAAAATGTGATACAAAGTTGGTTTAATGTTGTGGTACCCTGCAAGAAGCACACCTTTTGCAGGGTGGATGCAAAAATTGCTTAGTTCCATCATTTCTTTTCAGAGGCACCTCAGATGCTGGGCAATAAACTCAGCCATTAACCTTTTTAGATGAAAGGGTAGGTGATACCTTAAGAAGAGACCCCCCAGGAACTAAGTTGATTATTTTGTTCAAAGTATGTCCTTTTTTTATATAGTGATAGCAATTTATTATTTGGCTCTCCACAAAACAAAAAGTGACATAAGGTCAATTTAGTGTGGTAGATCCTCTTCAAGAATCAAGACTCCTGTGGCATGGGGACAAAAATTGCTTTACTGACAATCCCCTTCAGGAATGCTTCAGGCATAAAACAGTAAGCTTACTTATTTTACATGAGAGGACAGGCCACTTAAAACTTAACTAATTATTTTACTCACTCCAATTTGAATGTAAAGTAAGTATCTCTTTTTGCTCCCAGTAGCATGACAATATATCTATTCTATGGGCAACTCATGGGGTGTAATGATTAGCAGGCCATTGTTAATTAGTTTGATTCTCACTGGGTGCTCCATACTTCTGGTTTGGTTTAGTTTGCTTTTATGGCATATCAACCATTGTAGGTTATTTAATGCCAAATCCATTTTTATCCATATAAACAGTTCTATTTCAAACTATTTAGTTTAGTCAAAAAAGTTAAATTGTTCCAAGTATTGCTATGTATCACTAACAATTCAATTAAATATCTGTCATTTATTTACATGCAGTTAAATGTCAAAACAGTTAATTCCAAGCAATTCAGTTTAGCATAAGCACAGTTTAGTTCTATTTGACCCATAGAGAGGACCCTGCACCAGAGTGGACCTGGGAGTGATTGCAATAAAGGGATACTCTGCATTCTCCAAAGCTCCAGCGTTACTGGAACCTCACCATAGAGATTGTTTAGTGTCATATTCAAGACACTCATTGGGGGGAGTCTTACCACTCTGCAGAGAAGCAGTAGTTGTATTCTACAGCCCCAGCCGACTCGGCCACATACTTTTGGCTTTGTGCCATGATTAAATTAAGCTTATTAAATAACAATATATATATATATATATATATATATATATATATATATACCAACCCGTCCGCTTGGGAAGGATATGACACAAGGTCAAATTTTAAGCGGAGTTTAACAGGTTTGAATTCAGAGTTTTCCTTCTCCTAGACTAATTGCCTCACCAAGGCTGAAGAACCTAGTCTGCCCTACTATTTAACCATAGCTGGAGGGAGAATAATTGGATTCATACCTTTCCCAAGGGTATTAGTGCCATGCGAAATGCAATCAGTTTCGTCCAGGATATATATATATATATATATATATATATATATATATATATATATATATATATATATATATATATATATCCCTTCATATTCAAATTACATACAACCACTGTTCAATATCACAACAAGAGAGTTTATCTTTTATTAAATTTTAATAAAATTTTAAAGCTATAATGAATTTGTCTGATAACATAGATGTAATTCAAAAGAAAGAAAGAGATATGTATAAAAAGAAAGAGAAAGCATGATAGATGAACGAGAGAGGGAGGAATAGTGTAAATGAAATAAAGATGCAATGGAGTAGATAAAAATATCAAATCAATTGGTAAAGAAGAAGGTAAAAAAAGGAGTTAAAGGAAAGTATTTACAAAATAGTTGAATGTAAGAAAAACATTTTTTTTTTCAAAATCAAATAAATAAATGAAAAAAAAAAGAGTAAGTGTAAAATAAGAAATAAAAAGAAATACATAACTGTGATATGAGGAGAGATTCTTTTAGAAAGTTGAAAAGTTATACACAATTGACGACTGATTTTGTTATTTTTCCTTGACAACCTTAAAAACAACAGTAGCAGTTCTCAAGGAAGAGGTTTTCATAAAAGATGTCAGTGAAAATTTTCTGTAACAATCACATGAGCAGTTTAGCCAATGATAAAACATGAAATCCCAATACTGTCATGCACTGACTGTATAACATTTTTGAAGGTTGCTTTTTTCAAAATTATTTTTGTAACTTCATAGGTATTTACTGATTTCCTTTAGATATCAGATTTTATATTTGTATCTCAAATTTGTAGGAATTTATGTTAAATTATTGTCTTTTTTTACCTGTATCACTGTCCTTTCTTTCTCTTTAAATTTCTCAGTTTTTGTAGGTTTTCTTTTTTTATCCCTACTTATTTTCTCTCCTTTTTCATTTTTTTGTTTCTTTTTTTAGTTCTCATTACTTTTTTTCTTTAATTGCTTAACATCTTTTCTCTATTCCTTTTTTGTTACATCACTTATTTGTTTCTTTTTAAATCACTATTAATACATTCTTATTGTTTATTTTAATAAAAAAAATTATTTCTGATATTATTTATTTCTTTCTTTTATAAAAAAAATTCATTTCTTAAAAAATTAAAAAGGGATCAAAGGATTCGCAAAATTTATTAAAACTATTTTGAGGTCATTTTGACTGTATTAAACAAGTTTTTATCTTGAATCTTCAAATAAGAGAGATAAAAAAAATAATTAAGATTTATGAAAATACAATGTAGGAATTGTAAAATAGGAAATAAAAAAGAAGGTACGTGGGAACTAAGCTAATTATTTTACTTCATCCCTGGCAAAATAAAAAAGAACAAACAAAGAATCCTAAATTTTTTCTCTGCATTAAAAAATTTTCCAACAAGTTAGAGGTGTATTATGAAAATTGTAAAGTTAAATAATAAAGAAAGAAAATAAAGTAAATGTCTTCAGAAATTATTTTCTAGCCAATCAGAGTGTTTTCAGATAAATTTTGTTGGAAGTTCTCAATCAGATATAATTTTTAAAATTTTTTAGAGACAAACTAACAGAAGGAAAAATGAGCACATAAGGATTTATGTTGAAACCTGGCCATAATACCACATGTAACATATACATATACATAGGAATCCCGAAACACTGACGACTTTCTTTAGTTTAGGTACGAAATGTTTATTAACTTTTTTGACTTTTAGTTTTTTTGACACGAGGAGAGAGACACACAATTTTTACCATGCTGACTGTTCCTACATCGTCCTTCAGTCAACTCCCCAGCTGAACTCTCGGCCCAGAGTCAGAATCTCAACTCACTGACCCAACAAACATGCGCGCATCCCATAGCCCACAAACTGGACTTGCCTCGCCCAGCTTCAAATCTCAACTAACTGCTTTTTTTCAAAAATCACCAAATTTCCCAGCCCATCGCTTCCGGGCATGATGTCATTCACACCACAGTCTTATTTCCTATCTGGGGTTTTTATTATGACATTTGTGATTGTCACATCCTCCGCGTGCAAGCGTGAAGTGCACTCAATGTGTGCACCTGCACGTGCACTAAGCTGAATAGTTCTAAGCCTAACCAAACCGAATGATAAGATATAACCAATGAAAAATGATAATACAAAAAAAATCCTTCCGCAATTATATAACACACAGAAGCAACCAAAAATATTAGTTGTGCAAAAGGTACAATTTATCACAGTTCAGTACCAAATGGGTCAAGAAATTTTGCTCAGGTTACATGAAGCTCAACAATTAGGCAACATCAGGTAAGCCTAAAATCATGGATTTCAAGGCTGTGATCCAAGCCATAGTGGCAAATCCAGCAAGTAGTATCAAACAAGGTATCAAACAAGGTTGGCGTCTCACAATCCAATATGGTCTGTCACCTTCACAATCCTGGAGAAAGCATCAAGAGCTACTGAATTGTACCTCATGTTACCAAAATAATGCAAAACTTTTGACTCACCAAGTGGAAGAAACATTATGTACTCACTTAGTCAGGCCAATAATTAAAGAATACTTGTATACATGATGATAATATAATTATGTGATAATGTGACAGGAGCTGTTCTCTGGAAATTTATCTCAGTTAGTTAAAAAAGCCCAAATTAGAACTCCACTTTCACCAGGGTTTGTGTTTCCTGACCCAGGTTTCAGCAGTAACAATCACTTACCTTATAAATATTCATTAGCAATAGGAATTCTATTATTCTAATACACTCACATTTTTCTCACTCCCTAAATCTCATATTTCCCAGAGAGAACCTAAAATATTCTAATTCATATCTTAGAGATTAGAATCAGATGTTTATTAGTGATCTCATTTTAATTTTATCACAAGCAGGATAAATGCGACTTTAACATCACCCCTACAATAAGTGAAATTTTCAACTCCTCCCAAAATATAGAAACCTTATATGAACTTTTTGAAAAAAGTTTTAAAAAATAAGAAAAATGACATGTTTAGATAAAAACATCAGAACATGTAAAAATCTTAATTTTAATAAAATTTGTCATACATAAAAAGAATGGCTGTCGAAAAAGCTGATATAAGAATTATTTGGGCTTATATAAAAAAAATAAGTAAGATGGAGAATTTTATTTTTGAAAAGTTGTTTATATAGTCAAAACAAAGTTTACATAAAGATAAATTTGTTTTAAAAATTAACTAAAAATCAGCTATTTAATAAATAAATAAATAAATGAATGAATGAATGAATGCTATTACTACTACTACAAAATTTTCTGAGTTTTCTCAAATGTATTAGCTGTCATTCTGGAGATTTGGGAAGTGTGGGGTACCTTTTCATTGTCATTATTTCTAGTTCCTCTTTGATCCAGGGGGGGTTGTGCTTGTTAGAGTCCCATCAATAGGTCAAATTAAAAATTATTCATATTCAATGGGAACAAGTGAAAAAAAATCCAAAGAAACAAAAAAATATGTAAATATGAACATGCACAGAATGTGATTCCCTAACCTCTAAGCATAAAATAACCCTAAATGTGTTGACATGTTGTTAAAATCAATAAATGAATAAAGTGAATTGAATATTGTTAAATTTAACCGGTTTAAAAATTTGAAAAAGGCTAGCTTAGGAAATTTTTACTGAACATCATTGAAAAACAGAACAAGAATTTTATTGAAATTTAGTTTTGTAGCCTGTTACTTTTGAAGGCTTGTAAAAATGTTAACAGAGACAGTCAGCAACCAAATGGAAAGAGTTTAATGGTACCATGACAAAAGACTTAGACAACATAATAAATTCAGAGATGGTACATGGACCTGCAGACCCTACAACTGAGGAGGATTGGATATTGGAGATCTGGGGGCATAATATATCTGATTGATTGATTGATTGATTTTAATAGTAAATCCATCTATTCCTAAAACAATGGATTCTGAGGCCATGCTCCAAACCATTGAGGCAATTCCAGTGAGTAGCACTCAGAGAGTATTGTTATATAATAATATTGTGAGAACTATTACTGACATGTAATGTAATATTCAAATTAAGTCCTGAGCCATTAAACATGTGGAAAAACTCAGTTGAATGATTGAGAGCTATTGAACCTGAGGTCTGTGACTACAGCTCTCATTAGATGGTTTCAGTCTGGTGACGAAAATGGTTCTACAGTTAAAAATAAGTTAGTAAGTAATGGTTGATCTGATCAGTTGAAATGCTCTATCTTTACTCTTATCACTGACTCCTTGTTTAGTTGGATGGATGATGGGAACAAAAAAAGTTGACAAGAAACAAAAGTAATATGGGCACATGAAAATGTGGTTGCATTGTCATTCATCATTCCAGCAGAAGAGAAGTTAGAACAATAGGAGATGATGACAGAAGACCACAAAGGGGAATAAAGATAGTGATACAAGGTTATCTATGGGATGACTGAAAAACAAAGTGAAATGAAGAGATGGAAGCTGGACAATCAGTTGAGAAAAGGGCTATATATAAAATAACAATATATATGACCCAGTATATAACAGTATCAGGTGAGCTCAACATCTCACAGTCTAGTGTAGTTCAATACCTTCAAAACCTCAACATTCAGAGCTGGTAACTTATGCCTCATGTTACCAAAATATTGCAAAACTTTTAACTCACCTTAGAATAATTCTATAACATATTTAAATACTTAAATTTTTTTTTTTTTTTTCAGTTTATAAAATCAAAATGATGTTAAGGTTGGAACTAATAAGATTTCTGAGAATTTTCTTTAGGAAATAAGAATTCTAGACTGCTCATAAAGACAATTAGAAATCTAAAAGTGAATCGACTAAACAACAGCTTCACTCAATTAGCTGATTTTGGCTCTAAATCGTTTACAGCATGAATGAACTATCTGAATGGTTTTCAAACTTTTTGGAGCTGAACCACTTTCTATTTCAAGGTTTATCTCACAGACCCTGACCTGACATAAATTAAAAATGAAATCTCATTGATCCCCACCACAATACAAATAAAAATGCAATTAATCCAAAACATTTAAAGAAAACCACAATATTTTCACTTTGTAAGTAAAGGGATATGCTTGCTTTGCTTGGCAAAAATTGTCAAATCTTTGTGATATTTTTAACAAAGATGCATCTCACTTTGAACAATAAGTTTAAATCTGTATTTGGTCATTATTTTTCCAAATGTTGTTTCATATAAATATGTTGTTGCAAAAATAGCCGCATTTTTATCGCCTATTGAAACAACAGTGGATATTCAAAAACCACACTAAGCCAACATTTTAGGAGTGGTTGCTGTTTAAACTAAATTTTTATAGGTGTGTTCTGGTTACTAGAAATACAAATTTGTAGTTCTATTGTTAATTTGATAATATAAATGTTCAAGACATGCTTACAGCGTCAGCAGATCCCTGCTGTTGACACTGTAAATACCCTGTTGTTGCCAGACCAACTGTTTGAAAACCTCTGGTCTATGTGATTAATAATCACCACTGAAGTAAATGCATTGATGATGGAGAATATATTAAAAAATAGATATTTCTGTTGCAGAATAAATACTATTTATATCATTAGACTACAGTTTATTGATGTGCCAACATACAGTGGCAGAAAGTTTTGAATACAAGCTGTTATAAAGAAACCTTTACACAATGAGGGTTAATCAAGTTGACCTTTAACAAGGAAGATAACTCTGAAATCATTTGAGTAAAAAAATTTTTGTGCTAAGTGAGGTAGTATTTAGGTCAGAGAAAGCAAACTCAATAAGAGCTCTAACTACTCAATTTCTTGTCTGAGAAAGAGTATTTCCTATGACTAATCTCTCTAAGAATACAACCGGCCTATACATCAATTTATGTATTTAACTAACCCTTCTGCCACAGGCCAATTTTAAAGGGAGAACGCCTGGTTTGAATTCAGGGTTTTCCTTCTAGACATGTTGCCTTTCCAAAGCTAAAGAACCTAATCTGCCCTACTATTTATCCTTAGTTGAATGAGAGGTGAGAGATTAGTTCAATTTTTTCCCCAGGGTATGGTACATGATTAACATACGATTTCTAAAAATCATAAATTTATGATTTCTACAAATCATAAATTTTTATCGCTATCTTTATTTGAGCCAAGTCAACTGGGGCGGTAAAATACACTAACTGCATCTCTGCAGAGGAGTAAGACCTCCACAGAAGAATGTCCAAGATATGATACTAAACCATTTGATGGTGATGCTCCAGTCCTGGAACTTTGAAGAATGTGGAGTACCCCTTCATTGCCATTACTCCCAGGTCCACTCTGACCCAGGGTGGTAGTATCTGTTAAGGTCTCATGAGTCAGATAAAATTGTTTAATCATTAACTATACTTGAAACCATTTAACTGTGTGTAAAGAATCAATAGTAATACTCAAAATCACTTACAGGCAAATAAGTGAGATCTGGCTTGTTTAAAAATGTTATCTACCAACTATTCATTTACAAATCATATGCATAAACAGGATTTAGCATCAAATAACCTACAAGAGTTGGTATATCATCAAACATAACCAACCAACCAACCAACCTCTTTATTCATAAAGTTGTTTTCATAGAGTTGTGATTTCTAAAAAATAATGACATGATCTTCCAAATATTTCTTTCGAACTGTAAGCAGGACTTAGAGTATGCTCACTGTGTCTCAGCAGAGGGGTAATTCCCACTCAAAAAATGGGTTTCCTGTGTATGATACTGCTTCTGATGGAGATCTGGGAAGTGTTGAGTACCTCTTCTTTACTCAGCCTAGTTGGCTGGTGCTGTAGAATACACTGACTACATCTCTGCAGGGGGGTAAGACTCCTTCAGTGAATGTCCTGGATATGACATTTAACCTTTCGATGGTGAAGTTCCAGCCCTGGAGCTCAGAGGAATGTGGAGTACCCCTTCATTGCTATCGCTCCCAGGTGTACTCTGATCCAGAGTGGTAGCACCTGTTAGGTTCCTATCTATGGGTCAAATATAACTGTTTTACATTTAAACTGTGTGCAAACAGATGACTTACGCTAAATTGAATTGTTTGAAATAGAAATGTTTGATCATTTTGTTATGAAATAGCCGAGGGATTTCGGTTCATGCCTTTGAGTTTAGTTAGGCTGAGAACCTTTCGGCTCAGCACATGGGTTGGTTGGGTGTAAGATCGAAGCAGGTGTTAACGCGGGTGCGCGCGAGCGGATGGAGGTGTCACTCAGATGTCATAACAGTCCGAGACGATACTGGGTGACAAGGTGCGGGTGACGTCACGCACCGGAAGCACGCAGAAGTTTGTGTGAGAATTTGAAGAAAATAAGAGTCGGGTTTTAGACGCCAAACAAGAAGGATCAATTTTGGAGCTTGCAGGCGCGAGGCGAACTATGGGGGGCCGCTCGAGTTGGGGGCCAAATGAATAAGACAGCATAGAAGATTGTATCTCTCCTCCTTACGTCGAAACCTTTAACTCAAAGTTAATAAAAAGGTTTCGTACCTGAACAAGAAGTAGTTACGTGTTTTTGAGATTCCTGTTCTTTATATATTCTATCGTTATGAACATTACATGTCTATTTCGCACATGGCCATATTCGTGTATATGGCTACGCAACAATTTAACTGTGTGTAAACAAATAACTGATGTTTTATTCAATTGTTAGTGATACATAGCAATACTTGGGACCATTTAACTGAGAGCAAATGAATGAGTGATATTAAATAGAATAATTAGAGTTAAATAGCAATACCTGTAACCTCTTCACTGTTCACAAATAAATGATCAATAGTAAATAGAATTATTTGTGTTAGATGGAAATGTTTGAAACCATTTGACTGTGAAAAAAAAGAACTCGGGCTCATTTAAAAATGTTAAGAACAAAATGTGTTCGCAAATAATATATGTATATATATATATATATAAAGGATTTGACAGTAAATAACCTACAAGGGTGGATATACCATAAAAACTAAACCAACCAAGTAATTTTCTTTATCATTACTCCCAGGTCCACTTTCACCCACAGAGATAGTACTTGTTAGAGTCCCATCTATGTGTCAAATAGATCTGTTTAAAAATTATTTGTGTTTGATAGGAGTATGCGTAAAAAAAAAAACCTCATAAGTAACAACTAAACAAAAATGTAAATACGAACATGGTTCTTTAACCTTTAGGCATAGCATAATCCAAGAGATGTTGACATGTCATTAAAATCAATCAATCAATCATTCCATTTCTTCTTCTTGTGAGAGTTATCATTATTTTTCTATTTAATGATTGTATCCAAAAGAATATTCAAACCAGTGCTTTTAAGCCATATATATATAGAGAGAGAGAGAGAGAGAGAAATTTAAAACAAAATAATCCAAAATGAAGAATTTAGTATGAAAGAAAGCCAATACTATAACATTTTGGTTTAAATAAAGCACCATCATTTTTTCTTCTTCTTTTGTTCTTTTTTTTCTTTTCTTCTTCTTTCTCTTTTTGATCCATTATACCTCTTGATGATTTCATTTGTTTTACATCATTGCCTTACACAGTTACATGATATTTTTTGAAATATGAATGCTGATTTATTGATTAAATGGTTGCCCCACCTTCACAGTATATATAATCTCCTCCTTTGTTTTGTACTTGATTAAAAATCCATTGGTGATCTAATGTCACTCAATAACATCTTTTATAAGTCCTGATGGTGGTTTATTAAAACTGAAACATCAAGTCGATTTTAAATTCTTCACTTTGATTACTTTGTTTTTCAATTTTTCTCCATATTGTCAAATTCTTTTCCATTATTTACTTCCATGTGTATATATATATATATATATATAGATGGTTTTAAAGCACTCATTTAAATAGCAGACGATTGGGAGTGTCCCTGTGGTTAAACTGTTAAATTACTGTCTTGAATATAATATTTTCATTATTTACACTTTGAAATTTAATTTTCTATCCTTAAGATTGTTTGGAAGGGGATTAAAGATTTTGTGATCCCAAAGTATGTGAACTTTGAAAAATGCTAAGAAATGCTGATTTAAGATTATAATAGGTTTTTTTTTCTCTTTTAAATTTTTCACACATTGAGATTATTTTTAGTATTGATTTCTTCTATATTTGAATCTTTTAATGTTTATAAGTTTTGGTTTGCTTTTCATTTATTTTTTTAATCAAAAAACATGAACTGAGTTAAAAGTCAAGCAATAAAATGAAGTAATTCATATATATATATATATATATATATATATTATTTTACATAAATAAGTACACTCTGGAAATTTTTTTACCATAATGTTAATTTTCTTGTAAACCAAAGACACCAGAATTTCATAATTTCTAGAGAAACATTACAATTAAAAAGTCTAAGTTGGATCTCCTTGTATGGTTTAAAACCTTTTCAAGCATGTATCTATCAAAACTGAAGATTTGGTTAAAAGTGGGCCAAAAATGTCCAAGCCCTAGTGGAACAGATAAACATTTGACGTATTATAAGATTATCAAAAAGGAATAATCACTTGAAACCATATTTGTTGGCGACCATAGTTGAGGGTGACCAGACAGCTCCCTTTTCAATAGCTTCTACACCGATGTGTAAGGGAGGGCTCTACTCCTTTTCCTGGATTGCTCCACTTTACCCTTGATATATACCTTATATTGCTGATTGTTAAGCAAGGAGGTATCAAGTACCATTTTTAAAGTCTTTGGTATGACACAACCTGGGATTGAACCTAAGTCTCCCAGTCCATTGGCAAACACTCTACCTATTAGGCCAATGAGCTGGTTGTGTGCAAATTATTTGTATTAAGAATAGTTAGCTATAGTTATTTGCAAATGTTTATTATATTACTCCCTTTAAGTTTTTCATGCCAAAATTAGTTTATGGGTCTTTCACTGGAGTCTAAGTCACAGCAAGTCTCCTATAGCCTCCAGGGCTCTTCTCAGTATTCTAGTCGAGCTTAACAATGCTGTGGTCTGAATGGTCTTGATTCTTCCTCTGATTTCCAGTTCTTCCAGTCTCTTTTCCAAGCCTTTGAATAAGATTCCTAGTGTACCAACTAGAATTGGTACCACCACTACCCTCATATCCGACAGTTTTTTTTCTTTTAGTTCTCTTGTAAGGTACAAGTATTTGTCTATCTTTTTGCTTTCTTTTATTTTTCTCTCTGTAGTCTGGCAGGTCAGGAAAATCCACAAGATGATAAGTTCTTTTCTTCTTGTTAATTAGCACTAGGTCTGGTCTTCTTGCTGGGATTTGGTGACCTGTTTGTATCTCAAAATCCTATTGTTGTTGTTGTTGTTGCTGTTATTATTATTATTATTATTGGATAGGAATAAGTAAAGTAAGTAAAGTTGGCGACTGTAGTCAAGGGCGACCAGAAGGTTCCTTTTTCAATAGCTACCACACCGAGGTGCAGGTGAGGGTGCTACTCCTTTCCCTGGATTGCTCCACTTTACCCTCAATACACACCTTATATTGTCAAGAATTAAGCAAGGAGGTATCAAGTACCATTTTTAAAGTCTTTGGTATGACGCGACCTGGGATTGAACCCAGGTCTCCAGAATGATTGGCGAACACTCTAAATTACTTGAAACCATATAACTGGGTACGAATTATTTTTATTAAGGATATTTACTTGGAGCAATGATTGTTTGCGCATATTTATTATTATCATTATTATATTCAAAGTGAGTTTAAACTCACTTCCTCACTTTAATCATTACGCCATGGGTACTCCCTCTCAGAGTGATCAGATTTCCATATGGTCGATAACCTATCAATAGCAGTCTGTACTTTACCAATGCATATGTTGACAATGCTTTCTGTAGATGAGAGGTTGTGGCTTAGGTATATGAATGGGTCTAATAATTTTAGAGGCTTGCTATTTAACGAAGAGATGAAAACTTGTAACTAATCAATATAGTATTTAACAAACAGGAATGTATACTCAATTTTGTTAACTACTTAGATCAGGTCTGAGTTTGTTAATCAAAGTATAATTTTCAACAAATATGTTTTTTGAAAATCAAATGGCCACATAGAATTGGAACAAATATCTCAATGACATAATCAGTTGGGAGAAACTCGTATAATGGCTATCATCCTATGAAGTAGACTAACCAAGTTCTAATTCTGAATGAGGCTGTTTGTGTTTTACATAGTGCTAATACCTTTGGGATTCTCCTCCTCCCAGCCAGGGGTAAATAGTAGGGTAGACAGGGCTCTTTAGCTTTGGTAAAGCAACTGGTTTAAGAGAAGGAAAACTCTGAATTCAAACCGGTTATAGATCTGGTGAGAGATAGGTTCTGTCAGGTTATTCATGCCCAAAGCATGCTACATGAGTTGTGACCCTACAACAAAACCAAGTCACAGGACCAGTGAAGGAGACAAAGATAGAGTGAGTAGAATTACAAAACTAAGTGTAAAAAGCATAAATAGTTCTAACTGATTCTGTTAGTTTCACATCTATATATTAATACACTTGTTTGTAACTATGGACCTATTGTAAGTGTGTATCACATTCTGTCACAACCTCAGACAAATAATGGATCTTTCAATTAATGAGCTAAATGTGAATTGGATTTGTTTGGTTTAATGGCATATTAACCTTCATGAGTTATCTAATGCCAAAGCCATCTCTCTAGCAGAACAGCAGTGATGCTATTTTACCCATAGCTGGGAGGATAATGAGGTTCATACTTTTTCCAAGGGTATTTGAAAGTGAACATAATTGCATAATTATAGTTTGAACTCGCTTACAACAATTCCACTGTCCAGAACTTTAACCATTACACCAGGAGGACACCTCCCCACCCCCTGCAAAATGTGAAAGAAAGAAAGGAATGAAGTGAAGTGTAAAAAAGAGAAAGAAAAGAATTGAAGAGTAAAAAAAGAAAGGAAGCAAAGCTTAAAAACTCAAAGAAAGAAAGAAAGAAAGAAAGAAAGAAAGAAGAGTGAAAGAAAGCAAGGAAGTAAAGCAAGGAAGCAAAGCAAGGAAGCAAAGCTTAAAAGAAAGAAAGAAAGAAAGAAAGAAAGAAAGGAAGCAAAGCAAGGAAGCAAAGCTTAAAAGAAAGAAAGAAAGAAAGAAAGAAAGGAAGGAAGCAAAGTTTTTAAAAAAAAGGAAGCAAATCTATAAGATCAAAGAAAGAAAGAGAGAAAGGAAGCAAGGAAGCAAAGGTTTAAAAACAATCAAAGAAAGAAAGAAATGAAGGAAGGAAAGAAAGAAGGAAATTCCCTATTTTAATAAGAAATGACTTGCAAGAATTAAAGATCCATATGACATTTACAATGCTCCTTTATGAGTTGTGTATCCAAATAAAAAGAACTTGCTAATTATGAAAGAAAGAAAAAAGAAAAAATAGAGAGAAGGTGGGTGAAGAAATAGAAAAGAAATGAAAAGGAAATAAAGTGAGAAGGAGGAATATATATGCTATGAATTATTTGGGGTTTAAAGTTTTCTTTAATAATTTTTTAATATGTTCTTTTTTTAACAACGTATTTATTATTCTCAGGTTCAGAAGCAACCAAAAAAAATTTTTTGAATAAAAAAAAAAAATAAATAAAAATAAACACACTGCATATGTATCTAATAGTCACAAAATTTTTATACTTCATATGAAAACCGAACCATATGTTAAGTAAATTTTGTTACGGTCTGACTTGAATGACTTTTTAGTTTAAAAAATAATTAAACTCAATGATATGTTAATTGAGAATAAAAATGAAATTTTAATTTTTTAAAAAATTCTAATGTTATTTTGATTGCTGTCTTTCATTTTTTTAAATTCAGATTCTAAAATAAACTCTTGTGTGACTTTATACATCCACCCCAATAGATCCTATCACTCTCACAGGTCCTGTAACTTGGTTTGGTTGTACTATCCAACATAGCATGTCTTGGGCATCAGTAGCCTTGCAGAGCCCATCCCAATCCAGGTATACAACTAGTTTGAATTCACAATTTTCCTTCTACACTATTTGCCATACAAAGGTTAAAAAGCATAGTCTGTCCAACTATTTACCTATAGCTAGTAGGAGAATAGTTAAGTTCATGCCTCTCCCAAGGTTTTATGTGAAATGCAAACTGCCTCATTCAGGATTTGAACTCAGGTAAGCAATTCCACTTTGTATGATGATCACTGTTACACCATAAATACCACCATGTCACGATACAAAATGGTTAATTTGGGGAAACAACTTTCTCCAAATTAAACATTTGTAGTTTAGTAGTTTGTAGTTTGATTAATGATGGTAGAAGAAAGGTTTGGTGACAGAGTAGAAAGGAATGGGATTTTACTATAAATGTTCAAGAAGTTATAAATGGTTGGAATATTCTTTTAGTTTTATTCGTTCGTTTACTTATTCATAAAAAATTTTCAATTTATTTTATTGTACTCGTATTGCTTATGTGTAAACAAGAATTTGGATACACAACTCATAAATACATCGTTAAACTGTCATATTGATCTTTAATCCTTCATGGCTGTTTCTAAGTAAACAGTGCAATTTCTACAAAATCAGTCAGTGTGTATGGAAGAGCTTCTCTAACAAATAAATAGGCAGAGAAAACTATTTCAATTCATAATGCCCTTTAGAGAATGGGAAGGAGCAGAAAAATATAAACAAAATTATCAAAAATTCTCATTTGTTCATTGAATATAGAATATGTTTTTTTGAGTTAATTTCATTATTTTTCCTTATTTAGATTGTCTAATTAAAAATGTATTTAAGGTTGGTTTCTTTGCTTAATGGCAAATCAATCATTGTGGGTTACTTAATGCCAAAGCCATCCTTGAAGAAGAATAGTAGTGGTACTATTTAACCCATAGCTGAAAGAGTAAGAGGGTTCATGCCTTTTCCAAAGATATTAATCTGAAAGTGAATGTGATAGTGTGGCTGGAACTTGAACTCACTTACTATAATGTTGCTGTCCAGCATGTTAGCCACTACATCACAAGGATCACCTCCCACTGAATATGGATGTATTTCATGTTGGGTAACAGTGTAGAGATTTTTGGAAGGTAATAAATAAATATTAAAGGTGTTGTTTTATCATCAGTGAAGATGTATGACTCGATGGAAGGGAATAGGAATTAGTGATAATAGAAGTGGCAGTCCAGTGAGACACAGTCCTGATATAGTGACAAAATTGGCATAAAATGTACACAGATCCATGTAACAAATTTTACATTATAAACATTAAATGAATAAAGATAAAAAAAATAAAGCACAACAAACATTCATACAATGAAATCAACAAAAGTGTTACAAGAAAAACATCACAAGAGTGGGTTGAAAAATGTATATGATTACATCATATCTGCTGCTGATGACTTTGTGACCAATGGGTTGGTTGGTTGTTTGGTTGGTTGGGTTTTTGGGCATATCAACCTTTGTAAGTTATTTAATGCCAAATCCATTTTTGTACAAATAATTGGTTCCATTTCAAACAATTCGCTTTAGCATAAGTATGCAGTTTGAATATCAAAACAGTTCTATTTCAAGTAATTCAGTTTAGTATAAGTTGGTGGTTTTGTTCTACTTGACCTATAGATTGGACCCTATCAGGTGCTACCACTCCAGGCCATCACTGGAACCTCACCATCAGATTGTTTAGTGTCATATCCATAACACTTGTTGGGTCAGGGGGTCTTACCCCTCTGCAGAGGGAGGTGTCCTCATGGTACATTGGTTAAAGTGATAGACTGCAGAATCATAATAAGTGAGTTCAAACTCCAGTCACACCATTACGTTCACTTTTGGACAAATACCCTTAGGAAAGGTATGAACCCCCTTATCCTCCCAGCTATGGGTTAAATAGTACCATAACTGTTCTTCTAGAAGGATGGCTTTGGCATTAAATAACCTACAAAGGTTGATATGCCATTAAACAAAGAAACCAAACCAACCAAACCAAACCAAACCAACCAAACCAAACCCTCTGCAGAGATGCAGTTGGTGTATTCTACAGCCCTAGCCGACAAGGCAAACCAATGGGATCCAAGCTCTGCAACCCCAAAGGAAAAAGTGTATGAATCACAAAGAGGATTATGTTGAAAAATAAACCTCACATTCCATGACAACATCTTGGTCAGCTGATGAACTTTTCTGCAGATCCTTGTATAAGAAACAGAGAATTGCAACTAGAAAAATACCAACTAAGACAAAGATTAAATGACTGTTTCAAAGTGTTTTCTTTATGATACTTTCTCATTGTCAGCAGAATATCTCCTGCTGAGGGATAAGACCCTTCCCCAACAAATGGGGTATGACACTAAACTGCATCTGATAGTGAGGTTGCAGTTCTAAAGTTCTGAAGAGTATAGAATACCCTTTCATTACCATTACTCTTAGTGACATAGAGTGGTGGTACATGTTAGGATGACTTCTATGAGTCAAAAAGATCTGTTTACAAATTATTTGTATTAGATAGGAATACTTGATATCATGTAACTATGGGCTAAAAACTCATAAGAAACAATACAAAAAGTGTAAATATAAATGTATGTAATTCCCTAACCTCTAGCCAAAAAATATCCAAGATGCGTTGACATGCCATTAAAATCAATCAATCAATCATTCAATCAATTTTATGATAATTGTATAGAAATGTATGAGATGGAGCACAAAATAAATCAGCTCAACTTCTGAAAACCTCACCCTCCCCAAGGCAGCACATGACCCTCTTTTGAAATGGGTAAAGGCAAGGCTGTAAACCCAGCCTTTACTCCTTTACTGAGGGGCATATGACTGAGATGGGGAATGCTGATGGAGCCGAGTTATTTTTGGCACTGTCCCCACAAAGCTTGCCTCCTGTGGGGTCCCCACATTAAACTAAGCTTGTGTCAAATTCCACTGGGAGGTTGGATAAATAAATTATAGATTGGAAATGACAGCTTTTGGTTGTTTTTTTTTTAATTGCATCATTATTTTGTAATAAAGACAAAGATACCATAACTACTTCATGGAAGCAAAGCACTATAATGCCGTTAGTAGATGCATACAAAATATGTATTGCTAGGAAAGGCAATTTGAGCCTGTGTACTGATTGCATATATATAACACATGTTTCAACAGATTTCCACATGTTGTTAATTGATCAATTTGTTTTTAAGGTCAGCTCAAAAACTTGAGTGTTCTTTTTATTAATTTCAGTTCATGAGTTAAAAATGGTGGTGAGAAATTTACAATTTTGAGAGAATATATTCCATTTACTTTATTGGTTGTGTAAATTTCATTGTAATTTTTGCATATGAGTCAGATAAGAATGGAAAAAATAAGTTATTCAGTGGTAAAAAAAAAATAATCACAAGAAAGAAAAAAAGGAAGAAATGGGCTGTGCAAACTTTTTTTTAGTCTTCTTTTATGCATATCAATAGTATAATGAAATACACCCATATCGATCCAGTGGGGGAATATTTATGGAAACTCAACTGATTTCCATACTAAAAAAAGTGTAAAAAAAAGACTTGAGCAACTGTAATTTTTGTATCTGTACTTTTACATTTATTAACCAATCAATATATCCGTGCTAGTTTTTAAATTTCGAGGTATTTCACCGATGACAACATTTGACTTGCTGCAAAAAATTTGAAAGATCAAAACATAAAATAATTTAAGAAATCTTTATCTTCCAAGAATGTTAAGAAAACAATTTTTTAGCCAGTTAGAATCAGAGATAAATCATCAACTTTTTTACCTAAATTCGAGCCAACCTAAATTGTATGAATAAGCAAAGAAATAAATATTTCTTCAGGGGGTGACTTCGTGGTTTAAATGGTTAAAGCGATGGACTGTGGAATCGTAGTAAGCGAGTTCATACTCCAGTCGCGCTATTACGTTCACTTTCAGACAAATACCTTTGGGTAAAGTATGAACCCCTATATCCTCCCAGCTATGGGTTAAATAGTACCACTACTGTTCTTCTAGGAGAATGGCTTTGGCATTAAATAACCTACAAAGGTCGATATGTGTTGTGGCCCCAGAAAGGGTCACTAATGAAAACACAAACATGGATATTAGATAACAGATAATATTACACAAGAAAGATAGAGTTACATAGAAAAGGTAAGAAGTCTTGTACTGTTCAGATAACACCGATATTGATCTGCCCTCTGGCAGCAAAATCTCTAGTACTAATAATGATGAGAAGAGTCCATTATGGTGATATGGGTAAGGTTCCCACAACAATATGCCATTAAACTAAGAGACCAAACCAAACCAATCCAAATATTTCTTCAGAAAGTATGAAATTATTACTAACTCAGTTAATAGTAAGAATAAAATTTATTCCATTATATACTCAACCTTTCAATTTTTTTTTTTTTTTTGAGTGAAGATCTGCATTCTTTTCTTTTCAAAATATATTTCATTTCATCTTTGTTTAATTTTGCTTAAATTGTTTACATTTTTATTATGTTAAAAATATTCATCTGTCTCCAACTGATAAGAATATCAGCAGCAGCTGTATATATGTTAAGGCATAAATACATTTCTATCCCAACATAATGACACTCTCAAACAAAGATTTATAACACACAAAATATGTCCCTTTATTTTAATTTAACAATCATTGCCATACTTCATACACTACATCTTAACTATCATCAATTTAAAAACATCAGCACTCTGACTAATATTATTTTTATTACAAGAAAAGATTTTGTAACTTCTATTTTTAAGCAACCTTTTCACTTAATTTAAAGAAATGAAATTTATAAATTTGAAGATTGGATTTCAATTCAATCATTCGTTCATTTCTCCACTACATATATCAATAGTATAATGATATAAATTTTATATGTATATAACTATAACTGTAGAAATTACATGTTTATTAAGATTTTTGTTAATGCATTAGTATCAAATAACTTTAACTGGGAGATGTGTGAGAAACTTACAGTAAAGTCAGACCAAAAGGCTTATCTTTGATTTTAACAGCATGTCAACCCATCTCAGGTTATTTTATGCCTAGAGGTTAGAGATTCACATTCACATATGCTCACATTTACATTTTTTGTATTATTGTTTTTTAAGAGGCTTTTTGTTTGGCACACAGTCTTATTGAATATGAATCATTTTTAAGGTAATCTATTTGACCCAAAGATGGGATCCTAACAGGTACTACCATTTCAGGTTAGAGTAGACCTGGGAGTAATGGCAAGGAAAGTTTACTTCATATTCCTTCAGAACTGGATCTTCACCATCAGGTACAGTTTAGTGTCATATGCAGGACACTTTTTTGGTTGGGTTAGGAGCTTGCTCCTATGAAGGGGATACAGTCAGAGTTTTCTAAACCCTGCTGGCAGGACTATCAGATATCAGACATGCAAAAATATTATTAATTATTACATATGTATATCATTTTGCATATATGGATAATCTTTCATATTTTAAATGGCCCCATCAGTTTGGACTGTGTATTACACTGACTGCATCTCTGCAAAGGGGTAAGATTCCCCCAATGAGTGTCCTGTTATGACTCTAAACAAATGCTGGAACCTTTATTGCCATTGCTCCAAGGTCCAGTCTGGCCTGGCCTGACCTGATGTGGTAGCACCTGATAGGGTCCAATCTATGGGTCAAATAGAACTGTTTTGATGTTTAAACTGTGTACTTATGCTAAACTGAATTGTTTGAAATAGAACTGTTTTTACATTTTGACTTTGTTGACTTATGCTAAACTGAATTGTTTAAAATAGAACTGCTTGAGCTTTTAACTGTATGTAAACAAATGACTGAGGTTTAATTGGATTATTAGTGTTGAATGGCGATACTTGAAAACATTTAACTGTGTGCAAACAAATGCTTAATAGTAAATTGAATTATTCTGATTAGATAGAAATAAGTGAAACCATTTATCTCTGTGCAAAAAAAATGAGCTCAGGCTCAGTTAAAATGGTATCAACAAAAAGTGTTTAGAAATCATATATCTAATATATATGTATAAAATGGATTTGGTATTATATAACCTACAAACCAAACCAATCATATGTTAAAATCTTTCATTTATGTAAAATGTTTCATATGCTAAAACCTTTCATATGTTAAAATCTTTCATATGTCTTAACTAGTCAAATAAAACTTTATCTGATAAAACTAACCTGTTCTTTGTTGTATCAGTTGCTGATAGTAAGCATATGATTGTTTCATTTTATTATTGTAGCTTGATATTTCAGTCTGCTTCCAGGGTTCACATTTGGAGTTCTCCTCTGGTTCAGCATCATTAAGTACCAGCCTGTCCACCTGAGTTTTCTTCATACCTGTCTGAATTCAGTTTATCATTCAAGTGTAAAAGTTATGTAGTTGTAAGGTACAATATTAGACAACAAAAAGTATATATAGGAAATTTCTGAGAATTTTTTTTTTTGGGGGGGGAGAAAATTATGACTTTTTGCAACACCTAAGGGAACATTGAAAACAATAATCAAGGAAAATAATCACTTCCTATGTGTGTCTAAGCCATTGAATTTTCATTAAAATTTGTGTCAACAATAAAAAATGGTTCATTTCTTTTTTCAATACTATAAGTGCAATAACAGGTAAAACATCAAATTAACACTTATTGCAAAATATCAATTATTTAAGGAAAAGACATAGATAATATCCAAATTTCTGAGATGAAGAAGAATTATTTATATTATTTACATATCTTGGACTATTGTCCTCATCTTAGTTGTTTATATTCACTAGGTTTGGGCCACTTTAATCCCCAAGATTATTCAAGTGTCTTTTGTCATAATCAGTGACTTTCAGAGAATTTTAAACAGAACCCTTTATTCAATCTAACCCCAAGAGTTGAATAAAGGTTTCAGTTTAAAATTTCCTGAAGGTTATTAACTATGACAAAGACACCTGATGAAGGCCGAAAGGCACTGTAGCTGAAGCATTATGAATATAATAACTAAAATGAGGATAATAGTCTGTGACATGTAAATAATATAAAGATATATGGAAATTTTTTTTAAGTAGTTCCAAGAATATAAATGGACTTGAGTTAATGGTGTAATTTTAATTTCTGGTATCAAATAGAATGAACTGGTATATCACTGATTTTCCAGTAACTGATGATTTAGTACTTCTGTTAGTATGACTCTAATTACAGAAGAACTTTAGAAATTCATGTGTACTAATTAAAGTAAATTCACAATACTGAGCATAAGTAAAGAAAGTTAGCGACTGTATTTGAGGGTGACCTGAAGGCTCCCTTTTCAATAGCCTCTACACTGAGTTGTAAGGGAGGGTGCTACTCATTTTCCTAGATTGCTCCACTTTAATCTTGATATGTACCTTATAATGCTGAGTATTAAGCAAAGCAGTATCAAGTACCCTTTTTGAGTCTTTGATATGACTTGACTTGACCAGGGATTGAACCCCTGTCTCCTGGGCCATTGGCAAACACTCTACTCACTAGACCAATTGGCCTGTACTTGAGAATTAATAAAAAGAATGTGTACAAAGCATAATGGTTATCATTGTAAAAAATGGAATCAGTGAGCCAAATCAAATCGTAGATGAGGCGATTTGCATTTCACCTTGTGCTAATGCCCTTGAGAAAGGCACAAATCTCTTCGCTCTAATTATAGTTAAATTGTAGGGCAGGCTGATTTATTTAGCCTTGGTTAGGTGACTAGTCTTGGAAAAGGAAAATTTTGAATTTAAACCATCTTTACTTGAACTAAAACATCCTGCTTGAACTAAAACATCTTACTTGAACTAAAACATCCTGCTTGTGGTGGAGAAGTTGGGTAAGTAAACATATACCTACATATATGTATATATATATATATGTGTGTGTGTATGGAATCATCAACCCAAGTACAAATCCTGGATGAGGCTATTTGCATTTTACCTTTGGGGAAAGCCATGAGTCCATCTCTTCTCCCCCACCAGTAAATAGTAGGGCAGGCTGATTTCTTTAGCCTTGGTTAGGCAACCAGTCTAAGAGAAGGAAAATTCTGAAATCGAACCAGCTTTACTCTGCTTTGAAAACTTCTTGTGGCAGAAAGGTTGGGTAAATACATATGCCAGTGATAATTAAATGGGTTAACAGTGATATATTACCAACTTTTATTTTATTTAGCTTCAAATAAAATTATTGATTTTAAAAGGCTTTGGAACATTGGGTGCTGGAAAATCAGCGTTTACCTATATCTAGTGAATTCTAACTGCAAAAAAATCTTTCAAATGGAAAACTGAATTTCCTGTGAATAGTTAGAGTATAGACTGTCTGGATTATTTGACAATAATGCTAGATTGAAATTCACCCAAATTTCTTCTTGAAAAAATGGAAAAGATTTTATGACACTCTTGAATAATTCATATATAACATCTATCCTTCTAATTTATCAGTAACAACTTTAGCTCTTTGCAGTATCTTATGTAAAGATATTAATTTTTGATGAAAGTAGAAATTTATGTTAACTCAGAATGATTTTTGATTTAGTTCATTTATAAGGTGAGTCAAAAGTTTTGCGATATTTTGGTAGTACATGAAGCACAATTCAACAGCTCCAGATGTTTTTGTTGAGGTCGGGAAGGTGATGAACCTCACTGGACTGTGAGATGCTGAGTGAGCTTAATTGATGCTCTTCAAATCCTACTGACCATATTTCCTTCTAAGGCTTGGAATACAACTTAGGAATCCACAGTTTTTAGCTTATCTGACTTTACTTGATTTTCAAGGTTTTTGCAGCCTGGGCAAACTTTCTTAAATCATCTAGTTACTGTACAGCGATCAACTAGGCCTTCACCTATCCCATAACAAATGTTTTTTGTTGCTTCCACTATGTTATGGCCTAGTTCAAACCCCTAAAGCATAAATTACTGAATTAGACTATGTTGTATGTTCATTTGTTCAGCTTTCAAATCTCATATGGAATGAAGTAATGCACAAAATATATGTGCACCAACTTTCACAATATGACCAACCACAGTGAGTACCTTCCACCATTTAAACCGCTTCAGTTATGTGATATATGACTGACAAAGTAGTACATACCAAAATATTGCAAAACCTTTCACTCATCCTCTTAGAATAACTTTTTGTTTCAGTTCATTAATGGTATTTGAGATTGTTTGCCAATGGCCCGGGAGATCTGGGTTCAATCCCAGGTCGAGTCATACCAAAGACTTAAAAAATGGTACTTGATACCTCCTTGCTTAACACTCAGCACACAGGTACATATCAAGGGTAAAGTGGAGCAATCCAGGGGAAGGAGTAGTGCCCTCCCCTACACCTCGGTGGAGTAGCTATTGAAAAGGGAGCCTTCGGGTTGCCCTCGACTACAGTCGCCAACTTTACTTACTTTTTTACCTTCTTTGAAGCATTGCCAAAACAAGAAATCTCACGGTGCTTCTGCAATGACTTCATGGATGAAAAATTCTTCTTGCATTCCTTGCACTGCATAATTGTTTCCGCTTCTTGGAATTAGAGTTGTCTTTATTTTTCTTTTAAGAAGACTTGTTCTTGTTCAATTGTTGTGTTCTTATAGTGTAGTCCCTTGTTAATCGAAACTCTAAAACAAAAAGCAACCTGTCAAAATTTCTGTGATAAAGCTTGATAATTTTTATCAGACTCTTATCTTTATCTTCATTGTCATATTCACAATGTTTCTTTGGGTGTTTTATGTTGAATTTGGAAGCCTACACAGAACTTCAAATTGATCCCATTATTTAATCCACAGGGGTGGATTGTTTTAATTCTGTTGACCATGACTGTGGAAAAAAAGGCAATTTGAATTAAGGTAAAAAAATCTTACATAATAGTAGTGAGTAGTATCTTATGTGTTGATGGAGACATTAGGTTTAAGTCCCAAAAATTCAGTCTGAATTGTCCGACTGAACACATGGTGCAATAGATATAGGAAAGTGCTTCTAAGTGAAATCATCTGGAAGTTACAGGTTCAATCCTGACCACAAGTAAATAACAAAGAATACTTACTATAGCTTAACACTTGTACGCGATTATGGTTAAAGGAATTAGAATAATCTACCCCGGTGGATTAAATAAAGGGTTTCATTCAAAGTTCTGTGAAGGTTTCCGAGTTTGACATGAAACACCCGAAGAAGGCTGAGGGACACATCGTCTGAACCATTATGAATATAACAATGAATACAATAGTCTGAATACTCTAAGTGATAAAAAAAGTAACCTTTAATATAACCAATGTAGTGAATAATGTGGTTTGATTTAATTTCTTTGTTTAATGGCATATCAACCTTCATAGGTTGTTTAATGCCAAAGCCATTCTTGTAAAAGGACAGTAGTGGTACTATTTAACCCATAGCTGGTGGGGGGGGATAAAGGATTTTATTCCTCTCCCAAGTGGAAAAATCTGTAAGTGAAACTTTGCCACTGCATCACAGACACTCTTTTGCAATGAATAGTAGTGAAGAATATTTTGAGAAAATATGGACGTTTGCCTGGATAACTTTCCTATCTGAGATGAGAAATCCCAACGTGGCAGATAGGGTTTTGAATTCAGGTTGAATCAGCAAATAAGGTAGATGACCCTCAGAGGAAAGTCTAATCAACCCCGTACTAACCAGAAATGGCCATCTGAAAGGACAACAGATGCCTCGGGGCATGGAGGGATAAAAAGTGAATGACTTTAATTTATACCAGTAGTGGAGAATAAACATTTAACATCAGGTTGAGAGATTGTCACATTCTTCAGTACAACTGGGATTACAGATCTGCAAATTGACTCTGGAAGTGTTGTATTTGATTTTGTGCCCTAGTCGTATGATAATTGATACTTATACTGAGCCCCAAACTGTGGTATCTTCAGTGCCAGGTAACCTGAGCGGTAAATTCTATCTGGTACTGTGCTACAGTCTGGCTTTGTGTGCCTGGGTGTGTGTTGTATGTGTTAAATGTATTGTTTTTTCTTTTCTTTTCAGGAATAGAAATGCCATCCGCTGGAAAAGAAAAGGCATTTGAACATTAAACAGTGAATTTTGAGTTGTTTCTATACATGCAGTTAAAATTTGAGATAAATTGAATGAGAATTTGCCAAGTTATCAGATTTTGAAATTATATCTACTTTTCTAAAACAACCTGTATATATGATAGTTGTAAGAGTTATGAACAAATGTATGATTGCAAGAGACAATGGACAAGAGGATTGGATTTAATTTCGTTTATTTCTAAATAAATAAATGTTGATATGTTGTTTATGTTGGCTTGTGCTTCTTTTATTCTTTCACCTGATGTCAGAAGAGACATAGGCTCTCTTCTTCCACCAGAGAAGGATCAGGAGGTGAGTTGGTGTAAGTTGTCCTTAGGTGGCTGTTTTGTTTATTTGTGGCACGGTGGTGTGATGTGGGTAGGTAAGTTATAAGCAGTCTTGGTCTAATGTTGGAAATGTGGGGCTTTATTTGGTAGAGCGTCAGCGTTCTTGGATCTTATCAAAAATGTGACGCATGACAGTTCTCTCACTAGAAGTCCCCGGGAGTCGACTGACTTTTTGAACATTTTTGACCGTTTTATAGCCATATATGGAATTGAATCGGCTCCAAAAAACTTTTGGGGGAAAGTTCAAATTTGGTTGAAAAAAGGATTTTTTAAAATATAAATTTATTTTTGCATTTCAACTGGATGGATTACAGTGATCAAGAGGCCAGTGTGCACACTTGGAGTAATTTCCCTTAAATTTTGCACATGTGTCACCAGAATTGACTTAAGCCTTAATGTAGCGGTTTCTGAATTTGCATTAGTTGCTGGATAGAAGTTCATACATACGAGTTACATCTGAGTGGTTGATGCTCTCATGGGCTTGGTGAAGGTATCTGGCATGGAGTATGTAAGGCACGACTAATTTGGGACAGTGTTAACAATTTCTTATCATCAAAATGGAGGTGCATGTGTTTCCTTACGAGTGTTGCATGGGTTGATGTAGGTTCCACCCAAATCAGATAATTGGAAGGCTCTAATGATTTTTAAGTATTTTTCAGTTATTTGGCTGCAATGCCAAAGAAGTTGCAATTCCTCTCAATAGGGATGATGGAGGTGGAGCGGTATGTGAAGAATGCTGGTAGTATTGGGGTTGTGTGTACTGTGTGCTCTGAGGCGTGTGTTCGTCTGAATTCAACTATTGTGTTCCAGTTGTTTATTGAATAGAAGTCGAGTGTGTTGTGGCTAAGGATATTTGACTGATCAGGATCGGTGTAGCTTGGGCTGTCACCAACAACACATTGATCTCTTTAGAACCGGGTGAGTTGTGATTGCCATTGGTGATGTTGAAGTTTAGTTCATCAAGGGCAGTGATACTGCTATTGATCCCTCTCACGTGGATGTCAGAATGAATCAAGTGTTTTCTAGTTTCTTTGGGCAGATGAGAAATCAACACAATGCAGGCAGAGCATCCAGAGTCCTACATTGCTGTGCTGAAAAAGATAGTACCCTCAACAGTAAAGGTAGAATTGACAAGCGGTGACAGCAGTGTGGAAGGTTTCTGGTGATTGAATATGTGAGAGTGAGTGGGGGTGAGCAGGGAATGAGCCATTACATCTCATCCAGTTTGAACTGAAATATTTATGGATGGTTTATCATCATCAGATTCCGTAACATGAGCCTTAGCGAGAAGTAGATGACAATATGGACAGTTGCATATGTGGAAGCAAGTGCCACCCCTTGTATAGTTCTTGCATATGGTGGGTTCTGGGTTGTGGTTGTGGTCTCTATGCCTGATAGTGGTCACATTTTTGTGGTGTGGAGGAGCTCATCTGTTGTAAGTGTGGTGGTTGTCTACTTGTTCGTAGTGGATGTGTAGCAGTCACAGATCTATTTTCTCTTGCGAATCAATGCCAACGCCAAGCAATTCGGCCTCACACTGACTAATCAGTGGGCAAAGCATATTGATTCCATCTTCCAAAGAACTATTTTTCTAGCCCTTTTTGGAAGTCTGCCACAGACAGAGAGTACTTAGCAAACAGAGAAGAAAGACCTCTCTCCTGTCGCTTGCCACGGGACATGCTAGCATTGACGATCTTCACCGAAGATAACTGCTGCTACCTGCAACATTCTGCTGCTACCTGCGACACTGCTACGACCTGTGACACACAAAGAACTTTTCTCACTCTGACAAAAGTCTACTTTCTGTCATAAAGTGGTGTATGTTGTTCTTAGGTGACTGGTTTGTTTATTTGTGACACGGTGGAGTGCCATCGGTCGGTAAGCTTTAAGCAGTCTTGGTCAAGTGTTGGAAATGTGGGGTTTGATTTGGTAGAGCATCAGGATTCTTTGATCTTATCCAAAATACAACGCGTGACAGTTCTCTCTCTCAAAGTCAGTTGGAGTCGACTGACTTTTTTGAATTTTTGCTGACCATTTATTAGCCATGTTTGAGATCGAGTCGGCTTCGAAAAAATTTGGAGTGCGAGTTCATGATTGGTTGAAAAAGAGGATCTTTTTAATGTAAATTTATTTTTACATTTCAACTGGATGGATGCGTGGAGCCTACCTGTGGCATGATATGTTTTATTCATTTTGGTCAAAGCCACTGACCAGACAACATCTGGTTAATGTTACCTTTTTCAACTGAAATGTATGCTCATGGTGTTTTTATTTGTTTGTTTATTTATTCATTTTGCTAGTGAGTTTGTTTGGAATGTATTAGTAAATCAGTAGAGATTTCTGTATATAACATAAGTTACATCACTTCTATAATGGGAGAAATCCGTTGAAGTGGCACGTTACTAATTGAACAAATATGATTTCTGTTGCCCAATTCAAATTTTAGCTTCTCGATCTTTTGGCCAAGAGCAGAGTGTAATATTGATTCTGGTTAGCTTAATATCTGGTTGATTGATTGATTGATTGAATGATTTCAACAGTATGTCAACCCATCTAGACTTATTTTATGCTTAGAGGTTAGGGAATTGCATTCATTGTACGTTCACATTTACATATTTTGTGTAGTTGTTTCTTAAAAGTTATTTTTTTCGTTTGGTTATATGATATCAAATATTTCTATCAAATTCAAATAATTTACATACAACTGTATGGTTTTAAGTAACTAATAGTTTTAATAATAATAATAATGATAATGACAATAATAATTCTAAGCAAATGATTAAACAGAACTATTTGAGCCATAGATGGGACCCTAACAGGTACTACTACTCTGGGTTAGGGCTTAGAATATGCTGACTGTATCTTCTGAAGAGGAGTAAAATGCTTTCCCACCAAAAAATAGTCCTGAGTATGACACTAAACTGCATCTGATGGAGAGATTCCAGTTCTAGAGATTTGAGGAGTGTGGAGTATTCCTTCACAGCCATTATTCCCTGGTCTACTATGACCAAGAGAAATATACCTGTTAGGATCCCATCTGTTATGGAGCCGATAAGCATGTGGACCCCGCAAATTGTTTTAGTTAAGTGTGCGAGTAATGACAGCCAAAAGAACAATGAAGGAAACGAAGGTGAAATAACAGTATAACAAATATGACAATTTATTCGTCGAGTTTACAAGGACGTATGTAAGTTCGTGGATAGTTGTTTGTGTCATCAGCTAGATGGTTGATGTTGGTAGCTGGTATGATCGAAGTCGTAGAGAGGTAGCTAGATGATCGATGCAAGTAGCTGATGTTGTCAAAATTGGGTGATTGATGTCCCAGTTTTTAAAGTACATTGGATTAACCAAGAGGGGGTTTGATGTGGTTGCTAGTCAGTACTGGGAATCATACGTGGACTAGATCCTGCAATGCTGGAGCATGTTGTCGATGTGGTCGGCAGTCTGTACAGCGACTCGTATGATGACTGGAGGTTACATTACTGGACCATGATGTGGTCGAAGTTGGTGTTGTCAGAGTTGGTAGATAGATGTCTCAGTTTTCGAAGGACATTGGATTAAACGGGGGGGCGATGTGGTGTTGGCAGCTTGGTCGTATAGAGTCGAGTGAATGTGGTGACTAAGACTTAACCGTGTCTTTGCACTGAGGACCAAGTGAACAGACAGGGTAATCACAGCTAAGGTTTACCATGCCTTAGCATATGGGAAGTCGAGTGAGCGAATCGGTGAGGCTAAGGCTATGCCGTGCCCTAGCTGTGTGGACGTACCGGAAAGTGAGGCTAAGGCTATGTCACACATTAGCTGTGTGGATGTATCAGAAAGTGAGGTTAAGGCTATGTCACGCTTTTGCTGTGTGGATGTATCGGGAGTGGTAGCTAAGGCTTAACCCGTGCCATAGCTCTGTACTATCAAGCAAATGAACCAGGAGGCCGCAGCTAAGATTTGCAGTATCTTAACGCTACGCTGACAGGGAACCAAATGCTAAGGCTAACCCGTGCCTTAGCACTGTGCAGCCGAGCGAACAAATGGACAGGAACTTGACCGAATGGTTAAGACCGGATGGTCTTAGAGTCCTCTTCATGTTTGCCTCCAGGTCGTCTGCTTCGACGAGTTTGTAAGAACTGTCAGAGATACTCGAACCCGCAGAAGGAGACCTCTAGTGGTCCTTAAAAGGACCTTTTGGCATATCTAAGTGAAGTAAAGTGAATGTGACCATAAGATGTAGGATTCAGCCTTGGAATAAGGTGAATACGACGATGAGAAGTAGGATTCAGCCTTGAGAGCCTTGCTCTGAGAGCAAGCTCCTGAGAGCTTCATAAAACGACCTCTTAAATTTTTTGATCCTGGAACTTGTTTATCATAAGGGAAAAGTATGTCACTCTGCTGGGTAACCGAAAAGTTTTATAAAAATAGGAGTGGAAATACAGTTCCTCTTTAGCCTGGGATAGGCTACAGAAGATAATCCATTCTATTTTAATTGAGTCACTTTTGACGGACGGGCTCTGTAAATGTTGTTAAATGAAATTTATTCCCTTTTTTAGCTGTTACAGCAGGTCAAGGTCATGTCGGTTTCATCAAGTCTGGTTGTAACCGGATGTACTGTTTTTAGGGATATAAGTAATCTGATCTGTTTATGTTTGTGAATAGGTCGCAACACATCTATAGGTCAAATAGCTCAGTTTAAAAATTATTTGTATTCGAAAAGCCCATGGGTCAAAAAAAAAAAAAAGGAAGAAAAAATTCTTAAGACGCAAATATAAAAAAGAATTAAGTATGAATGTACAAGGAACGTGATTCTTTAACTTCTGGTCATAAAATGACCCAAGTCAGTTTGATATGCCCTTAAAATCAATCAATCAATCAAAAATACTAAGACTGCGGTCAAAAGTTTAGAATTAAAAGTTTGAGAAACACGCACAGTATAAAGATTCCGTTGAAAAAGCAGCTTTGTCTAAGATCAAAGTTTAGTATCTTTTATCGAGGAATATTGTTACGTTACCTCCTAGCTATATTTGAAGGAAAATAAAGGAGAATAACGAAGATGCGGTAAGGTTTTCAAGAAGGTTTAATGTCAGCCAGAATAAAGGGTACCTTTATGCTGCAAGTCTCGTGGGAAGGAAAGAAGGAAATAGTTATTGAGTTGAGAAGGAATTACAGCAGCTAAATGCCGAGTGAAATGTGCGTCGCTACAATCAAGACAATGCTGAATGTCTGAGCGGAAAAGCGTCGCTATAGACATAGCAAAAGTCATATTTGCTGTTTAAGGACAGGAATGATGTAGTCACCCATAAATGCATGTTCCTGGTTGCTGTAGGAGAGAGGCATAAGGGTCTCCAGAAAAGGTTGCCCAGGAATGAGGTAGCTGGATGTCTGAGCGTAATTACGCGTCGCTGTAGACATAGCAAAAGTTAGAGGCGACATAAAAGTGTTCCTGTGTGTAGCGGATTACATGCATCTAATTCATGTTCAACTGGGAACCCTTGGTCTAAGAGGTTAGACTCAAAAGGTCCATAAATTAGACGGCTTTCCTCGTGGTGTTGTGATTCTGCTGCTATGAAGGGAGCGGATAGAAGGTACGTTCGTCCTGCTTGAAAGTGGCTGAGGAAGAGAGAGTTTGGCAGGCTTTCACCATTTTTATGTTATCCGGGAAAATGGTCCGGGATGAATAGGATAAGTCATCCTCATTGGGTGAAAATATGCGACGACTATAACGATCAAAGTTCTTTCTGTTACAATCTGTTTTTATCAGTTTAATATTTGATATGTCTCTGATCCGGAGACTCGAAATCGAATGTGACCACGAAAATCAGAGTGAATGTAAGCAATGTTTGAAAATCCAAAATCAAATTTTAAAGAAAGAAAGAAAGAAAGAAAAAAGAAAGTAAATTACCTGTTAGCGATGAAAAAACGTTTATTGTTTTGTTATTAATAATTTTGACTAATATCAGGTTAAAAGCGGAGTAAGATAAACTCGAAGCTGAATCTTTTTAGACCTTATTTTTCGGATGAAGGTATCATTGAGGAACGAGAAAAGTTTTGGTAAACGAGTAACGAATTTTCCAAAACTTTACCATTACCTTGCTTAACCTCGGGTCTCGCTTTTAAACTGGACTATTGATGTCTTGTAGATTTTTATCGCAATTTACTGAATTTGATATTAACTTTTTTCTTTCTTCCTTAGTTTTCTAAAATATCAATAATTGTTTAGAAATATTTTAGGGGTTCATTTTTTTAATTGTCTACGCTTTCTTACACAAAAATACGAGTAAATTATATTCACATTCAACGTGTTTCAAGACAGTACACAGCAGTTAAGCTTATTGTTATTGTTAAGTAAATAAACAGTAGCCAAGAAATATAATAAAATAAAATAAATAAATGAATAAATAAAACAATACCTCCTAATATATCTGAACTGAATTTAAAACTTCTAATCTAGATGGAACTTGTCTGAATTTAATCAGTTTTAAAAAATCATTATTAGAAGTAGGGAAATCAAATGGACAAAATTAATTGTTGCTACTTACCTACGGTCGAATTTCCCAATCAGTCCAGTACGTAAGAAAATTCTTTTAGAGAAATGGTGTCTCCGTTGCTAAGACAACAAACAACCTTACAAACTTTATAATTGACTGTTTAAACATGTTGAAATGCGCAAATTAATTTGTTAGTATTAATAGTAATGATGTCTTAAAGACGTGGCATATTTTTTCTATAAATCTAAATCGAAAAATTATTTTTATTTTTATTTTTCGCTCTAAGATAAAAAAAATTAAACGTGTATAATGCTTGATCAGTAGTTTCACTACTAGGTGACACACTGATTGAGAGAGTTAACCCCTTTGAGCTTGTTACACCTGCAAACCCGTAGTACTTTTATTCCCCCACCCTACACACACAAATAAGTGTGGAGATCATGCTCAAACGGCAGAGGGTAAATATAGGCACAGGAGCTCAGGGCTCACTGGGTTAAGTGTAGTCTTAATATTTGGAAAATTTGATTGAAAAAAAAAGAAAAAAGTTTTAATAGCAAGATTGTATAAAAATCAGTAATTAATAATTATTCGTAGCGTATTTAATATTCTAAAACTTGTGTCTCTTTTCAAGTTTACTGGGCCCGTTTGAGAGGTTAAGCATTGACGTAATAAATATCATTTGAGAAAGAAGAAAGTATTATCACTCATTACCAACCCGTCTCTCTCTCTCTGTCTCTCTGTCTCTCTCTTTCTCGCTCTCACTCTCTCATACATGACTTAGTTGAATAGTGACAGCTCGTCTATAGGTACTGAGTAACTGCAACACCCCCTATTTTCTTCCTATGTATACTAAAAACATGTTTATAAAAGATATTTAACCCCCCACACACAGATATAAAGCGGTTTATGGTTTTTACTAGCTCACTTGGTGATTTAATGGAGGACCAAATGTTGCAGTATTGTTAAATATACATCATCATCATATCGCGCTGGTAGCACGGGTATCCCTGACCCTCTCTCGCCACTCCTCCCTATCGTTCATCGTCCTAGGTAGGTCTTCAGGACAACATCTCGTATCCTCACATAGCTGCTGAATGTACGTTCGTGCTGGTCGTCCTGCTTTTGCACGGTGTAGAGAAGAGGAAAATCTCATATTTTGTTTTGGCGCGCTATTTAATTCAACACTGAATTTCACCCAATCAGGATGACTTATCCCATTCAGCCCGGACCTTCATTTCCGGCTAGCAAAACGGGTGAGCGGCCAAACACACTCTCTTCGGCTTGAGACGGCGACCAGAACGGACGTGTCTCTGGTCGCCCCTGCTTAGCGATGCCCTTTAGCTAAACAAGCCACCCAGTGCGGACATATCACTGTGGCTTTAACCCTAGTAGCAGCAACATGGACACTCAACGGGGGAACCTTCTAATTTATGGATTCTTTGCGTCTAATATATTTCAGACCAAGGAATCCCAGTTGAATATGAATTAGATACGTTCAGCATGCCTTCCACAAGCACCACAAAAATTTACTATGTCGATCCGAGCGCCACTCCGCTCTCGACACAAAACTACACTGTGACTTTGAATACTTCCCTCACACGTCTAACGACACGCTGCCATTTCCAGCATCCCGCTAAGCCATTTCGTCTCAAACATCCAGCAAGCCTAAACACCACGAGTCTTGCAGCACCAAGAACAAACCTCCTCAAAGCTGCAAATGAAAACTTTCGCTGTTGTGTTACCAAAGAATAGTTTCGCAATTCATTTCTGTGCCTATAAATTAAACCGCTACAACGGCCATGTGTGGGGATCCATAAGAGTACATCTCTTATGAGTTCATCTCTGCTTCTCCAGCAGTGTCCTGCATGTCTGGTTCGTCTAACTTGAATAGTTTTCGTGATAGGGGCAGGTGGCCGTACAGTTGGTGTCTTGTGGGGTGTTGCTGCCAGGACTTGTTCAGGATTGCACGCAGCATTCTTGTGTAATTGCCATCTAGCTTCTTCTCCAGCTGTTTTGTTAGCGTCCATGTAGTGCAGCCATATAGCAGTATCGATGTGACCGCTGCCTGGAAGAAACTGCGTTTCATTTTATCGGTTAGGTCTGATTTCCATATAATCGATAGCCTATTGATAGCTGTCCATGCTTTCGTTAACCTCGTTTCGATGTCCTTTTCGGTTGATTCGACGCTGCTTCCTAGGTAAGTGAATTTGTCTACTAGTTTAAGAGGGGTTCCTTCTAGAGTGGAGATGTCCCCCGTTTGGTTATAGCACATATATTCCGTTTTGTGTGCATTAACATAGAGGCCTATGCTTGCTGCTGCTCGTTCCAAACTGTGCAGAAGTGTTTCGGCTTGGTCAGGTGTATTTGCCAGTATCGCTATGTCATCGGCGTAGTCGGCGTCGGTAATTGTTTTTGCGGGGTACCTTCTGCTTCTTTTCTTCGTCAGTTCGAAGCCATTCTCTTTGATTTTGTCAATCGATGTTCTAAGTACGTAGTCTAGACAAATGATAAAGAGGTACGGGGCCAGCGTGTCCCCTTGTAGTACTCCTGCTACAATGTCAAAGTATTCTGTGTCTCCATCCGGTGATCGTACTTTTACTTTTGTGTTTCTATAGAGAATCGTTATTGCCGCTACGGTTTCTTTAGGTATGCCGTACGCTAGTAGGATTTGTTCCATCTTTCCTCTGTGAATGGAATCGAAAGCCTTGGTAAAGTCGACAAATATTAATGTCGCTTGTAGGTTCTTTGCCCGTACACCTTCAAGGATTCTACGGATGGTTAATATTTGTGAAGTCGTGGATCTATTTCTTCGGAAGCCATTTTGTTTTTTTCTAAGTATGTTGTCGATTTTGGGTTCTATGCGGTTTCGTAGTAGGGCATTGTAGATTTTGGCAGCTATGGATGCAAGTGTTATGCCTCGGTAGTTTTTGGCTAATCCGAGGTCCCCCTTTTTAGGGAAGGGGAGTATGCATCCCTTCATCCATCTATCTATCGGATTTTGATTGTATACTGCGTTGCAGTGTCGGAGCAGTATGTCGTCGAATTGTCTGGTCTTCCATACTTCCGGGGGAATTTCGTCCAGCCCTGCAGCTTTCCTATTTTTAATTTTTCTGAGAACCGAGTCGAGTTCTTCTTGTGTGAACGGTCCTAGTTTAATGTCTAATTGTTTGCTAATTATTCTGGTGATTGGTTCATGTATTATTTTTGGTGGGTTTCCAAATAAGTTTTCGTAGTGCTGTTTCCACAGTTTTATTCTTTCTTGTTGGTTTGCTGCTTTCAGTTTTGCTTTGGCTGTGTTCTTTCTTCTGCTCACTTCGTTTATTGTTTGCCAGGCTATTCTAGATTGTCTATCTTCCACCGAGTCTCTAATCTTATCTATCTGATTTTGAATGTATTCTGTCTGTTCCTTTATATATATGCCTGCTAATTGATATTGTGCCGTTTTTAGTTTTAAGGCATTTGTGTTTGTTGGGTTTTTTCGATAGTTTTTGGAGGCTGTTTTCACTAGTGCACGTTTTTCTCTCACCGCTAAAGTTTCCCATGGGACTCTATATTTAGTTTTAAGTTTTGTTGGAATGTATTTTGCTGCTACCTTGAGGTGTGCATTGACGAAATTTTCATATTCGTCGTTTGGTGTACTTTTTTCCGTCTTTTCTTGTAGTGTTTCGAATCTGTTTCTTAATTCTAATACGTATTTATCTCTTATATCTTTGTTGTTCAATAGGGCCCAGTCATAGTGTTTGGTGGTCGCTGTTCGTTTGGCGTTTTTTCGTAGGCTTAACCGTATTTTCGCCGTGACTATTCGGTGATCGGTGGACACACCCTCAAAAGAGGAGTATGCCTCGCAATTCAATGCACTATTTTTCCATTTCTTGTTTATAAGGACGTAGTCTATCTGAGCTTTAGTATTGTTTGCGTACGTGTATGTCCATAGTTTGCCCTCCCTTTTTTGGTAGTTTGTATTGAGGCATGCTAATCTATTTTCTATCATGAAATCTGTTAGATGTTGCCCATTCCTATTTGACGTGTTGTGGAGGCTGTATTTGTTGTTTCCGTTTTTCACGATTTGGGCATTCATGTCTCCGCCAATGACTAACATGTTGTGTTTCGGGATGCTACGCACTAATGGGGATAACTCATCGTAGAAGGTGACTAGTTCAGTTTCTTCACTAACATTGGTGGGACTGTAGCATGAGATGATTGTTGCTCTGGGGTTGCCGTTAAAAGTAGCTGCCATCATTCTAGGTTGTATTTTCTCAACGCTATTAAGCTTTTTTAATGCTCTAGGTCCTATAAGTAATCTTACCCCTCCTACTGTGGCGTTGACAGAGTTTTTCCATGCGGATACAGTGACGAGCGACCAGCCATTGCCAGTTTCGTGATATTTGATATCTTCGGTGTGCGTGTATCTGTGTTCTTGTATGCATATTATGTCTATCTTATGTTCTTCGGCCGATGCGATTAGCTCTGGTAGTTGTCCTATTCTATTTAAGGTTCTTACGTTAAATGTGGCTATTTGTAGTGTTTGCTTGCATTTTAGTAGTTTTGATTGTTTGAGCTCTGTAGCTGATTTTTCGAACACTGAGGCCAGGGCTCCAACCTCAGCAGGACGCGCCCCTTTTTTACCCGCGCGAAGAGCGATGCGGTTTGTGTATGTGGTTTGAGTGTAGGTCATGGTTATCTTTCGATGGCTGTTTTATTCTCTTCTATAGAAGCCACTCTTATAGAGGAGCAGCAGTAGTTCCCCGATCGAACTAACGATCCTGAGCGTAAAGTCGTCAAACTCACGTCCAGGACCCGTTTAGGTATGGAGTTTGGTCGTCCATGGGTTTATTCAAATACCTTTACGTACATCATGCTGCTTCCCATGTGTACGCAAAAAAGGGGGGGGATTTTGATTTAAGTTTTCTTAAGTTTTAACTTAGTTAAAGTCCAAGATTAAGGTACTTTCGTTAGACTTTCACTGGTACTGATTTTTGCTTTTTTTTTTTGCGGTATTGGGACTTTTCCTAGGCTTTTTAGTTTTTATTTTTATTTTTTTCTCAAAAGTACATTTGGGAACCTAGTAGGAAAATAATAAAGTTAAATATACAGTTTATCTCAAAAGTGAGTACATCCCTCACATTTCTGCAGATATTTAAGTATATCTCTTCATGGGACAACACTGACAAAATGACACTTTGACACAATGAAAAGTAGTATGTGTGTAGCTTATATAGCAGAGATAATTCATTTTCCCCTCAAAATAACTCAAAATATAGACATTAAAAGCTAAATCCCTGCCAACAAAAGAGAGTACACTTCTTAGGGAAAGTTGTCAATATTAACATACACCATGTCAACTGCCAATATTTTGTGTGGCTACCATCATTATCCAGAACGTCCTTTACTCTCCTGGGCATGGAGTTTACCAGAACTTCACAGGTAGCCACTGGAATGCTCTTCCACTCCTCCATGACGACGTCACGGAGCTGGCGGATATTTGTGACCTTGCGCACCTCCACCTTCTGCTTGAGGATCCCCCAAAGATGTTCTATTGGGTTCAAGTCTGGAGACATGCTTAGCCAGTCCATCACCTTTACCATCAGCCTCTTCAGTAAAGTAGTGGTCGTCTTGGAAGTGTGTTTGGGGTCATTGTCATCCTGAAACACTGCTTTGAGACCCGGTTTCTGGAGGAGGGGATCATGCTCTGCCGCAGTATTTCACAATTGGAGTTCATGTTTCCCTCAATGAAATGTAACTCTCCAACACCTGCAGCACTAATGTAGCCCCAGACCATGACATTCCCACCACCATGCTTGACTGTAGGCATGACACACTTATCTTTGTACTCTTCACCTGGTCGCCGCCACACATGTTTGAAGCCATCGGAACCAAACAAATTAATCTTCATCTCGTCAGCCCATAGAACATGGTTCCAGTAATCCATGTGCTTTGTTGACATATCTTCAGCAAACTGTTTGCGGGCTTTCTTGTGTATCGTCTTCAGAAGAGGCTTCTTCCAGGGGTGACAGCCATGCACACCAATTTGATGGAGAGTGCGGTGTATGGGCTGAGCACCCCACACACCACTTCAATCTCTGCAGCAATGCTGACAGCACTCCTACTAGACGGGTCAATGCACCAACTGACAAAAAATTGCAACATTTTGTTTTTTTATGGTTTTATGTCAGGTTGGGTCTACTCTACATCATACTAAAAGTTGGACAAGATTCTAGTATGGGAAAGTTTCAAATTTCGAAGTTGGACATTTTCGACTTACAAGTCATTTTCCATTACGTTTTAAAACACTAACTCGGTCAGTTTTCATGATAAACCAATAAATCTTCCATTTTCCCCCATGTTTTCAGGGTCAATCTTTCACACGAAATAGTTGCCAGTGATGTTGAATCACCCCTTATCCCATATCTAAGGTTATCCCTACCCCACCCCGATTCACATAAGTCATAATGTTTTTCAAAGTTGTTCACACTTCGTCCTCTTCATCCTCATCGTCTATGACTGGAGTATTTTTCATATTGTCACACTTGCCATCTTGGCAATGTCCACATGCACCGGTACATTCTAGTCCATGCCTTCTGCAGGTACACCTTAGGGTATTGCATCCTTCCAAACAGTTGCAGTGAATCATCTGAATCTGTTCATCTGGAGCAGGACTTTTGTATGTCATCACTGGAACAAGTTTGTCCCCTTCTACCTTCCATCCCCACTCAGATGGGGCCATTTCATCACTAATCGTCTGCAATCGAACTGTAGGTGCTCCCCTCCTTCCATTTCTGACGGTGAAGAAGATATCCTCCGTCTAGTACGTTGTGCTCTGTGACTGGGACAGCTTACTGCACACTATTGTCTGGTTTGGTTTAACATAGTTTCTGATTGCTTCAGCAAGTTGCGGTTTGTCCACCTGACACAAGAGACCTTTTCCCTCAAACAAAGACATCGGGCATAGACACAGTTCATAGGACATGACATCATCTAGCCGAAGATTTCCCGTCTGAGAGACTACGAGAAACCTCTGAAACAGGAGCGCTGGGTCAATGCTACGATCTGCAAACACTTTCATGTTCTTGCTAGATGCTAGAGTCTTTGCAGAGAACACCGATTGTCCGTCCATTTCTTGTACAATGTCTCTTCCGATTTCGAAGAGGTCCTGCACATTGATGCATTCGTTGGCATTAATTCCTGTGATGATATTGCGAAACGATTCCTCAGTTGAAAACGGTGTAACACTGTCTAGTTTTTCCGCAACTTTTTTCAACTGTGAGACAGACAACTCCTTATGTTGTTCACTTGTTACGTAACTTCTTTCGGTAAGATCTTGCATGGCGAGGTTGTAAAAGGATGACATAGTGGATGACATGGCCCAAACTGTTCTCTGGTGCTCGAACATCCCACTCCCTCGCGTCAACCCGCCTTGGCTTTTGAGTGAACGCATTAGTGTCTGCTTGATCACAAGATCGGAGCTAAGACCAGCCCAGAATTGGCTGCTGCATCGGATTACGTGAAACCCAGAGTGGAACTTCTGATGTACTTCAGGATTGTCGTCTTTCAGGGCATACATCTTCTGGAGATATAGACGAGCCGGCTTCAAATAATTCGGATGGCCAGCGGCCGCGAATATTAGCAGGCAAGCTGAGACAGCACTGAGATGCATCTCCCAAGACCCCATTCGATCAACTGAAACAAGTACCCTAGCTATACTTAGCATGTGCTGATAGTTTATCCATAGTTTGCTGGTTTTGGAGGTCCTTGCCAGTTCATCCTTTTTCTCAGTTAAAGAGTTGTGAATTCTGTCTAAGCAATCTGATTCCAACAATGAATATAAAGCACACTCGCCAGTCTCCATCAACATGTACAATCGCTCAAGTTCCTCCACTTGGTCCTGAAAACCAGGTTCATCCTCCATGATCTTGGCAACAATCTGACTTGTGAGACACTGATCCACCAGCAGGTGGCCACGAAATGCTCGTTGCACTGCCTTTCCGTTCATCATGTGTACGACAGCATTTTCACCATAGACTGTCTCCATCATCTCCTTGAGTCCAGTGCCATCCATCAAAGTCCCACTGGCACTCAACAACACATTCATGAAGGTATGGAAGGTGCCAAGCAACAGTATCACATCCCTAATTGGACTATCATCTGTAACAGCGTTCACAATTTCAGACGCCTTCCAAAATAGTGGTTGATCAAAAGTTATGATAGTCAACATGTGTTTCGACGATAGACTGCATAGGTAATCTAGGGTGGACAAGATACAGGTTTTAACTCCTGAGTTCACGTCTATCATTGGGAGAAATTGTACCGAAGATTTTCCCGGATATTTGCACTCCTTATGCAGCAGGTGCATCATGCCTTGCCAACTGGGCGGACTCTTGTGAAAGCGAAAACACATTTCTCAGAAAATGTCCACTTTGCGATCATAGACATCAGATGTGTATGAGACCGACAGAAATTCTAAGCAACGGTTGACATGCTTTGAAAAGCGATAATCTATAATGTCGATCTTCGTCATTTCGACAAGTTTCAAGTCGGCCGTTTTTTGTCGTGGTATACCATGACTGACTTGCTTCCCTGGTGTGATGGCTGCGATCATTCCCATCCCATGGAAGGTACCCTTTCCGTCCAATGTTATGCTATGATCCACGTTGTCTCCTGCAAATAACAGGGACTGACCAAGAATGTCCATGTCACCGCCTGGCACATCTGGAGCAAGTAAACATGCCGTGTTCATTTCAAACCTTTGTACCTCGGGATATGATGAAGCAAATCCCATAGTTGAAAGACTATCAATTAAGAATCGTGATCTATACAAGTGGTGCATTTTGACCGCGACACCAAGCTGTAAAGATGCAATAATAGCTCTTGGGCGCACTGCTTGAACAACTGCTTGTTCGATACCAGTAACCTTTCTGGACGTGTCCTTCCCAACAAACAGATGTTGCAACAAGAACCGCAAACTTGCTGGGATAAAATCTAATGTGGCTGCTAGTTTCAGTTCGGCGGTTGTTGGATACGTATCCTCCATTGGTGCAACTGTTGTCTTGATATCAGTTTTGATGAGTGCATCACTACAGGGTGGGCCAAAAAAGCAGAACATCCTCCTCGTCTCCAAGAGGGCCAGGTTTTAATAGCAAATGCACATCATATAACCTGGGATCCAAACCGAAATTGCTGCACTTTCTTGGTCCACTCAGTAGAAGTGGCTGAGGGAAGGAGTAGGGGTAACATTATGACTTATGTGAATCGGGGTTGGGTAGGGGTAATGTTAGATATGGTATAACATCACTGGCAACCATTTCATGTGAAAGATTGACTCTGAAAACATGGGTGAAAATGCAAGATTTATTGGTTTATCATGAAAACTGACCGAGTTAGTGTTTTAAAACGTAATGGCTTGTAAGTCGAAAATGTCCAACTTCGAAATTTGAAACTTTCCCATACTAGAATCTTGTCCAACTTTTAGTATGATGTGAAGTAGACCCAATCTGACATAAAGCCATAAAAAAATGTTGCGATTTTTTTTTTGTAGTTGGGGTACTTTCGCGTTATATTGACTAGCATATACGCCGATCTTTCAAAGAAAGCATTTGGATGTGATTCTCAGCACGTGCGCTCAGCTTCTTTAGACGACCTACCCGGGGCCTGTTCTGAGTGGACCCCGCTCTTTTAAAATGCTGGATGATCTTAGCCACTGTGCTGCAGCTCAGTTTCAGGGTGTTGGCTATCTTCTTATAGCCTTGGCCATCTTCATGTAGCGCAACAATACGTCTTTTAAGATCGTCAGAGAGTTCTTTGCCATGTGGTGCCATGTTGGAACTTTCAGTGACCAGTATGAGAGAGTGTGAGAGCTGCACTACAAATTTGAACACACCTGCTCCCTATGCACACATAGGCCGAGTAACACTAATGAGACACATGACATTTTGGAGGGAAAATGACAAGCAGTACTCAATTTGGACATTTAGGGGTGTAGTTTCTTAGGGGTGTACTCACTTTTGTTGGCAGGGGTTTAGCTTTTAATGGCTATATTTTGAGTTATTTAGAGGGGAAAATAAATTAACTCTGTTATATAAGCTGCACACAAACTACTTTTCATTGTGTCAAAGTGTCATTTTGTCAGTGTTGTCTCATGAAGAGATACACTTAAATATCTGCAAAAATGTGAGGGGTGTACTCACTTTTGTGATACACTGTATATATTACATGGTAGTGTCTGTGACCTTAGGTTTCATGCTTTCTGCAGGGTCACAGATACTACAATATAATATAATATAATGTATCATCAGCATCATCATTGTCGTGTTGACAGTACGAAGTTCCCTGATTCTCTCTCACCATAACATCCATCACTCCCGGTAGGTCTTCTAGACTGCATCCAGCGTCTTCACAGAGCAAATATATGTTTATGTTGGTCGGATAACACTGGCGCGTCCATGTATGAGAGACCATGAGAGAACATAACTTATGAGTTCATCCGTACCTCTCTAGCAGTGCCCTGCATTTCTTGTTCGTTGTACTTAGATGTTTGGTGAGATAGGAGGTAAGAAGGCGTACAGCTGCTGTTTTGTGGGGATTTTTTTTTCAAAACAGCACGTAGAATCCTTGTGTATCTCCCGTTTAACTTTTTCTCCTTGTGTTTTGTTAGCGTCCAGGTAGTGAATCCATACCGCAGTACTGACACAGCTTGGAAGAAATTCCATTTTATTTCATCAGAGATCTGATTTCCATATAGTTATTTACTAAGTTTACCTTAGTTGTGGCACAAGGCCAGAAGCATAGCATGGTCTGGGGAAAATCGAACTCAATAACAATGGTCTACTAATCCAGCGAGCTAACCATTACACCGCGTGATATATATATATATTATATATAGACACGATTATATATATATATATATATATATAATCGTGTTCAAAAAACTTAAGACGTATTTCGCATTTTCCAAAGCTTCAGCATTACAGAAACCTCACCATCAGATTGTTTTATGTCATATCCAGGACATTGTAAGGGTGGGGTCTTACCCTTCTGCTGAGACGCAATCGGTGTTTTCTACAGCTCCAGCCGACAGGGCTGTTTCTAATTTTGTTGTATAACTTGCATGAATTCCTATCATTTACACATAATTTCTCTTTGCAAAGTTTGGTCAGCAACAAAGATATATTGAGCAGTTTATTAGGTTGCTTGGACGTAAAGAAGATATTGTCGAGTCTTCATACACCAAGGAGCAATAGTAGCATCAGTATATCCGTGATATACTAACATTGAATAAATTGAAGTAAAGCTAAGTTAAGCTTATTTACATTATTATATCCGTGATATTGTTGCAGGTCAATAAATATGTCGATCCCACAAAATTTTGTAAATAAAGTGATTGACAACAAAGCAAGGATGACAAAGATGACAGATTTAATTCGAAGTACCAAGCTTTTATTAGGCAAATCGATAACAAAGAAATGGTAAATGGTCTGCTCGCGAACCAAGATGCAGTCTGAGTTGCCATGAGCGACTGGTCTGCTTCCGGAGTAGATGCTATTACCAATCTGGGGGTATCAGCGTGCTGAGGTGCAAGAACTGGTCTGCTCCTTGGTGATGCAGGAGCTAGTCTGCAACCAGATGAGCTGGTCTGGTGGAGGCCCGGAAATGCAGGATCTGGTTTGTTGATGTAGAAACTGGTCTGCTGCTGGTCTAGAAATGCAGGAACTGGTGTGGTGATACAAAAGTTGGTCAGCAGGTCTGCTACAAGAAGAACTGATCTGCTGTAGGCCTGGAAATGCATGTGCTAGTTTTCTGATGCAGGAGCTAGTCTGTTGCAGGTCTCGAAATGCAGGAACTGGTGTGGTGATGCAATAGCGGGTCTGCAGCTCTGCTACAAGAGAAACTGGTCTGCTGTAATCTACCATTATTGACTAAACTGAAAGAAAGACAAGATAAACTTATTTACACCAACAGAAATATTTGATGTATACATAATATACATACCAATAAAATTAAAAAGTATATACAAACGAGTCTCAACAGATGAAATAGACCTATATTGTTCAATGAATAAAAAGAGTGTGGAAAGGGGATAAAAAAAGGCTTACTTGATAATTCAATGGCAGGAGAAAACATTTTTACTGTTCAAAGAATACAGGGGGGGGGATCAAAGAATGGGTTTCTGGGACTGTCGTGTGACAGTCATATGACTGTCATAGATTCTCAGAGGTAGAATTGTCTATTGTCTCCCTTCAAGTTTATATCTTGGTAGGCTACCAGAAATATCTTTTTATTCGTTTAAACAGTTTTTTCAGCAGGTATTGGAGGTCCTGTTTTTCTCAAAATTGTCTCCAGGAGAATGTTAAATTTTCTTCCTTTGTTAAAAGTGTTTCTTCCAGAAATATCTTCTGGAGAAAGTTGAATTCTTCTTTTGTCAAAAAGTGCTTCTTCCAGAAATATCTTTTGTGGAAAGCTGAATTCTTCTTTTATCAAAATGTGCTTCTTCCAGAAATATCTTCTGGAGAAAGTTGAATTCTTCTGTTGTTAAAAAGAGCTTCTTCTAGAAATATCGGATAAATATCCTAAGACTTTTCCTAGATTTACCTAAACCACAACAAGGCCTTAAAATATTGCTCACAGCAATATTACCGCTACAAAAGAAACATGATGTTTGAAAAGAAAAACACAACTTTCTGTTGATGAAAGATATATACAACTATCATGGGTCTCTCATGTTAAACTATTAAAAGTGTCCTGTAATTTACAAGAGCTACATAACCAAGAAATTGTTTTATTTTATCCGATAGGTCAGACTTCCATATGAACGATAACCTATCGATAGCAGTCTATGTCTTAACTAGGCGCATATTGATGTCACTTTCAGGAAATGAGACGCTGCTACCGAGGTACGTGAACTTCTTCCAAGCAGCAATTGTGTCAATTCTACTGTATGCATGCACCACATGGACGCCGAAAAAGTGTATTGAGAAAAAGCTTGACGGAAATTACAGTAGAATGCAACGGGTTTTACGAAACAAATCCTGGAAGCAACATCCCACAAAACAGCAGTTGTACGGCCACCAACCTCCTATCTCTAAAACCATCCAAATAAGACGAACAAGGCATGCGAGATACTGCTGGAGAAGCAAGGACGAACCCATTAGTGACGTTCTCCCATGGACCCCTGCACTTAGATGTGCCAGTGTTGGCCGACCAACAAGAACTTACCTACAACAGCTCTGTACGGACACTCGGTGTTGTCTAGAAGACCTGCCGCGAGCGATGGATGATAGGGACAAATAGCAAGAGAGAGTCAGGGAAATTCGTGCTTGAGTCGTACCCTGTTAAAATGTAAACAAACCAGACCACTTCAATCCCTTAAAAACGCTACGTCCGGCTACGACCGGAATTGATGAAATCATCTGTAGCCCTGACTAGCAGCATCAGCGAAGAAAGAAAAAAAAATCTTTTTACAACATTAACAGTGCCAGTCTTTCGAAGGTCACTCTATCAAAATAAAGTAGATTATCTTCAGAAGCTTATTTCAGGCAAAGGAAGAATTGTATTAACACTGATATTTTTAAGGACGAACCTTTTGTCCTCGCGGTCTCGATAGTGTGATACGACTTTCACTCTATCTATAGACACATATTTTCTGCAGTCAAATCAGCATTGCCCGTTGGTTTGCCAGCAGGTCCTGTCCAGCAAAGGTAGATTTGAGGCCGTAAGGCCCCCGACTTCGGTTGGACCACCTTCAGGTGGGCAAACTGCATCATTGTCCCCCTTGTATAATACTGGACCTTGCTGTCCAGTTTAAGCTATAATCAGCCATACATGCCTGGACCCAGATTTGGGCCCAAGTCCAGCTAGGCTCATCGTACCCACATTGCACTAAGTGGGCTGATGATCAGCATAGTCAAGCAGGGCTCGTGCATCGGCTCGTGCTCGATCTTCCCCCGTCCCTAAATCCCCACTATAATCGACCTTCGGGTCATTGACCTTGTGTCAAGTCTTATCTGGTGGGAGGCAGAGACAAATAGTTGGCATCACCCGTTGGTTCGCCAATGGGCCTTGTCCAGTAAAGGCAGACTTGAAGCCGTAAGGCCCCCAGCTTCAGCTGGGCCACCTTCAGGAGGGTTAGATACATCATAGTCACCAGGGCTCGAGCCTCGGCTCGTGCCCGATCTCCCCTTCCCCAAATCTCCACTTTAATCGACCTTCGGGTCATTGACATTGTGTCAAGTCCTGTCTGGTGGGAGGCAGAGACAAATACAGCCCGTTGGTACGATTCCTTAGAATGCGGACTCGTAAGCGAAGCTCTGAAAGCGTGGTCCAACATCTAGTGGTTGCATCTGCTTTACACCTACGTAGATATGCGAAAATGTCTTTTTAAGGATCATTAGAGGCCTCCATCCCTAGTGTTGGAGTATCTCTGACAGTTTTCATGAACTTGTCTAAGCAGACCGCCTGGAGGCAAACACGAAGAAGATAATAAGACCATATAGTCTTAACCATTTCGGCCGGTTCCCGCTCGGGCAGCGCTAAGGCATGGTAGTCTTAGCTAGGGTTTCCCCGTCTTTTCCTCGGTTACGCAAAGCTAAGACATGGTAGTCTTAGTCATGACACTCGCTTGCCCATTCCTCGGCCTTGCAGTGCTAAGACACGGCAGTCTTAGACACGACACTCACTCGTTCATCGGCTTCGAAGTGCTAAGGTAAGACAGTCTTAGCCACGACACTCGTTTGCTCGTTCTCCGGCACCTGAACGCTAAGACACGGTAGTCTTAGTCACTCATTCGTTCGTTCGTTCCTTGCATACATAGAACTAGACACGTCAGTCTTAGCCCACTCGTTCGATCCTGCACGACCAAGCAACCAGCAACAACTGAGGACCAGCTCCAGCATTGCAGCATCTAGTCCACAAATAACTCACTGCTTGGACTAGCTCACTTGAGACCACGTCGACACCTCCCCGGTTAAACCAAAGTACAGTACAACCGGGACATCGATCATCCTGCAGTCTCAACCAACAACGACTATTACACCAGATGTCTCTACCAACATCAACGACCACCAGCTAACTCTATTAACAACGTCGACCACTAGCTGTCTCTACTATCAACGACCACCAGCTGTCTCTACCTTTAGCTACTGTTCCATTTATTTACATCATCTATAAGACCGTCATTTTGTAACATGTGACAAAATAAATTATTTCTTATTACTGTTATCTCGTCTTTGTCCTCTCCATTGTCTTCCGGTTTTCAATTTACTCACACGAACAACAAAAAAATAAGTTACGGGGGTCAACGTTCTTATTAGCCACGCAACACTAGCAGCGTGACTTGATGATAATGATGACATAACCAATATCGACGACTACTTAAGAATTTACTAATTAAAATAATAATACCTATCTTATCTCTAAATGACATAGTCTTCTAACTAAACACACTGGTTCCTGTTAGATCACTGAAGTTAAACAGCAATGTGCATGTTCAGTTCAAAATGAGTGACCATTTACGAGTAAAAGGTATTGTAAAGCAACCAAAGGCGTTTATGCCATATCAAACAAAGCTTACAAAATGACTACACAGTGTATAGTAGACATTTTCTTTTTTACCAGAAAAAAATATTTGAGTAATTTTCCAATTACATTGTACTAGTAAAATACCGTAATTGTTTCTGTATAACACGCACACACTTATAACACGTACCCCTATCTTTGGACTACTAAATTTTGGAAAAAAAATCTCGTGTATAATACGCACTGACTTTTTAGAATTTGCAGTAGCTAAATTTAACCTAAACTTGATATTTTTCGCAAATTTTTCATCGGTTGGTACTGACTAAAAATTAGAATTCACATAGTTTTCATAATATATTAAGACATACAATATACACGGTATTTAGAGCAAACACACTGACATGTTCGCATAAAAGGCAAGAAGTTTGTGACAAAAATAAACTAACAGTCGGAGAAACAAAGTTATAAACAAAAAAAACTTCTCTGTAGATATTTCTCTGTAATGACGTAAACACATTAGTTTGGACTATACAAATAGATAAATATAACTTACTTTCGGTAATCCCGTCTTTAATAGGGTGAGGCGTGTGACTAGGTGAAGTTGTTGGTGACCGTAGTCGAGGGTGACTCGAAGGCTCTCTTTTCAATAGCTGCAACACCAAGGTGTTGGGGAGGGCGCTACTTATTTCCCTGGATTGCCCGACTTTAGCCTTGATCCGTACTTTTTCATGCTGAATGTTAAGCAAGGAGGCATCAAGTACCATTTTTTTTTAGTCTTTAGTGTGACTCGACAAGGGATTGAACCCAGGTCTTCCGGGCCATTGGCGGACACACTAACCATTATGCCAACGTCCGGTAAAAAAGTTAATAACATTGTTCACGTGTATAATACGCAAGTTTTGGTATGAAAAACCTCGAAAAATAGTTCGTTTTATTCACAAATAATTACAGTACCGAAAACTTTATGTTACTCTGAATTTTCTTGTTTATGTTTGATATTTTTTTAATATTAAACTAAAGAAAAAACTTAGAATAACAATCCTCTGCCTTGTCTTCTTGCTATAAATGAAAACAATTGTAAGGGAATATAATATCTTATTTTTAAAGATTGCAGAGCATACAATCAGCATATTCTTTATCTTGCCGAAAGAGCATGGATCGTATAGGGGCCTGAAAGACAGTGTAAGGGTATAAAAGCAGCTTCAGCTTAGATTTCGAAAATAACGTCAGGAGAATACGTATGCAAGGGTTCAAATTCAAAGTAACAATCTGATTCTAGATACTCTCCATGTGTCAGTAGTTGCAGTTGTAGGGAACGAATAAAAAAAAAACTAAAAGAAAGAAAACAATTAAATTTGCAGAAACTCCCAGAGGTCTCTGACAGGAAAAAGGGGCGACGCATGCGTAAGGAAAAAAGCGACCTCCGGACAGGGAGAGAAGGCTCATTCTCTTTCAGGCAGTGACCGGCGAATTGACAACACCTTTGCTGATTGGTGTCTGGGCGCCACGCATACGTCTTTGGACGAGGCGTTGGTTAGTCCCTTTCACCCAGTAGCAACTCTCTCTCTCGGTTAACAGTATACCGAAATATAAAAGGCTACGAAATGGAACTACAAACTAAAACAACTGGACTTTGACAAACTTCCAAAAGAAACTAACCCTTAAGGAAGCTTTAAATACCAAATGAGGACAAGCATATGCAAGAAACGACTAACGTATATTTTAGACACTTTAACTGGGGATTCAACCATTTCAATTGTATTCAGGGAAAACTCCCTCACCTATGGAATGGTTGTTGAACCTAGGAAATAAAGGAAAAATATAAAAGAAACGTCTTCGTCTCCTATCTGTTAATGCCTTCTTTTGTATAATTCTTTTGGAGCCTTTCTTGTTCAAGGAGTTACACCGACTAGCCAACGTGGGGTAAAATAAAATAACCTCATAATGGAGTCAGATATCAAACGGCAACACAGCTTTGCCCTTGACATACTCCTGACCCCCCCCCATACAGTCATTTGTAACGGTCCTTAACTAACGTATTTCCCAAAATCTATACATAGAAAATCACCCACGTATGTCACGGTTTCCAGAAATAACTTTTCTCAATTTTACCGCCAAGAGCTGTTGGGGCTGATCTCTTGCTATTCCCCACTAGTCCAGCAGTCGAAGAAGAGAGGCGTTAGATTCTCTACGTCGAACCAAAAGTATCAGTCCCAAAATTTCACGTTGATAATCAAGTTTTATCCTCTAATGAATTCAGGACTGATACTCAATTAAACAATTAAAAAGAATGCTAAAATATTTACGTAGACTGTACACAAACAAAATGACAACATAAAATTATTGTTTATTGCCTACGATAATACATAAAAAGACAATGTTTGTTTCAACTCAACTTCCTGTTATTTATTATGATTTGGGCTTATTTAATTTATAATTCATTTCAGCATTAACCTTTTTATCACAGTACCTGGAAAACCCCTCTGCTACAATGTTAAACCACATTATGTCACGAACTTGTTACTCACAATTCACTACAACATTCACCCTACTCTCGTAACACCCCCCCTCTCTCGTCGCTGGGTTGTAGCGAGCCGTTTATTTATGAAATCAGAGTAGTCGTGAGAGACCAACTTCTTTTTTTATCGAGGGAAAAATCGCCTGAGTGGAGACTTCGGCACGACTGCTGTCCACAAAAGCAGCTCAGCTTGTCAGGGCAGTGGACTGATTGGTTGACAAGCTGGGAATTGTTACGTTGATTCCGTATTATTCCATTGTTTTGTCAGCTAGATACGGAACGAAAGTTTCCAGTATGTAGGGTCGAGACACAGTGACGACTGTAAAAAAGAGTTTTTATTACTCTTAGAGTATCCGAGTGCATTATCACTAAGGCCAATCAGAACTCGGCTTGAAAAACATATTCAATTCATCATTAAACAGTTTTCGCCGTGGCTTTGTCAAAATTGAAAGACTAGACGGTTATAAGATCTGTGCGAAATGACCATATAAGTCAAATAAAATCTGCAGTAAAAAAATAGATTTAAATTAGGATTTAGATGTCTTTCATCTGGATATCGAAATTTATACAGATGTTACGAGGGTGGAGTGTGTAGCAAATTAGTGTAACGAGTTATTGTAACAAAATTTACTTTGATTTTGTTGCAGAGGGTTAATTGGGATAAAAGATTAATGCTTTTTTATTTTATCAGCATAAGAATTTTAATAACTCCATAAAAAAAAGAAAACGAAATTTTAATTTTATCCTAGAAAATGCTCCCTTTTGTTTTGCATTTTTGCTTCTCGCAAGAAAGGATTTTTTTTTGTGCTGTTGACTGGTGTTGTATTTGTCTGTTCACTTTCAAGCTAAGGTTCGTCTACTTGTATCTCCCTGTTTCTGTTCTTTCGAGTACCTCACAAGACCAGAAAGGTTTTAACTCTCCTCCCTTTTCAATTAGATTTTCTCTGGTTTCCATCTTATTCTAAATATGTCAATCTTGCCTTGTCAGAGAAAGAGTAACTCTGACTTGAGGGTTAACAGTAGGAGTTAGTGATGTTCATATCAAATTTGAATTTTTTTTCATGGTAAATGATAAGGTAAGCTTACTGTTGTTGTAAGGTTTGTGTGAAGTTGCTGTACAAATCAATGAAAATCTAGTCTCTGAAAAAAATCTAAATTGTAGGATTACATCCTTGCCTGACGTTGATTTCTACAATTTGGTACTAGAAGTAAAAGGTCTTTACTTTCCGTATTTACCAAAATAGTTCTCCTAATGACTACTGGGGGACGTGGTTAAGGTAATATATAACGAGAAAGCAGGAAAAGTAAATCCTCACTTTCCGTCAGCATCATTCGAAGAGACTCATACCTTAACGACTCACCAGGTTCCAGGCCTCAATGGACACAAGGAGGTTAGAATTTATAACACACACAAAGTGAGTGTGATAGAGGACTTTACTAAATAATCTTTTCCCTGTTATAGAGAAGCGTATGGCTGCAAGGGGTTTAATTTCGTTTATTTTAGATAAACAGAAGTTGGTAAATTTAGATAGGGGTCACGAGGCCAATAGGTGTATGTCTGTTCTTGGCCGGACGACTTGGTTGTGTGCGGCATGGTGATACGGTATGGGTTGGTTGACTGTTAGCTGTCTTTGATCTTGTTCTTGGCCGAGTGACTTGTTAGCGCTGGGGGGGGGGGGTATTTATACGGTGTGTGGATTAGTAGTCTTGTGCGGTCTTTGATATTGTCTGAAATGTGACACATGAAGATTCTCTCTGGTACTAATCACGGTGTCAACTGTGACTTTTTGTTAACCGTTTTAAAGCCGTGTTTGGGATGGAAATCGGCCCCGAAAAACTTTATAATTCGTTGAAAAAGGACTTTTTTAATTGTCTGTTAATTTAGTTTTTGAAGTGGAAGTTGCGGGGCGCCTACTTGCGCAGAGACATGCTTTATTCATTGTGTTGGTTGCTCCTGTGGGGTAAATATCCGGTTGATGTTAGCTTCCTTCAACCCATATATGTTTGTTGGATTCTCTTCCCAAATGTTTTAATTTGTTTTGCTGGTGAGTGGGTGTATTGAGTTAGTGATTTTGTGAATCAGGAGAAATTTTAATTGCCCTTTCATTGCATTCTCACATATTTGTTTTTACTGTTTAGTTGTCCACATTCCCATAGATAAATTCTATTAAGTTTTTCAATGGTAATCATTTCATTTATTCTTTACAATTGTCAAAACGACCGCATCGCAAAAAAAAAAAAAAGGATTTAGATGGCTTCCATTTAGAGTAGGATATCGAAATTTAATCATCTTGTAGAAATTAAGAACATGTAATATATGTACTTGGGTAATGTTATTTGAGATAATAAATGAGAAGTACAAATATTAACTTTAAAAGAGGAATTTTATTCTTCGTATACAACGCCACGTGTTGGCTAGAAAATGTCCGGCGGTCAACACGTATGTTTAGTGTTTGGAATGTCTTCAGCAACTGCCTCCTCTTCTGTTCTTGGGTCGTCTTCGGCAACTGCTACTATCTCCGCTGTTTGGCCAGAGGGAGAGGGAAAGCGAGAGAGAAAAGGAGAGAGAAGGAAAGAGAGAAGAGTGAGAGGCGATGGATTCTGGGATCGCATTCCTTGGCCGAGGTGGAAGTAAGGACCAAGATTTCTGTTGAGTTAGTATTGACTGCCCCATTTACTGACCTTAGTAAGGGAGGTGATACAACAAACAAATATGAGGCAAAATTTCAATAAGTTTATCATAAGAAAAACAAAATGAAAAAGAAACAAAATTTTATACAAGACTAAAATCTTAATAGACCGGTGATTTCCATAATATTGTTCCCATTCTATTTTTCGCCCTCTTCCATGATGAATAATAAATGGTGGTCAAAAGAGGAACAGCAAATCTGTTGTGTTACTATTTATTAAAGTGTCTTATCTATCTCTCTTACTCAATGTTCATTAGTGTGTCGCGACCTGTTCACAAACGTAAACAAATCGGATTACTTATATCCCTAAAAACAGTACATCCGGCTACGACCGGACATGATGAAACCAACATGACCCTGATCTGCCGTTACAGCTAAAAAAGGGAATAAATTTCATTCAACCACATTTACAGAGCCCGTCCGTCAAAAGTGACTCTATTAAAATAGAGTGGATTATCTTCTGTAGCCTATACCAGGTTAAAGAAGAACTTTATTTCCACTCCTATTTTTATAAAGGAACTTTTCGGTTACCCAGCAGAGTAACATACTTTTCCCTTTTGATAAACAAGCTCCGGGATCAAAAAATATTTCAGAGGTCGTTTTACGAAGCTCCCAGGAGGCTCTCAAGGCTGAATCCTACATCTCGCGGTTGCATTCGCCTTACTTCCCTTAGATATGCCAAAAGGCCATTTAAGGACCACTAGACGTCCCCTTCTGCGGGTTGGAGTATCTCTGACGGTTCTTACGAACTCGTCGAAACAGACGGCCTGGAGGCAAACACGAAGAGGACTCTACGACCATCCGGTCTTAACCAACTCTGTCGATTCCGTTGTCCGTTCATTCGCTTGGCTGCGCAGCGCTAAGATACTGCCAATCTTAATCGCGGCTTCCCGGTCCGTTTGCTCGATAGTGCAGAACTATGGCACGGGTTAAGCCTTAGCTACTGCTCCCGATACATTCGCACTGCTAAGGCACGGCAAATCGTTAGCCTCACTTACCGATATGTCCGCACAGCTAAGGCACGGCATAGCCTTAGCCTCACCTTCCGATACGTCGGCACAGTTAGGACTCGGCAAGCCTTAGCCTCACTTCTCGATACGTCCGCTCAGCTAGGGCACGGCAAAACCTTAGCCTCACTTACCGATTCGCATGCTCGACTTCTTATGTGTTAAGGCGTGGCAAACCTTAGCTGCGATTACCCTGGTCCACAGTGCTAAGACACGGTTAAGTCTTAGTCACCACACTCGCTCGACTCTACGCAACCAAACTGCCAACACCACATCGACCCCCTCGGTTAATCCAATGTACTTCAAAAACCGCGACATCTATCTACCAACTCTGACAACACCAACTTTGACCACAACATGCTCCATCAATGCAGCATCCAGCCCACGTACGACTCGCTGTACGGACTGCCGACCATATCGACGACATGCTCCAGCATTGCAGGATCTAGTCCACGTACGACTCGTTGTACGGACTAGCAACCACATCGCCCCCCCCCCGGTTAATCCAAAGTACTTCAAAAACCGCGACATCTATCTACCAACTCTGACAACACCAACTTTGACCACAACATGCTCCATCAATGCAGCATCCAGCCCACGTACGACTCGCTGTACGGACTGCCGACCATATCGACGACATGCTCCAGCATTGCAGGATCTAGTCCACGTACGACTCGTTGTACGGACTAGCAACCACATCGCCCCCCCCGGTTAATCCAAAGTACTTCAAAAACTGGGACATCGATCTACCAACTTCGACAACATAAGCTACTCGCATCGATCATCTAGCAGCCTCTCTACGACTTCGACCAACATCAGCTACCCGCATTGAACATCTAGCTGTCTCTCTACGACCTCGACCAACTCCAGCTACTCGCATCGAACATCTAGCTGCCTCTTTACGACTTCGATCATACCAGCTACCGACATCAACCATCTAACTGACGACACCAACAACTATCCACGAACTTACATACGTTCTTGTAAACTCGACGAATGAATTGTCGTATTTGTTATACTGTTATCTCAACTTTGTTTCCTTTATTATTCTTTTGTCTGTCATTACTCTCATGCTTAACTAAAACAATTTGCGGGTCGACGTGCTTATCGGCTCCGCAACAAATGGTAGGGTTAAGGTTTGTGTGATTTTACCATACAAATTATTTAAAATCTGCGGTGTTTGAGATTAAAAACATGTTTCAATAAGGATTTAGATGGCTTCCATTAAGAGTATAATATCGACATTTATACAACGTGTAAAAATTAAACAGAACAAATATTTTGTAATTATTTCATTAGAATAGGCAGTTTAATAACTTTATAAGAAAATTAAGAAAAGAAAAAAAAAGAAAGAAAAGAAAACAACTAAAATTTTACATTGGTTGGCAAGAATTTTAACAAAACTAGCAGGAGCCACATTGTCTACAACTACATACTCGTGTTTCCTAAAATATTGGTCCTATTCTATCTTTCGTTCTCTTCAAGAAGTGGGCGTATCTCAATGGTGCCTCTCTGTCTCTAACAAAGATAAAACATGTAAGAAAGCCTTGTGCTCTACTTTTCTCTCGGTCTATTAAAGTTTTAGTGTTAAGAATGTGTATTCGTTATTGCTTAATACACTGTACTTTAAAATATTGAATAAATATTCGTTATTGCTAAATACACTGTACTTTAAAATATTGAATAAATATTCTTGGTAGGCTGGTTTTACATATCAACCATTGTTGGGTTATTTAATGTCGAAGCCAGTCTTATTTTTCAAGCAATTATATGTTTTTAAATTACTATTCCGATTTACACAGTGATAATATCCAGTCAGGACATAGGGGTGGGATTTGGCATAGAAAAATGCGGCATGCTAATAATGAAAAGCGGAAAATGACACTTGATGGAAGGAATGGAACAATCAAATCAAGAAAAAATTAGAACGCTCGGAGATTAAAAAAAAACATACAAATACTTGCGAATATTGGAAGCTGACATTATCAAACAAGTCGAGATGGAAAAAAAAAATTAAAAAAGAACATCTCAGGAGAACGAGAAAACTGCTCGAAAAAATCTATTTTGCAGGAACTTTTTAAAAGTGATAAATGCCTTGGCTGTCCCCCTCGTCAGATACTCGGGACCATTCTTGAAGAGGACAAGAGAAAAACTTAAAAAATGGACCAGAGAACAAGAAAACCATGCATAGGGCCTTACATCACTGTGATGACATTGACAGAGTATATGTGTCAAGAAAAGAAAGGGGAAGAGGCTTACCAGTATTGAAGACAGCGTTGACGCATCGATACAACGACTTGAAGACTACATAGAAAAGCGCAGAGGAAGATTGATTACAACCATCAGAAACAGTACTGACATCACGAGGACTAACAAAACGGAAATAACGAGAAAACAAAAATGGGAAGAAAAACAACTCTATAAATGTTTTAAGCAACTAACTTGTGACTTCTCACACGAAAAGACGTGGACGTGGCTAAAAAAAAAAGGAGACCTAAGAGAGAAGCTATAAGGACCAATCATATCAAAGCAAGAATAGATTAGACGCAACAAAACAGCAGACGTAGGTTATGTGGTGATAGAGACAAAACGATGACATAATAAGCGAGTGCAATACAGAAATAATATAAGACAAGACACGATTGGGTGGGTAAGGTGATTTTCTGGGAATTGTGCAAGAAATTGAAATTTGACCAAATGAACAAATGGTATATGCACAACCCAGAGTCTGTCCTGGAGAATGAGACGCACAAACTCCTCAGGGATTTTGAGAAACAAATGGATCATCTAATCTTGGCCAGACGACTACACCAGGAAATAATCAACAAGAAAAAGAGAACTTGCCTAATTATGAACTTTGCTGTCCCGGCTGACCACAGAGTAAAATTAAAAGAAAATTAAAAGAGAGATAAGTACCTCGACCTTGCCAGAGAATTGAAAAACTGTGGAACATGAAAGTGACGGTGATACCAATTGTAGTTGGTGCTCTTGGTAAAGTCACCAAAGGATTGATACAAGGACTGGAGGACTTGGAAATAAGAGGATGAGTGGAGACCACCAAAACTACAGCATTATTAAAATCGGCTTGAATACTGAGGCGAGTCCTGGAGCCTTAAGGATCCTTGCTGTCACTCAAACTCTAATGAGAAACTATTGGCTAACGCTGGCGTGGAAAACTCGAAAGGGAGTAAATAAAGACGCAACAAAATAGAGTAGGCTATGTGGTGATAGAGACGAAACAATCAATCCCATGATAAGCAAATGCAGGAAATTAGTGCAAAAAGAGTTCAATACTAGATACGACTGGACGGGGACTGGTGATCCACAGGGAATTATTATATCACTCCTCGTAAGTTTTAAGGTCTTTCACTGGAGTCTAAGTGACAGCAAGTCTCCAGGACTCTTCTCAGCATTCTTGCCGATCTTAACAATTGTATGTGCACAAATCAGAATCCGTCTTGGACGCACAAAATCCGTCTTGGACGCACAAAATCCGTCTTGGACGCACAAAATTCTCATGGATTTTGAGGTACAAACAGATCACCTAATCTCAGCCAGAAGACCATACCTACTGATAGTTAACAAGAAAAGAGAGAGAGAGAGAGAGAGAGAGAGAGAGAGAGAGAGAGAGAGAACCAGCCGAATAGTGGTCTTTGCCGTTCCGGTGGACCTCAAAGTGAAATTCAAAGAAAACGAAAAGAGAGACAAATTTGGACCTTGCTAGAAAACTAAAAAAAAAAACCCAACAACTAAAGAACATGAAAGAGACGATGATGCCAATTGTAAATGGTCCGCTTGGAACGATCCCTAAAGACTTGGTTAGGAGGCTGGAGGAGTTAGAAATCGAAGACCATATAAGCTACAGGATTGAGGAGATTGACCAGAAAACTGAGAAGAGTCCAGGAGACCTGAGGAGACTTGCTATCACTCAGATTCTAGTGAAAGACCATCAGTTAACGCTGGCGTGAAAAACTTACAAAATAATAATAGGATTTAGAGATATAAACAAATCACCCAATCCCAATAAGACCAGACCTAATGTTGATTAACAAGAAGAAAAGAACTTATTATCTAGGGGATTTCCCTGACCCGCCAGACGACAGAGGGAAACTAAAAGAAAACGAAAAGAGTGGTAAATAATTAGACCTTGTAATAAGAGAATTTTGAAAAAAAGCAGCAACTGTAGAACATGAAAGTAACGGTGGTACCAATTGTAGTTGGTACACTAGGAATGGTATCCAAAGTTTTAGAAAAGAGACTGGAAATCAGAGGAAGAATCAAGACCATTTAGACCACAGCATTTTTAAGCTTGACTAGAATACTGAGAAGAGCCCTGGAGGCTGTAGGAGACTTACCGTGGCTTAGACTCCAGTAAAATACCATAAGCTAATTTTGGTGTGTAAAAACTTAAAAGGAGTGAGTAATATAATAAACATTTGCAAATAACTATAGTTAACTATTCTTAGTACAAATAATTTGCACAGGGTTATATGGATTCGAGCAATTATTCCTTTTTGATAATCTTATGCATCAAATATCTATCTCTTCCACTAAAACTTGGACATTTTTGGCCCAATTTTAACCAAATTTCCAGTTTTTTGGTTGACACATGCTTGGAAATGTTTTAAACCATACAAGGAGATCCAAGTCAGAATGTTTTTTGGTAGTCTATTCCACTCAACTTCGAATATTCCACTCGCGACGCTTATCCGTTCTCTTCGTAATCATCACGAAAGACAAATGATTCTCTCTTTCTCCATATATGCACTCAGACGCTGTCTCTTGCAACCAGATGTTGTGCTAAATGTAAATACATTTAATGGTCGCCTCACCTTAAAAAGTCTTAAAAACCTAATTAAAAAGAATTAATACCACCTCTTTAAGTCTGGAAAATAATAAAAGTAAACATCAATTCGAATTTTCAATAAAACTTAGTCGTCAGACATCTGATATATATTCAGAAAGCATTATTCCGTGGGAAACGGAATGCATGTACATAGAATTTAACGGATGTTCTTCGTAGGTTTTGTTGATTCCTGCAAGGTGTGAGAGGTTCATAAGCAGATTATTTATGTCTTTAGCTTGGTTGTATCAGCGTGATAATGTGTGATTATGGTTTCGTTAGGTAACAGTCGTGTCTCTGGATTCATCCTGGATGTGATGAGGCGACCCAATCTCTCAGACACATCTGTTTGCACGGCATCCGACTTAAAAAAAGTAAGTTACTATCTTGATTTTAGCATCTTCACCCGAAAGGTAGCGGGGTTGATCTTAAGTGATATCTACCGTTGATGGGAGGTAATCGCTTTTTCCCGCAAAACAAGATATATTCGTTTTAGTTGATTTTAACGGCATGTCAAACCGTCTAGGGTTATTTTATGTCAAGAAATTTGAGAATTGCGTTCATTGTACATTCATATTTACAGTTTTTGTGTCGTCTTTTTTTTTACACACGGTACAATCGAATACGAATAATTCTTAAACAGATCTATTTCACTCACAGATGTAACCCTAACAAATACTACCATTCCAGGTTATAATGGACCTGGGAATAATAACAATGAAGGGGCACTCCACACTCCCGAGAACACAAAAACTGGAGTCTCACCATCAGATATGTTTTAGAGTCATGCCTAGGACACCTTTCCTTTTTTTTTTTTAACAGAGGATGGGGTTCTTACCATTCTGCAAAGATACAATCAGTGTATTCTTAGTCCCAACAAATGGGCGGAATATTTGTATTGGTTCACTAGATTCTAATTACATATTTATTCTCATAAACTCAAATCTTACTTTGTTTGTGATATTGTTTATTTTGTTCTATTTTTATTTATTTTATCATATTTACCAACCCCTCCGCTCGGGTAGGATATGACACAAGGTCAATTTTCAGCGGAGTTTAACCGGTTTGAATTCAGAGTTTTCCTTCTCCTAGACTAGTTGCCTCACCACGGCTGAAGAATCCAGTCTGCCCTACTATTTACCTATAGCTGGAAGGAGAATAATTGGATTCATACCTTTCCCAAGGGTATTAGTGCTATGTGAAATGCAATCAGTCTTGTCCAAGATTTGAACTCATGTGGCCGTGTCCATTTCCTACGACGATAACCATTACACCACCATTAAGGATTAATTCGTGGCACAACTAACTTAACAAATGCCAGTTCCATATCACATTTTTATTCAATTAAAAAATTATTCGCGTTAAACCAAGCTTCACACAAATAAGTTGTCGAAATTAAAATAGAATGTTTACCTGTTTGGCGTTTTTGTTATATTAACCTTCCTGTAAGGCTTTATTTGAAATAAAATTGTGAAATACAATAATATTCTTGGATATAAAATCCCAAAGCATTCCTTGATAAGGCATCCTCTTTGTGAAACTATTACGTGGGTAGCTTCAATTTATAGAATTACGCGTAGCAAGTTCATAACAAAACGTAATTTATATTGTAGCAGAGGGATCTTCAAGGTACTGTGGTAAAAAAAAAGTTAATGCTGAAATTAACCATGAATAAAATAAGCAAACATAAAACAAAGAACAGGAGGTTGAGTTGAAATAGATGTTGTCATTTTATGTATTTAGGCAATAAGCAATGAATTACAAAATATGTTTTTGAGTAATTGTTTTAAGCATTGTATGTGTGCGTTTTTTTTAGTATTCTTTGTTGATTTGCGTGTCCGTCATGAATTCCTTTGAGGATGAAACTTAGTTATCGTTATGAAATTCGAGACTGATATTTTTGTTTAGCCCGGAGATTTTAACGTCTGTCTTCTTTGAAAGAGGAGCCCTCGTGTCGTACTGACCTACGTGCTGGACTGGGACGATATCAGCTCCAGTGTCTATAGAGAACCTAAAATCAGAATTATTCTCAACAATATAAAACAGACATCACTGACATAATCTACCTGCCAATGTGGCCAATAAGGGCAACTCTTACTGGCCACATTTTTTTTAGATAAATGTGCAGAGACCAAGGATTTGGTGGCAGTCCCAGCAGTAGTTCATTTATGGTGCTGACGAAGAAGATCTATATGTTTTCCTTCACCTAGACAGGTTGCCTTTCCAATGTTAAAGAACCCAGTCTGCTCTACTATTTACCCGTAGCCGGTAGAAGGAGAATAGAAAGATTCTTGTATTTCTAAAAAGCATTAGCACAAAGTAAAATGCAAACATCCCCATTCAGGATGTAAATTTGCTGAATTCACTTTCTATGAAAATAATCATTATACTGCACACACTTCCTTTATAGAGGGGTTCCCGTGATGTAGTGGGGGTTCCTCCGCGGTGTAGTTGCCACAATGCTGGACTATAACATTGTAGTTAGTGAGTTCGAAATCCAGTCGCGCTACTGCATTCACTTTCGGATTATTGTTGGATATTGACTTGAAAACCCCTCTGACATCTGTTGAAGCAGTTGCGCAACTCGGACACTGGGAACAAAAATAACTGAAAATGCATCTGGCGCCTAAAGTAAACAAAACGTAGGTGTTCTCGACGGAAATGCAATGTAAATTGTGTGGGTGGCATGCTAGAAGGAAGTATGATTACGTGCATTGTGTGGGCGGCAGGCGGGAGATGTAACCACGAGAATCTGTGTGGGAGGCATGCTAGAAGGAGGCGTGTCCATGTGTAGTATACTACTGCTGGAGGAACACGAATATATAAAATATAATCTTATATTTTTATTCGTCGACAGTGACCCTTGTGTGAAGCAGGAGAGCAATCGGAGAGAGAGTTCGCGCACTCGAAGGAACCGTCAGAAGTCGGAACTGTCAGCAGGAACTGACTTCAGCCAAAATTCTCGACCTTATATAGTCTTAAAACTCGCACGCGACCTATACGCAATGCTTGTTTTCCATTGGTCATGGCTTACGCCCACGGAATGCTTGTTTTTCATTGTTACGCCTTACACCCATGCAATACTTGTTTTTCATTGGCCACAGTTCATATCCACACTATGCTTGTTCTCTGTCCGTCACAGCTTACACCCAAGCATTCCTTTTTTCCTGTAATCATTTTGTTGATTTTATCTACGATCGAATGTATCAGTCAACAACATCCCCCGGGTTCATCGCGGGTCAGGGTGATATATTACACACCAGTAACGTGTAGGTTGCAAGCTGGAGGTGATATCATATAACCAGGAAAGCTTTGATCAAAAGCATAAGAGGTTTCACCGAAAATTCGTACCTCGGCTCCTGTGTGTACAGCTCAGCTATCTGCGACTCTCTTACTCCACCCGATCGTACATTTTGGTTAATAAAAGGAAAAGAAAAGAAGCTGATTATATTTTCATACTAAAGCGTTGTCGTCTCTTCCCGCTATGTAACATTATTACCCTCGGTAAAGATATGAACTCCCTTATCTTCCCAGCTATGGAATAGTACCACTACTGTTCTTCAACAAGGTTGGATTTGGCATTTATTAATCTACTAAGGTTAATAAGCCATTAAAAACAAAGACCAGGGATCTGGTATATTTAGACTTACTAGCTTTTGGCGGCAAAATAGAAAGAGTTATTTTTGGAAATCATGACGCTTGTGGGTCTTTTTCGATTTTTTGATTTGATAAAACACTTGAAATGGGGATCGTTATAAACTATAGTACTAGAATGTCACTGCATTTTAGAACTTTGATTTAGTTCAGTGTTTTATGATATATCAACTCTTTTGTATTATTTAATGCCAATTATTGTTAATATATATATATTGTGACGTGACACTTATGTGCATTTTGTGTCGTCAGGACCTGCATTATTAAACTCACAATTTCATATCTGTATACCTCCCTTGCTCACGTGCATGTCCAGAAAGAATCTGACGGTCAAAAATTTGACATGCGCGAAAATACCATTTTCGAAAAGGAGGCTTTGGGAAAGAGGTAAGGGAGAAAAAGGGTTAGATAGTTCTTTTTTCAGATAAACCAGCAAGGAGGCAGGTCAAGATGTCGGCAAGCAGCCGGGGACCACTTAAGAAGCCAGCCCTGAGCAGTGAGAGTAGATAGCAGTGGAAACTGCTATGCTATACAGACAAGACATAGAAATGACCCACGCGGTGAAGAAATAACTTGGCGCTCAAAGTCCTATGCACCAAAAACCTCAACCTGTTAAAAAAAAGAAAGAAAAGAAAAACCATATCCGTAGAAAAGAAAAAGAGAATTGAATTCTGGATAAGTCGATGTTGAGAGTCGAACGGACCAGAGAGTACATGCTTAAGAGATGTAGCACAATAATGTACATTGATGCATATATATGTATATATGGGTGTATGTGTGTGTTCTTTGTGTGTGTTTGTCGATGGAGGTCGGAATCAAAAGAATTTTTTATCTTCAGTATATATAGACGGCATCAAATTGAGGATTTTTTTTGAATGAATTGCTCATGGGTGGTCTTTGTGCCTAAAATAGACAAAGAGCTAGGTGTTACAAGACGAGATCTTGCCTTGATTTGAAAAAACAAAAAGAAAAGAAGAAAAGAAAAAAAAAACGGAAGTTACCACTTCGAGTTCTCAACTCAAAATGAAAAGTTAGTCGCTCACGCATCGGCTCCGCGCAGAACTTCCGTTTGCGATAAATTAACAAAAAAAAAAATACATTAATAAATATCCAATCGGAACGCTTCCCGCGGGGCACAAAAATTGCCGTTTCTGAGCCTACGAAAAATATATAAATAGACGGACCAAATAATTATCAGTCAGAGTTGTTCTTTCACACGACTCGTGTTAAAGATTCTTCGCCACCGTCCGGCGCCTGTCATCCGATACATCAAACGATCGCCGCCGCTAGGAACGCAGCCCTTATTCCGAGAAAACCATCCCTTCACCACGAGACAAGGACAGTATATGAACTTTGTAACTACTACCACTGTATTCATTCTTTAACTATGAACATACTTCTCCATTCTATTCTCCGTGCTTAATCTATTTATAAAAATTTTCGATAACATCATTACTGTGTTATCGTGAGTATCTATACGTTCTTTGTTTTGCAACCATACGCATTTCTCGCCCACAACATTCATATCACAGATATCAACAACTCAGAATATAACACTGGTGTCAAGCGTGCAGCAAAACAAGTATGGAATACTCCGGCCTTTCTCGATCAGAAATCTTGGAACTTATAAAACAGCAAATAGCAGCGATTCTCCAAACGAAAATTGACATGGAGCCTGCAGATAACCCGCAAACACAATTAATCATTAGTGAACTGAAAACAGACCTCCACGAACTTTTAACTGCTCTGCAAACTACCGCGCACGATCGATCGCACACATTGCAACAACACACCACAAACTATGAGCTTCTATTGCGACAGCAGTCACTTCAGGACGCCACAAAATCCATCCGGACCTTTGAACCGGGCAGCGATGTAAACCGCTTCATTACCGACCTTAATAAGGCTTACACCATACATGTTAAGCCAGAATTAAGGGAATATCCTGCAATGGAGAAGGAGTTTGTCAAGCTGGCAAAGCAACTACTGAACGAAGGCATCTTCCAGCAGATGGAGGACTCAAGACAGCCCACATCCACGTTCTAGGAACTAAAGGCTTACCTTATATCCACCCACGGGAGCCAAATGACAAACTTTCAGTACCTAAGCCGAGCATGGGACCTTCAGCGACATGAGGGAGAGAAACTCACTGATTTTGCAGGCCGACTTGAAAACACAATCCGAGAGGCCACAGTCCACATCACGGCTAAATTCAAGTCGGACAGACAAAATGCTGAGATGACGGCCGAAACTGCGTTTTCCCTAATGGGGGCCATGCTCATGAGTGAAAAGATCAAGGCATGGGCACCTAACATCTATCCACACCTCGTCAAAACCATGGACAGACACTACTCAGCGGGTGGTATTGCCAGCGATGCGCAACGCTATCTTGATCGTGGTATCAAAACGGACATCACCACCGCCGCTGAAACCACTGCGCTAATGGTGAGCCAACCTACACACTCTGACAAATCTCGTAGCCTTGAAAGTGACAAGATACTAGCTGACGTACAGCTACAGTTGCTGGATCTGAACAAGCAACTGCGGCAAACCCACAGGCGGAACTCATCCATTGTTGACTGGAAAATTCGAACTGCCCCCGCCTCCAACATGAAGCACAACCGGGCACAAAGAAGCGCTGGCCAACCCAGCCAACAAGCAATATGCAAAAACCTTTTACGAGGCCGCACATGCTTTAAGGACAACAGGTGCCCATATTTTCACCCCCCCCCCTCATGCTCAAGCACGCATAGCGACCACTGACACCGGTTTACCTGGAACAGATAGCAATCAGCACAACCATGAACACGCGACGCGCTTCGATGAATTGGATTTTCGGTGGGGACCGAACGAGATGTGATGACTCGTTCCCAGGTCCATGTATCCACTCAGCATCATCACACATTTAACGTTCAAATCCGACCTGATCTCCGATCGCCCCTTGTTCAGATCCACCTCCGTAACAACGGCATCACATTCTCCGGTGTAAGCATGTTGGATTCCGGATGCACGACTTGCATCATTCCCATTTCTCGCTTACCTGAAGATGCAAGAAGACACATGTCCAAATCCAACATCCGAGTCAAGGGAATCGGAGGGAACATCTCTATTCTGGGCAAGCTCACCTGCGACATTACCTTGGGTGACGATACTTCCCCCGCTTTCTGCAACGTCGACACACTGATCACGACATCAGACATTCCCATCTTGATCGGTCAGAACATACTCGGCCACCACACACTGTTATCCTATACTATCGATAACCAGAAGGCGACTGTAGAACTTGCGCGCACACTCCCATCTGGCAAGCTAAAACATACTGTCCCGCTCTCTACAACCGTCCATCCAAGGATAAAACCGACCCACAACCTTTCACACAGCGCCCTAACCATTTCCAACGAGGAACCACGAGCCACAGCCAGATCATCGCCTAACGGGTTGACTCTCAACCAAAAACTCCATTGGCTTAAGCAAACCGTAGGCCTATCGCTTCCAGACCATCATAGCCGTAGTGAATTAGAAGCTACCGCCGATTTACTCATCAGCTATGCGGACATTCTCGGCACCGACGACAATAGAAGGGGCACTTTCATCAAGCCCATACGCATACCAACCAACGGCCAGTCCAGGAGCCAAAAACAGCACCCTATAGCCCAAGCACTGGAGGGTGACGTTGACGCGGAAATTGCCCGCATGGCAAGTGAGGGTGTTATCGAACCTTGCAACGACCCTAAAGGATTTAACAGTCCCGTTTTTGCTGTCCGCAAGAAAAACGGAAAGATTCGAGTGGTCGCAAATTTCAAAAGAACCCTCAACAAGGTTTTAGTCGATCTCGACCCATACCCAATACCTACCATTGACTCGACATTCAACAAGATTGGCGAAGGTAACAAGTACTTCTCAACACTCGACCTCCGCAATGGCTATTGGCAAATCGTTATTGACGAACGTGACCGCCATAAAACGGCCTTTACTTGGAAAGGACGCTGTTTCCAATACACCCGTCTGGCCTTCGGTCTAACATCCGCTGGACAAATCTTCTCTCGATGCATAGCTGAGGCTCTCGACACAGTGGCCTCACGCGCGAACAGATCGTCATATATCGACGATAATCTTGTCCACGCCAAAACCTTCGAGGAATATGTGTCAGCGCTGGAGCAATTATTTATTGCTCTACGCAAGTTCGGATTAAAACTAAACCCGGAAAAATGCATTTTTCTTGCGTCCGAAGCTAAATTTCTCGGTCGCATCGTGAATAGCGACGGGTTCAAGGCCGACCCCGAATATGTCCGCGCCATTATCGACATGAAACCCCTGACAACAAGAAAAGAATTACAAAGTCTCATCGGACGTCTCGTATGGATTCGGCAATTCATCGAGACACGCCTTAACGAGAGCATCAGAACCGACATGTTCTCCAATCTAATGGCCCCCATAAACGAACTAAACAAGCCCGGACGGACATTCGTCTGGACCGAAGGAGCCAACAAGGCTTTCAATAAAATTAAGAAGCGCCTCGCTTCACCGCCAATCATCTCATTCCCCGACTTCACCGGACTCTTCACCCTCACCACCGACGCCAGCGATATCGCATGTGGGGCCATTCTCATGCAAGAGAATAAACACGACCAAAAGAAAATAATAGCAGTGGCCTCACACACCTTTAACGTGACGGAGCGCAACTGGTCAACAACTGAACGCGAGGCATACGCGATAAAATGGGCCATCACCAAATTCGATTACTTCTTGCGTAGTCGTCCCTTCGTCGTCCTCACAGATCATCGATCTCTCACGTACTTGGATCAACGTGAATTCAACAATGCGAAGGTACGACGATGGCAGGAGGAAATATCGTGCTACAAATTCGTCTTGGAATATGTAGAAGGCGAATCAAATGTCTGGGCAGACATGCTCAGTCGGAGATATGGCCACAGCAAGGACAAGCTTACGGCAGACCCGACACCTGCAGGGAAGCGCTTCAAACTCCAAGGCTCCAGTCTAAACATCTACGTTCCATCCTGGTGCATGGACGAAATCAAGAGCTCCCAACTGCTCTCTGGGACTCACACAACACGGAACATTCAGCATCATTTGCAGGCCATCGACGCATTCCTCGCGTTTCATGCCACATCGACCATCCCGGTTGAAGAGATAGCTTACCACATGGGTATTGCAGCGGAACAAGCCTCTGATGACACACTTTCAAAAATCATCAGAGCTCTTCAGTTGGCAACCCCAAGACCGGACGCTACTCTACTCGACCCCAAAGATCATCGTACCGGGCTATATAACAAGCACATGCACCAATTCTACTTGGAACCTGATACATCTGTATTGATGATCAGGGATACTACAAACACACCAAAACTGGTAGTACCCTACAAGCTCCGGACAAAATATCTCCACCAAGCCCATGACTGTGTCAACCACTCAGGGATCTCCCGCATGCAGGAACACCTATCCAGCTACTGGTGGGAGTTCAAAAATCGCGATATCAGGGCGTATGTTCAGTCATGCCAAACCTGCGCTAAACGCAAGGGAAATTACGGCATGCGCCGAAACTGGTCCACGGGCCATTGCAAGAGAGGCGGAAAACCATTCGAGGTTGTCTACATAGATTTTGTCTCAATGCCCCTCTCAAGGGCAAGCGGTACATCCTTACTATTCTAGACAGCTTCAGCCGCCACCTCATGGCCATACCATGTGCCAGAGACCGCGCAATCGACGCAGCCCGCAGACTCTACCAGTTCTTTCTTCGTCACCGCGAGATTCCCCGCATTGTCTCCTCCGACCGAGGAACCCACTTCACTGGTGAGGTCAACAAGGAATTTTGTGACCTAACCTCGATCACTCGGGAACTTCACTGCCCGTGGCGACCACAAAGCTCGGGGAACATTGAGAGGCAACACCGGACCTTAAAAAACGCCCTTTACATGATCTGCGAAGACAGAAACTGTGAACGGACGGACGTTCTCGAATCGGCAGTTTACTCAATGAATGCCACAGCCAACACCGCCACTGGTGCATCCCCGCATTACATTATCACCGGCCGCCAACCAAACATTGGTCTACCGAAGATCCCCAGCCAAGACATCGTTAACAACAACCCAGGTGCTTACGGTATGCAGATAAACGCTTTGCTCCGACAGGTGCATCAAAGAGTCGCCTTGGCGAACAACGAGGCTGACCACAAAATGGAAGCCAAACTGAACCGCAGCATCTTCAAAGACCCGATACAAGTCGGTGACAAGGTGCTACTCCACCGACCGCAATCTGCAACAGCCCACTTGTCTCACCTGCCTTGGATAGGTGACTTTGAGGTCACCAAAACGAACGGTTTGGTGGTCCAAGTGAAAAACGAAAACTGTGAAACGCATTGGGTTCACCGCGGACATGTCCGTCGACTTGTACCGCGACCAAATGACCTGCAGCACATGCATCGACCACCCCCACCTCCAGCTCTATCCCCACCTCACCAAATTCCCAATCACCCGTCGACACGACCACTCCTACCTCCTTGTCCACCCCGGCAACCTACCCATCACCCGTTGTCACGACTCCCTACTCTTTCGTCAGGGGAGCATCTTGTCGCAAATGACTGCAGTTCCGGAGACAATACCCAAAACCCAACGAAACAAACAACACGCGGGCAACTCCCAGCACGCTTTAAAGACTTCGTTATGTGCCAAAAAACAAAATAAATAATACACACACCAACAAACAAAACAAAACACGCACGCAAGCAAGCACTAACAACATAGCAACCTCAAATCATGGTAAGATCTAGGGGAGCTGTTACAAGACGAGATCTTGCCTTGATTTGAAAAAACAAAAAGAAAAGAAGAAAAGAAAAAAAAAACGGAAGTTACCACTTCGAGTTCTCAACTCAAAATGAAAAGTTAGTCGCTCACGCATCGGCTCCGCGCAGAACTTCCGTTTGCGATAAATTAACAAAAAAAATACATTAATAGATATCCAATCGGAACGCTTCCCGCGAGGCACAAAAATTGCCGTTTCTGAGCCTACGAAAAATATATAAATAGACAGACCAAATAATTATCAGTCAGAGTTGTTCTTTCACACGACTCGTGTTAAAGATTCTTCGCCACCGTCCGGCGCCTGTCATCCGATACATCAAACGATCGCCGCCGCTAGGAACGCAGCCCTTATTCCGAGAAAACCATCCCTTCACCACGAGACAAGGACAGTATATGAACTTTGTAACTACTACCACTGTATTCATTCTTTAACTATGAACATACTTCTCCATTCTATTCTCCGTGCTTAATCTATTTATAAAAATTTTCGATAACATCATTACTGTGTTATCGTGAGTATCTATACGTTCTTTGTTTTGCAACCATACGCATTTCTCGCCCACAACATTCATATCACAGATATCAACAACTCAGAATATAACATAGGCTTGCGTGAACCCACGTGAACCTGCGTGAAGGTCCGAAACCAGAAGTAGGGGTGGAAAGGACCAAAGCACGTTGGTCAGTTTGAAACTCGCAGTAAGAGAGTCAGGAGAGAGACGCAGGTAGAAAAGGGTCTCGAGCAGTCAGAATGGCCACGTAGGCAGAAAAGGCAGCACGGGCTCAGTTAGCAGTCTGAGACTCGTAGTCTGAGAGTTAGCAGTCAAGAGGGTTGGTCAATCAGGAGAGAGACGCAGGCAGAGAAGGGTCTCGAGGAGTCAGAAGTCAGAGACCGGACGCCAAGCGGTGAAGACAATGGCCAGAGCTGAGTCAGCATTTTTGGTACCTGTTGGTAGTTTCACAAGGTACTTGTGACAGCTGAATGCATACATACACACAGAGTAACAGAAAAATGTTGCAGACCTCGCCTTTTCATATTTTGCTGTCTTGAATCAGTTGTTTCTTCCTCCCTTCCTCTGTTTGTTGTTTTTTATTATTGTTCAACTCGTGAAATGCCCACTCGGGCGAGGTCTTCACTGGACGATCGATCAACGACCACCTCGGCCGTGTAGGTTATTTCATTGAGACACCCCATTTGAAGAAGACAGTAGCGAGGGAAAAGGCCTCTGGAATCCCCTAAGACCTTTTGCTACTACGTGAACACACGTGAAAAAAAAGGAGATAAGTCAGGTTTGGATTAAGTTTTATTTCTCAGTCCAACCTTCGATTACATTGTATAATTTTGCTTTCTTTCTTTTTCCCTTTTACTGTTGTATAAAGACTGTTTAAAATCTCTGTTTTGAGTTTGTTTTCTGTGTTTATCTTTTTGCATGTGCTAGCTCTCTCTCTAATCAGGTACTTTCTTTTTTTTTAACCCTGTGTTCGCAGCCATTGTTGTGGATTTTTCAATTTCGAGAAATTTGTAACACATACACACTCACACACACATGTACGTAGAAAAGGTCAAACATATATATATATTGTCAGAAAATAGTTTCTGGGTAAAGTTTATTTTTAAACGAGTTTGTTTGCACAAAGTTAAATGGGTTCAAGTATTGCCAATTAACACAAATAATTCTATCTAGTATTAATAATTTGTTAGCACACAATTTAAATGTTTTCAAGTATTGCTATCTCAGTGCAACTGATCCTCAGCCACTGCTTTCTTGCGGGTTGAGTACTTGTTTGTCATAAGAGAAATTTAAAGAATACTGTCAAGACTATCGTATAGGTGATATGACCAGCAAATTGATCGCATCAGACTTCTCGAACCACCCGTCTAACTCAGTAATGGCCAAAGTGTTGTAGGTTACATGATCACTTTGACTTCAGGGTCACGGATAGCTCAGCCAGCAGGATCCCATCCTCAAGCAACAGTTTGACCAAGTGGACAAATGTCGGAAATGAACATCCAAGGAGGTCGATATGGACTTAGACAACCAAGAACGGTTCAGATGGGATGCAGCTGTCTATTCCACCGACAAAACCTTCTTAAAAGAATCGATTTAGTCTAAGATGAACAAGACAGAGTCAGAATTGTGTATGGAAGAGATAAGTTGCTAATTAGCATATTATCAGTTTCACACCACTGGATAGACAACTGACTGCAAAGGAAGGTATATGGGAAAATTGCTTCGTGAAACTGTCCACCGAAACTGTCCAATTTTCTTCACTTGGCGGCCAAATTCAGTTATAAACTAAATAAACCTATTACCCCGAATTGGACCTTGTGCTTAATGAAGCCTCGCGCTAAGGTAACCTACTCTAACCTTGTCAATTAGACACAATATAAATAATTTCACTGTCACTAAAACAAATGTTTTCTATTTACTTATAAGAGGCAATTTACTCATTTTCTGTGTTTAGTGGTAATCGGCATTTTATTGTTTTCTCCGTTTTATATAGAACTTAGACGATTTTAAAAATGGCTTTCAGCGAAGACCGAGACATACACAGTAACAAATTGGACTTTAAATTCTTTAAATTAGAGGATTTTAAGTGATTTACTTTAGTAAAGATTCATCTCTCTCTCTCTCTCTCTCTCTCTCTCTCTCTCTCTCTCACACACATACACACACACAAGCGTGCGCCTACATACATTCACTCACTTACACACACAAATATGTAATATCGCACAAGCGAGGTTGTTTATGCTTTCTCTCGGACAGGACTCAAAAGTTGTCGATTGTCATTCCTGTCTGGCTGACAAAAAGAAGTCGACAAACATGTCTCATATTCAAAATATCATCGTTTATTTTATGCTGGAGAGAAGAAAAGTTTTCTAGTCATCTTTATTTGGAAGCCTTAAAAAGGATTAAAATCCCAAGCCTCTCTAATACATTTATTTGTTTCCGTGTTTTGGGTGTAACTTTCAACTGACTCAAAACTCTGTTTTTCGAGATGCTCGTTAGGAGCTAGACACACTTACAATTCTGATTCTTTGATCTCCAATCTATCATAACGAAGAAGGTGGTTTAGGTTATCCTCTCCGTTATATTAAAAGGAAAATAAAGGAGTCGAACGAGGATACCGAAAGTTTTTAATTTAGAAGTTTAATAAAGGCTTGAGTTGGGAGGTAGCCTTTGTGCTGGTCGTCGTAGTGGAGAGAAAACAGTTTAAAAGTGATGAGCAGGCATTTGGCCTTCGCCAGCAGTTCTAAGTCCCATAGATTTTAGAGTGAGGAATAAATGTCTTCGAAATAGATAAGCAGAATAGAGATGGAATAAGGCAGCTAGGTGTCTGTGCGAGTTTTGCATCACTACAGTCATAGCAAAGGTTTTGTTGCTGGATAAGGACAGGAATGATGTAGTCTGCCATAAGCGTAGTCCTATAGCAGTGGGAGAGAGAAGAATGATGATCTCCCACAGAGTTAGGAGGAATAAAATAGCTGAATATCTGAGCGTAATTACGCGTCGCTGTAGACATAGCAAAAGTTAGAGGCGACATAAAAGTGTTCCTGTAAGTAGCGGAATAAATACATCTTATTCATATTCAACTGGTAACCTTTGGTCTAGAAGGGTAGATTCAAAGGTCCATAAATTTGACGGCTTTCCTCATGGTGTTGTAATTTTGCTGCTATGAAGAAAGAGGACAGAAAGTACGTCCGTCCTGCTCGAAAGATTTTGAGGAAGAGAAAGTTTGGCGGACTTTCACCATTTTTATGTTGCCCAGGAAAAATGGTCCGGGCAGAATAGGATAAGTCATCCTCATTGGGTGAAAATATGCGACGACCATAACGGTCAAATTAATTTACGCGCCAAATAAAAATTCGACGTTCTTTCTGCTACACTATCATAAAGCAGATGCTGAACTCAGGGCCCAATTATCCTGCAAATATAATGAAATTTTATCGTAAACCTATGTGTGTGTTATATAAATTCCTACCTTCTTATGTCCATTGAAACCAAGAACCAGGCAAGTCGTCAAAGCTCTTGGAGTGATGTTGGCGGAAAAAAGAGTATTTGTTTTTTCCGTTTTTTCGTTATATACTACCTTAATCACATCCTCTAGGAGTTATTAGGAGAACTATTTTGGTAGATATAGGAGGTAATGACCTTCTGTGTCGGTTAATGCCAAAAAGCAGAGATCAACGACAGGCAAGGGATGTAATTCCTACAATTCTCTCCCCAGATTCAAAAACTTTTTCTTGTGAAATCTGTTAGTAATCAATGTACGAGGATGATTAAATAAGTTTCCAGACTTTTTTCGTATGGGAACTTTTATTGATAGTACACACATGAAACTCTAGTCCCCTTCGAAGTAATCTCCTCCGGCTGCTATGCACTTGTTGTACCATTCCAACAACTTCTGGAAGGCCCCATGGAAGTCCTCTTGTGTGAGCGTGTCAATGACCTTCGTCACAGCCTCTTTCATCTCCTCAATTGTCTCATAACGACAGCCTCTCAGCTTAGGGAATAACCACAAGTCACAGGGAGCAAGGTCTGGACTATAGGGAGAGTGAGGAACTGTCTTGATGCCCATTTTGGTCAAATAGTCTGTGACAAGGATGGAGTTGTGGACTAGTGCATTGTCCTGCTGGAAATGCCACTGACCCGATTTGAAGAGTGCTGGTCTCTTCTGGCGGAATCTCTTCCTGAACTCCCTTAAAACCTCAATATAGTATTCCTTGTTGACTGTCTGTCCAGTGGGAACCCAGTGCATGTAGATCATAGCGGTGTTGTCAAAAAAAAAAAAGGACCATCAAAAGTTTGTGGGTGGAGTTGCTCTGTCTAGCCTTCTTGGGTCTGGGAGAGCCAGCATGCTTCCACTGGGAACTCTGTCTCTTGGTCTCTGATTCATAGCATTAGATCCAGCTTTCATCGCATGGCATTTTTTTCCCAAGTTTAAAACAGAATTTTATTGCATATCGTTCTTCTAAGTCCAGATTGCATTTTCGAAATTCACCAGCTGTGACAATCAGACTTTAGTAGGGTGTATTCTAATTCCTGCTGTAGCTGTTCATTTGAACCTAAAATCCTAAAAATTGGTCTGTCATCTCATCAGATGTACAGCAATAACATACTGAATTGTCAAGAGTCTACGACAATTTTAAATGCCTATACAAAAAAGTCTGGAAACTTATTGAAGGCACCACGTATATGTTAGTGAGGACAATGAACAGTTCGACCACTTTAAGTTGGAAATTACCCCTGGGTATTTTGTTGTCATTGTTGTAGGCGTTGCTACAGGGTTTTTAATATAAGGTTTGACAATGTCAAGTTTGGATTCGTTTTGATTTGGGCTACGTGTATGTGTAGTTCTTTCAATGTAAGCCGGTTTTAGACAGTCAATTGAAATCGTGTCTTGCTCTCCATTTTTTTATTTCGATTTTGTAGAATTTTTTTTTTTATCTCTCTAACATTTTGTAGTTAGGAAATAATGCTTTTTTTTGACTATATAATTTCTGAGAAAAACAAACTCAGAGTCGCGCAAATTTTAAGAACAAATGTTTATTTATGTTCACGCCTCGTGGAAGTGAAGGATAATTTGTTAAGTTTGTCTTTTAATTTTTTATAAAGTCTGTCAATGGGTTTGATTTTGAATCCACCAGGTTGACCAGGTTATCTGAGAAAAGTTTCAAGAACTATGTCTTCTAGTGTGCGGTTTAAATCTTCTTTTAGAATGTGGTAGTTTAAATCTTTTAATTTGTGGCGAATTGACAGTCGTATAATTGGTAGAGTGTCTACCCAATTATAATGGTTAACTTTAGTTACTAAAGTTGTTTTTAATTACCTGGGAAATCTCTTCACGATTCCGTTTGCACAAAGATGGTAGGCATTGGTTCGGATATATTTGACACCAATTACATTGACAAATTCTAGGAAGAGTGTGAACTGGCATCGGGAACATTTGTTGGTTGTGATTCTAGAAGGCACACTGTATGCATTTATCCAATTTTTAAATGTAGATTTTGCTACTGATAGGAAGTGCAACAGACCATCGGCTAATTCGATACACAATGGTAAGCATGTAGACGAATCATGCATTGAGAAATGGTCCTACAATATCAATTTGAATGTGTTTAAATCTACCACTAAGTCTTTGAAAATTACCCTTGGGTGTTTTGGTGAGTTTACTAATTTTTGTTCTTGACACTGAAGGTGTTTTATTTCAACTAATATGTTTGGTCAAACAAAGCGATCACTTATCAGCTTTGTTATTTCACGTCTTCCAGGATGTGGTAATCCGTGAGGGTGGTTGAAGAATTTCTTTCGTAAATCTGGAAGATAGCCTTTTGTCATGTCACATAAGATGGTTGATTTACTGAAAGGAATTGGTAGGCTTGGCAGTAGAAGTGAACTATACTATTTAACTTGTGAAATAGTAGAGTCCTTTTACTGTTCTCCGGCAATATTCTCGAAGCTTATAGTTTTCGTAGTAATTGCTGATATAAAAGTCCGAGTAAGTGTGTCTGCCATAATGTTTTTTCTACCTTTTATGTGCCAAGTGTTCGAAATGAACAGCGAGGTGTCTTTTTTCGCGTAAACGTAATAGCGCAACTGGAGTTCGAACTTGCTTACTTAGAAGCCGTAGTCCAACATTAGCCATTAAGCTACGGGTACTCCTCCAAATTAAATTCTGATGCACAGTCTTTCACTATTGAAATAAGAATTATCGATGAAAGCACAATTTAATCAGGTAATTTTCGGCCGCGTTTAAAACATCGGAAGTTTGAAATGGGTTGTTACAACTTCCTTTAAAAAACAGAAATTATTTATGATTCAATATATATATATATATATATAGTCATCCACAGACAGATCTGTTTCGTTCTCTCAGAACTCATCAGTGTGGCTAGACAATATATATATATATATATATATATATATGTCGCAGGCCCGATAAATATACCGATCCCGCAAACTTTTAAAATATAGGCAAGAATGACAAAACAAGGTGATTGCCTCGAAAGGCCAAATTTTATTATGGCGAATCGTAAATTCGAAATAGCGTACGGCGGACAGTCGCCACTGCCGAAAGGTGATCGCTGGTGCCGGACTGGATAGCTGGTGCAAGACTAGTAGTCGTTGGATTGGGGATCACTGGTGTAGGACTGGTAGTTACTATAGTAGGACTGGTAACTGCTTCTGTAAGAAGGTGGTCGCTGGTGCAGGACTGGTAGCTGCTGGTGCAGGAAGGTGGTCGTTGGTTCAGGACTGGTAGCTGCTGCTGCAGGAAGGTAGTCGCTGGTGCAGGAAGGTAGCTGCTGCTGCAGGGAAGAGGTCGCCGGTGCAGGACTGGTAATTGCTGTTGCAGGAAGGTGGTCGCTGGTGCAGGACTGGTAGCTGCTGGTTCCGTCTCAGTGGGTATTAGGTGAGACTTTCTGATTAGCCCTGAAAAGAGCTGTTAGATTGAGAGGCTGGTAGTCGGGACCGCTGCATTGTGCCGTCTCAGGAGGTGTTTTAGTAGACTTTCTGATTAGACCTGAAAAGTGTTTTTAAGCTGAGAGGCTGGTAATGTTCCTGTGTCGTCTGCGGCTTGTAGTATTCCTGCGTCGTCTGCTGGCTGGGATCAGGGTGTCGGCTTTAGGGGAAGCCTTGAGCAGTGCCTCATGGGCAGCAGCTACTGATAAGGCTTCGGTCGTAGAGTTGACCAGGGAAGAATCAAATTCCTCCCGCATCCTTGACGTTCAGCCAAATCTTCAGACCGTTTCAATACTGCCGTTTTTATGTCTACAGCACATCACTACCCTATGTGGTCTAAGTAGAATGAATTTGCTTGTTATCTCAAATTAATAGTGAGAAACTTCATTCAACTTCGTCGAGTTTTTTTTGTTTTTTTTTATTACTACCTATTTTGTCTATTAGTTGAGGACTGTCCTTAGAAAGACTGGCTGAATTTTAATATTTTTAAAAGGCGTCCTGTGTGGAGCGATTTGGTTCTTTAACAACTCGTCCCTAGATAGCTATTGGCTGACGATATCAATGACTCATCACTTCTTGGAAATGGGGTTTGTTTTGTTTGGTTTATGAGTAGCCGGTTGACTACGATATATATATATATATATATATATATGGTGTTATTTTTTTAACAAAACATCAGTCATCTTAGTGATTAATCCTTGTCCGAATTCCTTCATGACGGTCTAATCATGCCAGCTATTATGTAAATACTAATGATCACACTCTATCTAGAACACACATACATATATATGTGTGTGTATATGTGTATAGGGGTTTAAAAATTGGATATTATGAATAAAAAGTTCTCAAAAACGGTAATAGAGTATATTATCCATATTAAGATAGTGTTGATACAAAATCAGCGGCGCTTGGTGACTGTCGATTGCTCGCCTGTGCGATCAGCAGACCATTATTTATTTATAATTATATCAGATTTCTTTAAACACCCTGTATATGCACACACACATACACACACAATGAACACCTAAATATACAAACCCAACAGTTACATCTAAATTGAAACACACCCATCCTATGCTTAACATATACCTCCTAAATGGAGAGCTTGTGGGGATTTACGAATTAACAATAAAACTCCCAACCGGATGTTGACTAGTTGGCTGCCACATACAAAATGTATAAACGCGTCGCCACGCATAAGGCTCCACGCATCCATCCGGTTAAAAATCAGAAAAAAAGAAAAATAATAAAAAGTAAAGTAGCCAATGGGAAGCGGTCGCGTCAAAATTAGAAGGATTTTGGAGTGGCGAATTTGGAGCCGGTGAAGAGAGATAAATACTCAGGTTTTCTGTGAACCGGGGCTTGTCAGGCAGTGTCCGTCGAACCAACAACATCATTTTGCTGTCTGGTGTTTTGGGCACCACGCTACGTCTTGGGACGTAGCGTTGGTTAGTCCATTCACCAAGTAAATAAAGGAAAGTATGGAAGAAATGTTTTCGTCTCTTATCTGTTTCTATCTTTTCTTTTGTATATTTCTTTTGGGACTTTCTTTGGACAAGGCATTGCGCCAGCCAGTCAACGTGGGGTAAAATGATATAACCAAAATATGGAGTCAGATATCTTACGGCAACACAGCCTTGCCCTTAGCCCCTGACCTTCAAAAGCCCTTTTAAACTCCACAAGCTCAGTGCGCGGTGTCTTGACAGGAGATATATAAAAGTCAGTTGAAGACTCTTGGATATAATGAAATAATTTCCACCAGTTTATTTTTCGTTGCTTCTCTCACACCATGTCAACTCTTTTATCAATTATTTAAAAATTTTTTAAATGACCTAAGGTCGGAAATAAGTTGAGAACAATTAAATAATGATTAACAAAATAAATATTTCTATTATTCTTATCACTTTTGTTCATCATAAATCCTTCACTTTTTACTACTCATTTCATGATCATTCTCATGAACGTGAAACTCTAAGTCGTGAAAGATTATTTTGTGAGTGAATCATTTAAAATCATCTCATTCGCTCTATCAACCGGGTACTGAGCCTGCTTTTTTTTCATTTCATATGCTGCTGTTCCGTTTTAGTTTTTTAAAAGACTGGTTTTATTTCCTACATATTCGTACTGGATAAGTATTGTAACTTTTATGTATACAAGACACGTGTTTCGGCTTTTTGTAGTTTAAAATCAGATAGGTTAATGATTTAGTTATTAAGCTCGAACTTCATTATCTTCAGTCCTTTTTCTCTCTTAGACCTATTTTATTTGGTCAGACTTACGAATCAAGTAGATCTATATTGTTACAATAATCTATAGTTTAAACTCAACGAAGCCAATGAAAAAGAAAGAAAGAAAACAATCTCTCATAGTACTAACACTTCTTTTTACTCCTCTCCTCTCCCCACCTCTAGAAACAAATTTTAACTTTTTTAGTATATGTACCGCCGAAGCTGGTACATCAAATTTTAACTTTTGTTTATTATGTTTAGCTGAACTAAACAGGTTATAAGAAGTCAATTAGAGGCGGAGGCCTGTTGAAGATCAGCCTTTCATTGCTTAGGGAAGGCAAAGAAAGGCTGATCTGCTTAGTGCCCATTGTGCTACGTTGGCGCCGAAGAAGAGGATGTATATACCCAAAGTTAGGACAGAACGACAGCAGCGACTTAATTGCTTCCTGATGTCATGCATATTGGTTGCAATGGAAATTATTAAAACCCCTCACATTCTTTTTGCCCCTCGACAAGAAGTCCACAAGTTTTAAATTTCCATTGCGGTTTTTTCTCCTTCAGCTGACGTCAGTCAAATTTCTGTTGTTATCTCGCCTGTCAAATCGTATGGAATGTTGTATTTTATGCAGTTAAACGATAGATGGGAAAAGTTCTATTGGTGTTATTTCTTCAATGATTAAAAATAAGGAATTACTTCTTCTCAACCAATCGACTTATTGACTTATGGACTTGTTAAAAGGCCATGAACTAGTAATCATTTTTAGGCTTAGTTTAATCTGGCACAAGGTCAGTAGTATGTACGAGCTGAAAGGCTAAGATACTCTCATGGAATGTGACCGAGTGAGGTTTATTTTTCAACATTGTCTACACACTTCTTCCATGCGTGTGGCAGGGCTTGGATCCTATTGGTTAAAAAAGTCATCAACAGCTTATATGATATCATCAATAAGATTTTCAGCCCATGAACTTTTCGGCCCACTCTCATATTTACCTAACTCCTTCCACTACAAGGATGTGACACAAGGTCAATTTTTTAGAGGAGTACAGCTGGTTTGAATTCAAAGTGTTCCACTTTTAGGGAATTATAAAGCATTCTATGTTATGCATTATTCTCAGTCGAATATACAAGTAGACATAATGTATTAATTTATCATTCTCATATTAACTTTGTTCGCATTGTAAATGACATAATTACTTGCATAAAGTTCAGCATTTCTACTTGTGTACAGGCTTGAGATGGTAGCATCAGTAGTTTTGTTGTATTGAGAACACAGAAGCATTGATCAATTGAAATCCTTTCAAATCACTCAAATGAACAAGAAAGCAAAGAGAAAATAATATGGAAGGAAAGAGAAAATGAAAAAGAACACAATGATCCAAAGAAGACAGAAAACGTTATGGTGAGAGAGAAAGAGAGTAAGTAAAAGAGGAAGAGAGAGGAAAAGAATAAATAAAAGAGCAAGAGAGTGAAAGCGAGTAAAAGAGCGAGAGAAAGAGAGAGGAAGAGAATAAGTAAAAGAGCTAGAGAGAGGAAGAGAGTAAAAGAGCAAGAGAGAGGAATAGAGTAAAAGAACAAGAGAGAGAAAGAAAATAGATAGCGAGAGAGAAAGAGAGAGGGGGAGATTTCGTAATGTATGTATTTACTCAGTCCCTCCACCATGGATAGGATGTAACACAAGGTCAATTTTTAAGCAGAGTTCAGTTGGTTTGAATTCAGAGTTATCCTTCTAGACTGGTTGCCTAACCAAGACTAAATAACCTACTCTACTCTACTATTTACCCATAGCTGGAGTAAGAACGGATGGATTCATGCCTTTCCCAAGGGCATAAGCGTAATAACAGATCCTTTGTACAGTTAGTAGGAATTCATTTTATTGTTACTAAATATCCACTTTTGTTTTTAAAAATAAGTATTTTTTATGATGTTTAAATAGAGAAATGCTGTTCTGTGGATTTTTGCTTGTGTAGAAGTCGTACCTAAGAGTGACTAATATAACAAAACTGGTGCAAATGATTTTTAATGATAGATTTAGATATTTTAAGTATGTTAAATATATCCCGTTTGTATAATATCAATTATTCTCAAGTAATGTTTTTATTTCTTTTTTCATTAAACTCTCTGAAGAAGAAAACCTCCCCAATGGAGGCTAAACAAAGGAAACTGGGAAATTTTTCAAACACTATGTCTTCAACACTCGATAAAAAAAAATACACAATACCAAAAACACTATAGAATATTTTCCTAACAAACTGACCGAAATAGCCAAGAAGTACATTCCAAAGAACTCAGCCCTGCATGAGTAGAAGAAACTAAGGTTCGATGAAGAATGCAAGAAGGCTATCTGTGGGGTTTGAAAGGCTTTTAGGAGGTCAGTGGCTAAGGGCAAGGCTGTGTTGCCGTAAGATATCTGACTCCATATTTTGGTTATATTATTTTACCCCATGTTGACTGGCCGGCGCAATGCCTTGCCCAAAGAAGGTCCAAAAGAAATATACAAAAAGAAAAGATAGAAACAGATAAGAGACGAAAACATTTCTTCCATACTTTCCTTTATTTACTTGGTGAATGGACTAACCAACACTACGTCCCAAGACGTAGCGTAGTGCCCAAAACACCAGACAGCAAAATCGGTGTTGTCAGTTCGACGTCACTACCCGAAAAAGAGGTCGGTTCACAGAAAACCTGAGTACTTATCTCTCTTCACCGGCTCCAAATTCGCCACTCCAAAATCCTTCTAATTTTGGCGCGACCGCTTCCCATTGGCTACTTTACTTTTTATTATTTTTCTTTTTTTCTGATTTTTAACCGGATGGATGCGTGGAGCCTTATGCGTGGCGACGCGTTTATACATTTTGTATGTGGCAGCCGACGAGTCAACATCCGGTTGGGAGTTTTACTGTTAATTCCTAAATCCCCACATATCTGCTTACGACGAATATCCCTGAACAAATTTGAAATAGCTTCTACAATCTACAATCTTATCTCATACAAACCCCAGTGAGCAAAAGTACGCAGAATAACCAAAAAAGCCCATAGAAAAACTATGTTAGTAAACTAAACCCCTCTACTAAATTAAAAACAATCTGGAGCATGATTCGCAAAGTCTCCGGGAAATATCTATAAGCTCCCTTAAAACACCTCTTCACAAACTATATTAAAGTAACTGCCCAAAAGGATATTGCAAATGTATTAATTGAAACCTTTTCAAAAAAACTCATCCAGCCAAAATAACCAACAATGCATAAAAATAAAATAAAAAATGCTGAAAAAGTCAAACTACAATTCAAATCCAATTAATTAGAAGCAAATGATCAACTGTTCATCTTACCAAAAATTATGGACTTTATTTAAAAAAATCCCACACTACAGATGTTGGTCCAGACGAAATACATAATGAGTTCTTAAAACAGTTGCTCAAAGAATCTATGATATATCTTTTGGGTATTTATAATAATATATGGATAAGCAACAAAGTTCCAGATGCACAGAGACAGACAACAGTCATCCCTGTTTCTAAAAATGGAGAGGATAGTTCGAATCCAGATAACTATCGTCTCATTGCCTGAACAAGTTGCCTAAACAAATCTATGGAACGTATGATTAACAACAGACTTGCACGATTCGTAGAATCAAACTAACTAATCACTAGTCTTTAATCTGGATTCCATAAGAGTAACTATAGACCATCTGGTTCGTCAAGACAACTTCATAAGGGAAGCTTCTATAAGAAAAGAACCCCTGACAGCAATCTTTTTTGATCTTGAAAATACATGACTCACCACGAAAGTATGGCATTATTAGGGATCTATAAAATCTTAGCTTAAGAGGAAGACTATCAGACATCATAAGCAACTTTCTCTTCAAAGCTTCAAGGATCGTGCTAGATCCATCCTCTCTAACTTCCACAACCAAGCGGAAGGGATTCCATAGGGACGCATCCTCGCGGTAACCCTCTTTAGTGTTGAAAATGGTTAATTTCCATAATATTATAAATTATTTGACAACACAAATAAATAACGAAACTTCTTTTGAAACACAACAACGAAAGGTTTATTATTTTAGCAAAAGTAAAAGAGTCAGAGTGAGAAAGGGTTCCTTTTGGTGTCGCCGGTTAGTATGTTGGTCCTTGAGTTTGTAGGAAGTGTGTGTGTGCGTGTCACTGTAGCAAATAGCTCGTGTGACTGACCGAAAGGCTGGTTCTTCTGTGTGTGAAGCTAGTAGCAGCGTGTTCTTCAACGAATGAGTTCCAAGTAGAATGTCCGTAGCCGTAAATGCGAGAGAGGTATGTCTTGGCTGTTGACTAGGTGCTCTCTGGGCTGTCGGCTGACTACCAAAAGGGACTAGAAAAAATAGTTCTAGAGAGGAAGAAGGAATCGATGCGCTCTGTCCCTGATTGGTCAGTGTATAGCCGAATCGCTTGGCGGGGGCTTTGATTCGCGAAAGGAAATAGATCTGTGACTGCTACATCACCCCCCCCTGCTTAGGCGGAAAGCCGACAGAGAAAAGGGTAGCAGCCGTAAAAACAAAGAAGGGTTAAGTTTATACATATACAGTTTTACAGTTTTTTGGGCTAATGCACTCGTCGACTACTACGTGTGATGGTAACGTAATTGTCTTTTGGCGTTGTATTTCCTTCTACTGGTGTAAGGGTATGTTCATGTGTATGTAGGGTGGATATGTGGCTCTTGTGTGTTAATGTTAAGAAAGGCTCTTTTCACCCTGTCAATAGACAAAGTTTCTTTTTTGCCACTAATGTCAAGGGTGAAAAGTTTGTCAGTGCGTGAAAGCACGCGGTAAGAGCCAGTGTAAGGTGGAGTGAGAGGGGCTTTGACAGCGTCCTTTCTCTTTAGTATAAAAATTAACAGCATCATTAACCCTGGAATTGACAGTGCCCTGTCTGTTGACGAACTCATGATTTGCTAAAGAACGAAATAAAGTAAACTTGGCGACCTTAGTCGAGGGTGACCCGAAGGCACCCTTTTCAATAGCTACTACACCGATGTGTAAGAGAGAGCGCTACTCCATTCTCTAGATTGCTCCACTTTATCCTTGATCCTTACCTTATAGTGCTGAGTGCTAAGCAAGGAAGCATCAAGTACCATTTATGAGTCTTCAGTATGACTCGGCCTGGGATTGAACCCCATTCTCTCGGACCATTGGCGAACACTACTCATTAGGCCAATGTCCCGGTTCAAAAAAAAGATCGAAATACATCCACAAAATAGAACGCCAACTCTCTGTAAAGATCAATAGATGGGTAAATAACGACGGTTTCGGATTCGCCAAATCAAAAACCCTGTGTGTGTGTGTGTGTGTGTGTGTACAACGATCCGGTTATTAAACTCGACGAAACTAAAATATCCATTGCTGGTGAATGTAAATTCCTAGTAGTTATATTTGATCGAAAACTGTCTTTTATCCCTCACTTGAAACACCTGAAATCAAAATGCAACAAAGTCCTACAGTTTCTACGAGTGGAGGCAAACTCTACTAAAATTGTACGAGTCATAGATCAGTTCACAGGTGAACTATGGTAGCTTTGTATATATATCCCGATTACGCATTGGTCACAGAAGACTTACACACTCCTTTTTACTCAATCAAGAACAACAACCTCAATACATAGCATGTCAAATACCCTGCACTATCAAACACTTTCTTATAGAATGTCTTATAGATAAGCATGTGGTGGCAAGAGACAACGGACGAGAGGAATAGATTTAATTCCGTTTATTTGAATAAATAAAAATTGGTATATCAGGAGAGATACGGGCCTTCTTGCACTAGATTACGGGTCAGGAGGAGAGTGGGTGTAAGTCGCTCTTAAGCGGCCGGGTTGGTATCATGGCACAGTGTGTGACGTGGGTTGGTAAGCTCTAAGCCGTCTGTGGTAGGGTTGGAATGCGAGTTTGATTGGTGGGGCGTCAGGTTCTTTGTTCTTGTCCGAATGCGACGCGTGACGATCTTCTCTCCCGAAGTCTCGGAGCCGACTGCTTTTTTTAAAACTTTCGTTGACCATTTTATTGTCGTGTTTGGGTCGAATCGGCTCCAAAAAACTTTGGTGAGGAAAGTTGCTGATTGGTTGAAAAAAAAAAAGGATCTTTTTAATTGTAAATATAAAGCTACATTTCAACCGGATGGGTGCGCGGAGCCTACCTGCGCAGCGACGTGTTTTATTCATTTTGGGCTCGGCCATCGACTAGATAACATCTGGCTTTAGAAATATACGTTCGTGGTGTTTTATTCTTTGTTTATTTATTGATTTTGCTTGTGAGTTAATTTGGAGGGTATTAGTAAAACAAAAGGGATTTCTGTATATAACAAGTGTAAAGCTTTCACTTACATCAAAAAACGCTTTTTAATGAAAATAATATGAAAGATCTATTTGAAAATATCAATTTTGATTAAATTCCGTACTTTCTAATGGAAACAAAATTATACCAAAAAATATAACCGTAAACCTAATCAATACCCTACAAAGTAACCCTGCAACACGATTCCCGATTATGCTAACTGTTAATTACAAGAACGTAATAGTAAATACACAACGTACCTTATTCCCTGACCTCTAGGCTTAAAAAAGCCCTTTACAGGTTGACATGCCGTTAAAATCTATTAATCCAAATCAATTCGTCTACCCAACTGTGAACCATCATTCAGGGACAAATCTCCAGCATGGAACTTTGCAAATCAATTCTAGTTCAATTCTAGTATCATTTACATTACATCCTTCTGAAAATGAACAAATGAGTTTTGCATTTGAATGGCATTTTCACCTTTCTTAAAACGAATGCATATGCTGAAAATATTGCTTGTTTTCATCCATTTTAAATGTTAGAATCCAAAAGTACGCTCATTTTGACATTTTCTGTTTTAAAGCATAAAAATATAATCCAAACTGATCTTTTTAAATGTATGTAAGATCTAACTCAATCTCTCTGTCGCAAAGCAGGATGTGACACATGGTCAATTCTTAAGTGAAGTATAGCTGGTTTGGATTCAGATTTTTCCTTCTCCTAGACAGCTTGTCTAACCAAGGCTAAATAACCCAGTCTGCCCTACTATTTACCCATAAATGGGGATGGAGAAGATACATATTCATGCTTTTCCCAAGGGCATATTTGCAAAGTAAAATGCAAGCAGTCTTGTCTTAGATTTCAACTCGGGTCACTGATTCCATTTCCTATGGCAATAATCACTTAGTGGGCCTCTTTTTTAAAATATAAAAACTAAATGTTTCTAATACCATCTAGTCACAGAAACAAAAACAAAAATAATATAAATGAAATACACAATGCAAAATTATACAAGGCCAGGCCGATTTATCTCCAGATTTAAAATTGCAACTGTACAGGCACTAATTGCCAAAAGTGGGTGGGAAGTATGTCTTTGAGCAGCAGCAGTAGCCATACCATTTCAGGTGCCATCAGAACTGCAGAAGCACTGAGAGAAATCTTTTCAAAGCATATCATCTCACAATGTGGTGACATCCCATAGTCAATTCACACATCAGAACTCCTTGTGATTACTTCCTGTGGGGAGACTTGAAGCTTAAGTCTTTAAACATTGGCTACAGACATCTGGTGAATTAAAAGAATTTTATTTGTCATGAAGTTGCAGCAATACCAGTAAATGACTTGACAAGTGCAGCAGTACTTCAGTATGAAGCTTCAAGAGTGAATAGCTTGTGAGAATGGGCATATGGATAATATAATCTTTTTTTTAAAAAAATGGCTGCTATTGTGATTTCTTAATATAAAATTTAATCTTGAACACAATCTACATTGGGGGTGTCCTCGTGGTGTAATGGTTAAAGCGATGTACTGCCGAATCGTAGCATGTGAGTTCATACTCCAGTCGCGCTATTACGTTCACTTTCGGACAAATACCCTTGGGAAAGGTACAACCCTCCTTATCCTCCCAGCAATGGGTTAAATAGTACCACTACTGTTCTTCTATGGGAATGGCTTTGGCATTAAATAACCTGCAAAGGTTGATATGCCATTAAACAAAGAAACCAAACAATCTACATTGCTCTTTTTATTTGTTCCAAACCTCAGAAATCCTTCAACCAGAACCTGTTTGTTAGAAATATAAACTACATCCTTATTTTTCAAGATGGAATTTGATTGGGCGATTTATTTTATAAATATCTCTATTGAATTTCAAGCAAATTTCATGCATGATTAATAAAGTCATGATATGAGCAAAATGTAAAATATATACCTATGAAAAATAAAAACTTATGTGTTGTGAGAGCAAGTGTTTTGGCAATTTATGTCTTCTTTTTATTTTTGCTTTTAATCTTAATTTTTTTTTTTTTGCTACTTTTTATTCATCATCATTATCACCATCATGAAGACATACGACCAGCGTGGATTTTTTAAATTCTCTCTCACTATCCATTCCTATTGGCCATCATTCTAGGTAAGTCATCTAGACAGTACCTAATGTCCACATGGAGCTGATGAAAATAACTTTTTGCTGGTTGGCCAACACTGGTGTGTCCATATGTAGGAGTCCATTAAAGAAATCTACCTTGGAATATATGATAATTATTCAACTTTTGTCCTGTCATTTTTTTCACTTTTTGATATCTTATAATCCAATATTTTTTTCTCCAATATTATATAGTCCAATATTTTTCAGCCCAGTCGACTGCACCTCTGCAAAAGGGGAAAGACACACCCAAAGAGTGTCCTGAATATGACACTAAACTGTATCTGATAGTGAGGTTCCAATCATGGAGCTTTTGGAAATGTGGAGTACCTTTTCATTACCATTACTCCTAGGTCCACTTTGACCCAGCATGGTAGTACCTTTTAGGGTTCAAAATAGAACTGTTTAATCACTTAGCATCCTGGAAACCATTTAACTGTGTGCAACCGAATTGTTAATACTAAATTGCATAATTAGTATTTGATAGCAAAAAAAAAAAAAAAAAACCAAACTTAACTGTGTACAAACAGAACTATTAGTGTTAGATAGCAATATTTGAAACTCTTTAACTGCGTGCAAACAATAAATAACAATACTTGAAACCATTTGTGCGCAAACAAATGAACTTTGGCTCATCTAAAAATGTTACCAACAAATTATTTGTTGACAAATCATATATATGTATATATATATATATATAAAAGATTTGGCATTGAATAATCTACATGGATTGATAAGCCATAAAACACAACCAACCAACCAACCTATATTTTTTTGTTCAATCCAATAGTTTCTATTCTTTTATATTTCATTATCCAATATTTTTACTTTCCAATATTTTTTACTCTCCAATATTATTTTATCCAATATTTTTTTAATTAGTTATATTATCCAATATTTTTTAATTAATTATATTATCCAATATTTTTTAATTAATTATATTATCCAATATTTTTTCACTTTACAATATTATCCAACGTTTTTTTACTTTCCAATATTTTTTTACTCTTCAATATCTAATATTTTTCATCTTCCAATATTATATTATCCAATACTTCTTTTACTTTACAATATTATCCAATATTTTTGTCTCTTTCCAATATTATATCATCCAACGTTTTTTTTTTCACCTTGTCAATACATTTTCCAATATTTTTCTAGTTTCCAATATTATGTTATCCAATACTTCTAAGATTTCCAAATTAAAAGTTATTAAGAAAGTTTTGTTGAAATATATTTATACATCTTGAATAAGAAATATGTGTGTGTACAAATATACTCTTATTATCTGGAAGGACTTCAAAGTAAAGCTTATAACACAGTAATCATGAGCACCCTCTTGTATAAAACGGAAACATTGGTTACCTATTAAAGTCATATCCATCCCCTTAAATAATTCCAACAATACAGTCTCTACCCCATTCTAATTGTCATATTTAATTCCTAATATCAAGGTCCTTGAAACTACCCAAGTTTCCAAACAATGTTGCTACAAATGCAGCTGCTTGAGACAGGTCATGTGACCTGAATGGAACTCCACCAACTTCCACCAAAGATGACACTTTTTGGAGAGCTGTTCAATGACTGCAGTGTCAGAGGAGTGGACTCACCGCCTGTGAACTGACAGTAAAAAGCCACTTCAATCTTCAGGAACAGTGGTAGAATCAAAGTGGAAGTAAAAAAGATAGTACCACAAAAAACCACAGTGCTGCAACAAAACCAACAACTTCTCAGACCTTTTCTTGCAACTTCTGTGACAGGTTGTTTATCATGTGTAGTGCTCTTTAGCTACCAACATGCTTGTACTAGTCAAAGAATGTTTTCATAAATCTGGTGAAGCTAAAAGTTTTTTATAGTTAATCACTCACTGATCCCATAACCTAGTTTGGTCAAGGGGAATGGTGTAACTCATGTAGTGTGTCTTAAGTAGGAATAGCCTGATAGAACCTATCCCTCTCCAGGAGTACAACCTGTTTGACTTCAAAGTTTTCCTTCTTATAGAGTGGTTGTCATGATATGCTTAAATAGTCCAGTCTTCCCTACTATTTAATCATAGCTGGAGGAGATTAGTCGGGTTTATACCTTTCCCAAATTTATAAGTACTATGGGAAATGCAAACTGCCTCATTCAGGATTTGAACTTGGGTAACTGAGTCTACTTTCTATGATGATAACTGTAATGTCACAAACACATCTATATAATCAATACTATTAGATAAAACCATTTGTTAGGAGCCCAGTCAGCTGTGGCTACTGAATACACCAACAGCATCACTGCAGAGGGGTAAGACCCCACTCTTAACGAGTGTCCTGGATATTATATTAAACTATCAGATGCTAAGGCTCCAGCCTCAGAGATTTGGGGAATGTGAAGTACCCCTTCATTGCCATTGCTCCCAAGTCTACTCTGACTTGGAGTGGTAGTACCTGATAGGGTCTTATCTATGGGTCAAATAGAACAAACTGAGAGCAAAAAAATGACTGATGTTAAATTGTGACTGTTATATAGCAATAATTGAAACCATTTAACAAAAAAAGAATTCGAGTTCATTTCAGAATATTGTCTACAAAATGTGTTTACAAATCATATATATATTTGATATATATGTGTAAATAGGATTTGACATTAAATAACCTACAATGGTTGATATGACATTAAGCCAAACCAAACCATTTGTTAGGGTTGGTTTAACTAAAGAAACTCAAATATAACTTTGAACTGGAATCAAGAATTAATTTAAAAGACAAAATAAAAAGTTACTGATACTAGACCCATTTTGAATTGAATGTTATGATCGTGCATACAAAGAGAAATCTTGCCTGTAAATGACAAATAGAAACTATTTTAGCACACAAATAGCCATAAAATGTTTACAACGGGTTAGCAACTGGATAGTTAGCAAACTGAATACTTTTTTATGTTAAAAATGTGTTCATCGCAGATATTTGTCAGATGTGAAAGAGTAAACAAAAAGACAGTAAAAAATATACATTTAGTAAGCTTAATGATTGATTTTAACAGCATATAAACTAATCTAGTGTTATTTTATGCCTTGAGGTTAGGGAATTGATTACATTATACATTTAGATTTACATTTTTGTGTTGTTGTTTAAGATTTTTTTAAATTTTAATATTTTGTTTTAAATGAAAAGTCAAAATCCACTGGGATAATTTTCTAATAATTGCTTTGTCTAGTACTAATCATGTCTTCGTTTATAATTTTTGGTATAATTCAATTATTTTCAAGAATGACAAAATGTTATTCATGTCAACACTTTTAAATAAGTCCTTCACATTGTTTGCATTGAAAAAAAAAGTTGTCTAATGAGAACTAAATCTGTGCATTCTATGAGAAAATGTTTGACTGTGTAGGACCAGCACTATTACACACAAGGCAAAGTCTGTGATTCCCTTAGGTACTAAAATTGCCAAGAGCTTTCAAAGGAGTTGGTCAGTGTAGGCCAATTGATATATTACAGTATTCAAATGATCTTGTCTAATTCCATTGATTACCTTTAAAGTGAATATGATCCTCATATCATGCTCTATATGGCCTTGTGGTAAAATAACTTTAGCTTTGTGGTTATTCCCTTTTATAAAGGCTTGCATAAGTTTTGTGTGAACAATATGCCAATTGAGATATAGTAACTTATTGAGATATAGTATATTGAGATATAGTAACTTATTCCTTTCTGGAAGCTGGTTTCTATTCTCCTCAGGTTTTATCAAGAAGAGTTTATTATGTATATTGTTATTCCAATTATGAATTGCCCAGTCAGCTGGGGATGTAGAATACACTGACTGCACCGCTGCAGAGGGGTAAGACCCCCCCCAACGAGTGTCCTGGATATGACACTAAACAATCCGAGGTTCCAGCAGTGCTGGAGCTTTGGGGAATGCAAAGTACCCCTTCACTGCCATCGCTCCCAGGTCCACTCTGGCCTGTAGTGGTAGCACCTGATAGGACCCTATCTATGGGTTAAATAGAACTAACAGCATACTTATGCTAAAATGAATTGAGTAAACTGAATAGCTTGAAATAGAAACGTTTTTGACAATTAAACCGTACTTACACTTAAACTGCGTGCTTATGCTAAACTGAATTATTTCAAATAGAACTGTTTTTTGACATTAAAACTGTATTTACACTTAACTGAATTATTACATATAACTGCTTGAATAGTTTGAAATGGAAATGTTTTTGACAATTAAACTGTGTACTTATGCTAAACTGAACTGTTTTCAATAGGACAGATTATTTACATAAAAATGGATTTGGCGTTAAATAACCTAAAAAGGTTGATATGCCATAAAACCAAACAAACCAACCATCCAATTATGAAGCTTAAGTTATTTTGCCACAATGCCATAAGTGTAGAGCATGACATGAGGATGATATTCACTTCAGTGTTAACAATTTATAAGACTTGCTTGGCAAACATTACTTTACAGAAATTGAAGGTCAGCCTTACAATCTGTGCCCTCTTATTTCTGCCAACCCAATTAAAGATAATTAATGGAATTACACAAGATTATTTGAATACTGTAATATGACAGTTGGCCTACACTGACCAGTTCCTTTGAGTGCTCTTGGCAATTTTAGTACACAAGGGAATCACAGACTTTGCCTTGTGTGTAGTAGTGTTGGTCCTGCAATAGTGTTAAAGCAATTATAATAGGAAACAATTTTGTGCTCAGAATCACCCTGTCAGCAATAATAAATTTGCTTATAAACTAATAAATTCATTAATAAAAAGAAATTGTTTTGCCTTTACTGCAACTATTATACCCTGAAAATTTAACATAACGGTTATTTTCGTAGGAAATGGAATCAGCGAGCCAAATTCAAATCCTAGATGATGCTATTTACATTTCACTTCATGCTAATGCCCTTAGGAAAGGCATGAATCCACCCCCATCAATGGTTAAATAGTAGCGCACTGTTTTTTTAAATTTATTTTTGGTGAAGCAACCAGTCAAGGAGAAGGAAAACTGAATTCAAACCAGCTGTACACTGTTTAAAATATGACCCAATGTCTTAACGTGTCAATGATGGAGGGGTTGGGTAAATATATACATTGAAAATTTAAAAAAAAATGAAAAAGAAAAAATTATGAAAACTTTACTGGATGTGAGTTAATGACTTAATGGACATTTAAGAAAAGGATCAGGTGAAACATCTTTAATTTCTATTTTTGTGAAAGGCATAAACCTTAAAATTCCTAGGACTTCCCATGAAATATGTGCGTGAATAAAGGAAGGTTTTGTGCTTTTTTTCTCGGCTCGCGGTAACAAAAAAGAAGTGTAGTAAATTATGAAGCACTTTTGCTTCAATGTAGCACAAGACCGAATGAATGGGGCACCCAATGAGACTCGAACTCACTCATGTAGGTTTGTTAGTTTAGTTTGCTAACCATTATACCACCAAAGTGTAAAACTAAAACCTAATTTTCAAGAACTGAAGAAAACTGAGTAAAAAAAACAAAAGAAAACCGCGTCCGTCTTATTTGATTATTTGTAAAAAAAAAAAAAAAAATTAGCAACACACGTGTCGTTGAACATACGCACGTGCATAAGACGAAAAAGAAACTTAATCATATGCGTAAAGAGAGAGAGAGAGAGAGAGAATATATGCACGTACACAAAACGAAAAAGAAAAATAAGCCAGTAAAGAGAGGGGAGAATATACATACGTGCAAAACGAAAAAGAGTGATTAACGATAAAGGAAAAAGAATAATCTTGAGAGAGATATTCGATTATTTAATTTCTCTTCTCTCTTGAATACTCTTTCATTTTCTACATAGTCTTGCAAAAAAGTTTTTTTTCTTAATAGTAATTTTAGACTTTTTTCATTGATTCGATCCAATCAATGTCTCAAATAATACCTAGTCACACACATATGACAATACTCGAGTGTGCACTAACTTGGTGTTGTTGTTAGTGGCTGTGAGAGGACAGACATTTCAAAGTCGGCAATTGAGAGGGGGAACCGGAGAATGACAAGCACAGAGTGGGAGGGTGAGCGGAAGAAGAAAAAGAAGAAAAAAGTGAGAGACAGAGAAGGACCAAAGCCAAGTTGAATAATTTAGTTTTCGTCGCTGGTGTCGTTAAGAAAGGGGAGAAGTGGTGGCTAGACATTATTTTATATATTTGTCACCATTCGTATATATATATATATTTTTTTTTTTTTTTCGATTTTTTATAAAAACAATATAAGGGCCGCTTAACTTTCGTTTTTCTTTTTTTTGTAGTTGTTTTTCACTTTACGAAAAACCACAAACTCGTGAATTCATGAAGTATTTTGACTTGGTAAGCTTTTAAGATATAATAATAAATTAAAAAAGAAATCGTATTATTAAGATAACAAAATCTTCATATTAATTTTGAATAAAGCGCGGAGACATTTTTTTAAACAACGGGGTCATAGTTGATATACTCATTTGTTCGACCAACTTCTACATTGACTGTTGATTTGGGAGACAAATAAGCTAAGTGGGGGAGGGAAAAACCTCAAAGAAATGAAGTTTGTTACGTGCCTCACACAACTACACGGGCAGAAATTTAAATGTTGGATATACTCTTTTTATGCGGAAAGCTGTTGATAAAGTGGACTGGATAATCTTGTTTAATCAAAAGTAGTTGGATATTACAAGTGGAAGTTAAAAAAACAAAACAAAAAAAAAAACGAAACATAAAAAAAAAGAAAAGTGAAGCTCAGTTCACATGAAAAAAAAAAAAAGACCGGAAGAATAATTTTTGTTTTTAGTTTATTGCCAGTATTATAGAACACATTTTTGTCAGTTACTTGCCAATTTTTTCTTCTCGTTTTCAAAAACAAAAAAAAAAAAAAAAACTACAAAAAACTGAAGCTTTTATTCATTAGCTATCTCTTGGAGTATGATTTCGTAAAAAGAAAAAAGGTGAGTTTTTTTTTTTTGTTTATTTTTATATTTCCCTATAGGAATTTATTCGAAGTTAACTAAGTCAGTTTAAGTTAATCGTTATGTTAATATCGTTACTTTACTTCAATTACATAACTTCAACTCATTTAAAATAAATTTGTTTCTTTAATATATGTTCTGTGTGAAAAACCTGTTCAATACTTAAAATAATTATTTGTATTAGTTCTGAATATATAGCCATCAAAGTATTTTACGCAAATTTAAAAATCCATTGCTTTAATCATGTTACACTTCCAAAATACTTTTCCAGGTAGTTAAGTTATTTTTACTTTGGTTAAAAAAAAGTTCCTGGCCTGTCATTTAACTGTTTTTCTTTGGCCAAAAAGTTTTTCAATATATTCGATTTGATCATTTTTTATTAAATTGACAGCTTTTAAGCTTTTGGTGATGGTGGGGGGGGGGGGGGGGGGGGGTGTCTTGCACTGCTAAGATTAAAGGTGGGATCAAGTTTTCTAATTTACGCCAGCTAACAACTGTAGAATTAAAGTTATAATTGAAAGAAAAAAATCTAATTTTAGTTATTTGATATGAAATTAATAATTATTACTAAATTTAAACTAGCTCGAGCAGTATAAAAAAAAAAAAAAATCTTTATGCAATGGTTACACATTGTACGCCTCAATTTCTGTATTTTTTTCCCAAGAAAAAACATTTAAAAGTTTGATATTTGGTTCTTATTTGTTTTCTTTACTTAAATGTAGATAAAAGTGTACGTTGTAACAATCAGTTTCGTAAATAATTGTATTAAAAGAATGTGGATAAACTAAAAAGAAAGATGTTTTTTAATCTTCCCTATTCAAACAATAGTCACCTAGTTTTGTTTCTTATTTATTTTGCTGTCCAATAAAGATTAAGTGTCCTCACTTCAAGGGATTAGAGAATGGTTGAAAACCTATTAAGTTAAGAAATTCTTTTATCTTCTGTATTCAAGCAAGTATGTATACGTACAACTTAGATCTTTATACATTCAATAGTAGTAGTAGTAGTAAAACTGGTTGGTTAAAAAAAAAAAAACCGGCCTACCTGTGAAAAGATTAAGTCTGGAAAAACTTCTTTTGAGGCTGCTCTGATCTTACAACTCGATATTGTGAAGTTATGATGTATATATATATTTTTTCGCCTGAATCATCTATACAATCAAATGAATTAAAAAAAAAAAAAAAACTCAAATCTAGTCGTAGTTTCAATCGTTATAAAACTTTTTATAACTTTTGATTTAGCTTGAAAACAGTCATAAACTTAAATCCTTTATCAGAAAGAGGTTCAGGTGTTTCATCTCCTTTTTTTTCCTAATGAAAACAGAAAACTCAAATGATGCTAAATTGATCTCGTTCAGGTAGTGACGTGAATTTTACTGATTACTTTTTGATTTATTCTAAAATCCTTAATTTTAAACAAACAAACAAACAACTTTTAAATACAAATTTTGAAATAATGAAATAATTGCATATAAGAAAAAAAGTGTTTAAACTTACTGCTAAATAAATACAATGCACTGTAATCGCAAAAAATGTTCTCAAAGTTGAGTAATGTTTTTATCGTTTTCACTAATTTTTTTTTTTTTATATAATAGATTTTGTACTAAATTATTAAACACTTAAGATTTGATGTGCATTTCATAAGAGACCAGATAAGTCCCCACCCCTAAAATTGACATTAGCGTGCAAGAGAAAATTGTTTGATTCTTTCGAAAAGTTGTTTTATTTGATTAAGTTAAAATCGAACGTAAATTTAAGCTGCTATTATCAAAGTATGGTTAAAATTTAATCTCAAATGTATATAAAGTTTTTTTCTTACATGTTAAAATTTCAGTCGATAGTAATTGTAATTTTATTTCTATTTTTTTATTTCAAAATTTTTTTAAAAGAATTTTAATCCGCAAACAATTTTAATGTAGCCTACTTATGGCTCAAATACTTTTTTTAAATGTCAATTTTTCTTTAACATTGAGATTTAATTTGCATTTATGCTTAAATACTTGAATCTCTTCGTTTCTTGTAATTTGCCTTTTCACTAATTTCGTTAATTTGTTTTTTAATTAAATAAATCTTAGCTGACCTAACGACCAAGAAGGAAATCATTTAATTGAAGTGACTTGTTCATATTCTTTTCTTGTTTGTATCTTCCAATTTATCAAGAAAATTGTTAAAAATCAGCATTATTTTTTGTTTTTGTTAGTTTATTTGTTTTTTCTTTTGTTTGTTTATTTCTGCTTAAGGTAAAACGGCAAAATTAACAGACTCTAATCTCAATGTCATCTTAAACTATTCGTTATAAAGTTCCGGGTTATACACGTAACATTTTTCTTCCTCAGAAGACCCTATCTCTGTCTCTGTCTGTTTCTCTCTCTGAAAGTAAATTTAACAGTGACTTAAAATTGTTTTTCGCTAAGAAAAGAGGTGGGTAAAAAACAACAACCCATCTTTGACTTTTTAATTAGAAGAGAATAATTACTATCGTAACTTTTTGTCGTTTTTTTCCCGATTTAGGCTTTCTTATTTTAGCCATGTTTATTAAACTATTTTGTTCCATTCATAAAAATGGGTAATATACGGTGAATGGGGGGGGGAGAAGAAATATAGTTATTTGCTTAGCTTGTGTTGCGCAACGCCAGAAGTTTTAAGCGCCCAGTGAGAATCGAACTCAATAACAATGGTTTGCTAATGTAGTTTTAATTACATCACGCGAGGTACATCTCCACTCCCCTGCCCCCCCCCCCCCCAAAGGAAATCTAGAAGAGGGAGAGAGGAAGGAAATCTAATTTATTCAGACTGTTGGAATCTAATTTGTGGTCTACACACCCTTTCTCCTGGACTTTTTTAATCCGTGTATTTAATAATAATTTTAATCAATGTATTATAATTTTCTCATTCTCATGGAAATTCTCTCAACTTTAATCTGAATAAACTTGATTATTTTTCTTGTGTGTAATTTGAATAATGTTCATCACATTGTTTAATAATTGTTTTTTTTTCTGATTTTTTTTCAAAGAAAGTTTAAAAAAAATAAGTATAGTTTAACCTAAAACTTTAATTTATTTTTTAATCGAGTTTTCCAACTCTTGTTTTTTGTTTTGTTTTTTTTAATCTCGAAAATCACAGTATACTAAGGATTTTATGGTATTCAAAACTTTCAAAGTAAAAAAAAAAAAAAAAAGTTTCTCGTAGTATTATTGACTGTAAATGTTATGGACTCTTTCTGGATTTTTCATTAAAAAAAGTGTATGTGAGACTTTGGGGGGTGGGAGTGAGGGCAATAACTAGGTTTAAGATTAGAGGTCATATGTTCAGCTTCAGTAACTGTCAGAACAAGTGGATAAGGTCAGTAATTTAATTTCTACTAGTGGTAGGAACTCTCTTTTAGCAGTCTTGCTTTAAGATTTTGATTGGATAGATTTTTTTCCCCTTTTAATGTTATAACCATATTTGGATGTTGAACATTTTGAAATATATCTTAAATCTAATTAATTTTAAACAATTTTTAGTAAAATTTATGATACTTGAAAAAATACTGATTTATGCTTTCAAAGCAAAATAGTACAAGATAAGCATATTTTTATTTATTCGGTGAATTTTAGAATTCTGTAAGATTTGATTTATATTTAATGTTTACTTAAGTCAAAGAATTGCAGCTAACTTTTGAGTTATTGTGGTAAATTTTACACGGTTCTAATTCTCTTAAAAAATCTTTCACATCAATATTGATGCTGCTGCAGATATATATTGGATAATTTTATTGACACAAAGGACTGATTTTAAAAATCTTGAATTCATAAAGCAGTTTGGTTATCATCAATATCTTAAATGTATTTTATCTAACCATGAGTGCTGAGTATTCACTAATCTGGAATTCTTCCAAGTTGTAGCTCTGTCAGTACTATCATATAGCTGCACCATTTGAGCTTTAATCAAACACTTGAAGACAAAGCTAGATAGGAATTACACAAGGATTCTGCATGCTGTTTTGAACAAATCTTGGAAGCAGCAAGTCACAAAATAGCAGCTGTACGGCCACTTACTTCCCCTCTCGCAAACCATCTAAGCAAGATGAGCGAGACATGTTAGAAACTTCTGGAGAAACAGGGACGAACACAAAATAACCCTAGATGCCTTTGCCCAGTTGGCTGGGGCTGTAGCATATACTGACTGCTTCTCTGCTGAGGGGTAAGACCTCCGCCCCAACAAGTGTCCTGGATATGTCACTAAACAATCTGATGTTGAGGTTCCAGTAATGCTGGAACTTTGGGGAATGTGAAGTACTCCTTTGTTGCCATCATTCCTAGGTCCACTCTGGCCCTGAGTGGTACCACCTGATAGGGTCCTATCTCTGGGTCAAATAGAACTAAACTGCATATTTATGCTAAATTCAGTTGTCTGAAATAGAACTGTTTATTTAAAAATAGATTTGGCATTATTAACCTACAGTGGTTGATGTGCCATAAAACCAAACCAATCCTAGATGCCATTAAAATCAATTGTTCTCTAAAATGCTTGTCAAGGTTTGAAGTTTTCAGGGATAAAAAATGTGATAAAATTGAGATTTAAGAACAGTTGACCTTCCTAATTGACTAAGGGAGAGTCTTCTCTTCATATCTTTTTTCCTCTAAAGTATAGAAGTAAAAGTTCATATTTAGTAAAAAGGTTTTCTGCTGGAACAAGTAAGCACTGATCTTTATTTTATCACTTGAAAACGTAATGTTGCTTGAACATTGTGTTAGCATTTTGAAATTGCTAAATTTCTTTTGATGAGTTGAGAATTGGAGTAACAAAAATTGTTGCAATTAGTACATTAACCGCTTGGAATTGGATGTTCCAATATTAGCTGTTTGATTTGGTTGATTATTTTTAGAAGTTGCAAATCTCTAAAATGCTCTGATTTTTTTTTTTTTGTCAGTTATTTTACTCTGAAGTTAAGAGAAAATTGTCTATATTGAAAATGATTGAGACATTTTGCTTGTAAGATTAGCAGAAATTTCTTTTAAACAATTGCCAATAGGCAACTGCAGAGAAAGAGATTGAGTGGGAAAGATACAAATTCTAATATAACTGAGGACCAGCCTAACTTCATCTTTAGAGAGATAGTTCAAAGTGTGTATTTTAGCAGCACTAGGAGGAGAAAGATGAAGTACAATTAATTGTGAATATAAGTGTGATAAAAATAAGTGGAAAGATGAATAAATCACACACTTACAAAGGGTTTAGTAGTAGATATATTTCATTCTTTATTCCAAGAAACTAAATAATATGGAACCATTAAATATGATAACTATAGTATATAATGCAAATAGGATTCTTTATTACCCAGGACAAATAGCAAAAATTATTTGATTGTATGAGTGTACCACTATTGCATGACAAGTTATCTCTACTATGTCTCTTGCTTGGTTGGCAGGGCTTAGAATATGCTGACTGGTAAGGTTCCACTTCTGGGGAATGTGGAGTATCCCTTCATTGTTATTACTCCCAGGTCAACTCTGATCAGGAGTGGTATTTGTTAGGATCCCATCTATGCTTCAGATAGATCTGTTTAAAAATTATTTGTAATGATAGGACTGCAAAAAAAATCCTCTTATACAACTAAACAAAAGATGTAAATATGAATGTGATTCCCTAACCTTAGGCATAAAATATTCACAGATTGATTGACATGCCATAAAAATCAATGTTGTAAATCTCACATGATACATTGATCAATAAGTTGATTTTTTTGTACGTGTATAGAATTGATGTCTGAATGCAAATAAATGTACATAAATTCCAGTTGGCTGGGGCTGTAAAATACACCAACTGCTTCTCTGCTGAGAGTGAGGACCCACCTCCACCAATGAGTGTCTTTGATAGGATACAAAAATATCTGATGGTGAGGCTCAAGTCCTGAAAATATAGGGATTGTGGAGTAGCTTTTCATTGTTATTACTTCCAGGTCCACTCTGAGCGAGAGTGTTGGCACCTGGTAGGGTCCCATCTATGGGTCAAAGTGAACTGTTTAACATTTAAACTATGAGCAAACAAAGGACTTGTGTTAAATTGAATTGTTAAAAATAGACTATTTGACTGTATGAACAAATGACTGATGTTTAATTCAATTATTAGTGATACATAGCAATATTAGGAATCCTTTAACTGTGTGCAAACAAATAAGTAATATTAGTATTTCAATACTTGGAACCGTTTAACTGTATTCAAAATAGAATTATTGGTATTACATTGCAATACTTGGAACCATTTAACTGTGTGCAAATAAATGAATAGTGTCCAATTGAATGATTAGTGTCAAATAGCTGTACTTGTAACCACTTCACTGTGTGCAAAGAAATGATCTGTATTCAATGGTTGAATGGTTTCAATTATTGCTGTATAGCACAGATGATTCATTGTAGAAACAATACCAATGCTTGTGTGCAAAAAAACTTAGTTCTGACTTATTTGAAAATAAAATTACTTGCAAATCCAATGTGTACAAACAAATGACTGATGTTAAATTAAATTGTTACTGTTACATTGCAATACTTTAAACCTTTTAACTGTGTGCCAAAAAAAAGTTCAGGTTTGTTTAAAAATGTTATCTACATAATGTATTTGCAAATCATATATATTTGATATATGTATAAACAGGATTTGGCATTAAATAACCTACAAGGGTTGATATGCCATACATTCAAAGTGACCAACCTAAATGTACACAAAAAAACTATATCATACAATATGATAACCTATTTTTAGGGTTAAATAAGATAAAGAACAGATGGGAATATTATAAAACAATAAAAACAAAAAACAATCTTTTAAAGTATAGGACAATTTTCAAACAAAATAGAATGCATTTTTTTTTCTTTTGGATTGAAGTTAAGTCTGAAATTTAAACTTAAAACTTAGGTAATTCTCTATATTGTACTCAGTGCAGTGTGTTATCTTAGTTGTGTACATTTCTTTACATTCCTGAACTGGCACTAATTAGAATAATTCCTCCACCACACCCCAACTTTGAAGTATGTATATATATATATATATATATATATATATATATATCTACATGTTTTGCAGCAACACTATATGTTCCAGCAGTTACAGATTAAAGAATTTCCTTTGAATCCCACTGCCAGGTTCTGTTTAAATTCAAATGTTGTGGTTTTTTTAAAAATCAAGCCATTATTTCCTTTGTTTTGGATTCTCCTATTGAATTTATTTATTGCCAGTGAATATTGTTAGCTAAGCATTAGTTTGTTTGACATGCAGACCTTAGGTTGCTTACAGCACCAGTTCAAACTACATGGTCACATATCTAAGTACTGAACGGGCTCATCACTGCTTTGCTTTCAGGGATCTGGTACTTTAAATGTGGCTTGGGAAGTTTCCATGGTTAACATGCTTGACTGTGACATCGTAATAAGTTAGTTCAAACTCAAATTTAACTATTACATTCACTTTCTGACTAATACCCTTGGGGAAAGCTATAAATCCCCTTATCTCTCCAGTTATGAATTAAATAGAATCACTAAAGTTCTACAAGGATGGTTTTGACATTAAATAACCTATGAAAGTTGATATGCCATTAAGTAAAGAAACTAAACCAATGTAGTCTGACCATAAGTCATTGTCAATAAATATTTTACGCCAAAATGACAAGATCATAGTGACAAGTGTTTAAACATTTGACTTGTTTTTCTTTCTGTAAGATCACAAGGAATCCATTTTCTTCGTAATTGAATTTTTCTTGAGGCTTGCATCTCGGAACCTTCACGTTCTCTTCAAAGAACACAAAAGAGACATAAGAATTGGTAATTTAAACAATGCACTGTTTCAACACATTTCTCAATCTAATCACAACTTCAATTTCAATTCTGCAAAGATGCCCATTTACATTCATAATAAAAGACTTAGACAAATTTTTGAAGCTGCTGCTATTTCACTCTGTAAGTCCCTAAATACTCGTCCAGGCTTTTATAATATTTCTCCTTACTTGAGCAAATCCATTTTAAATAGCTACAATATATTTCATCTTTAGTTAATATATTCCACATATATCATAGTTTTATACTTTCTCTTTTTCTTTCTTTTTGTCTTTCTTTTTCTTCCTTTTGATTCGAAGTCTTTCTTGATAAATAAATGGAACATAAATTCTACACAATATTTCTAACAAGTCAAATGACATAATTTAAAACAAACAAATGCTGATTCACTAATTAAACGGCCAACTTTTTCTTGTTACACAAATTTTCCCTAGGTTTTTGTATTTTGCACTTTTAAATATCCATTATTGATTTAACATCACGAATATCATCTGTCATTGTCCTGATGATGGTTCATTAGAACTGAAATGCTGTAGTGTTGACTTTGCTTCTCAATAAATCTCTCCTTCTACTTGGATTATTACCTTGTCATCAATTTTTCTTTATATATTGTCTGATTACACTCCATTATTTACTTCCATTTTTATATATATATATATATATATATATATATATATATATATATATGCCTAATGAGTAGAGTGTTCACCAATGGTCTGTGAGACCTGGAGTTCAATCCCAGGTCAAGTCATACTAAAGACTCAAAAAATGGTACTTGATACTGCCTAGCGTAACACTCTGCATTATAAGGTACAGATCAAGGGTAAAGTGGAGCAATCCAAGGAATGGAATAGTGCCCTCACTTACACCTCGATGTGGTAGCTATTGAAAAGGGAGCCTTTGGGTCGCCAACTTCAATAATCAAAAAATTTACCTCTTGTTTTTTTCTGGAAGTTCATCTGCTGTTTGCACCACTGCTTGTTGCATATATCGTTCTTTGTTGCACCTCTTCCGAGATTAACCCAAAAGAAAAAAAAACTGTCAAGTGTACATTTTAGCCATGGTTTTGATCAATCATCAAGTCATTCTGATAGCACTGATTCTTTTGACTCTCTTGCTATCCATCCCTATTGGTCATTTCTCTTGGCAGGCCCTCTTGATTACATCCAGTGTTTGCACAGAACGGATGTATTTGATGGTCAATCATTGCTGGTGTATCCGTGTATAAGAGTCTACTGGAGAATGTTGCTCATGAGTTTCTCTGCTTTTTCCGCAGTGACTGACATGTCTTGTTTGCCTTGGATGGTTTGTGAGATGGGAGTGCCTATACAGCTGTTGTAATATGGGTTTGCTGCTTTCTGGATTTGTTAAAAAAATGCTTGCAGTATTTTTTTTTTTTTTTTTTTTTAAAGAAACATGCATACACATACTGTGGTTTGGTTGAGGTGGGAGAAAAAAAGATCACTTATCTAGTATTATACTGGATGCTACCTGCCTAACCTAGTATTATAATAAATAGAGAAAACAAGGAATTGTGGGTAGCAAAAATGGCTACATCAGTCGATTGGAAGTTCAGTTGGTATGATTCTTTGATCAAGTTTCAAGCAACCATATTGACTGAAGGACAGAAAGGAAGAGGACAAGCAATCATATGTGTATCTCAGTATTTGTTTTGAATCTTTTAAACCTCACATACAATAAAGAATTGGGTAAACTTCATATATGCTAAGATTTCCATAACATTCTGCCAAAAGATAGCGCTGGGGACTTTTATATTAATCTAATAAAAACTTAGTTTAGTTTGATTTAAGGAAAGCTGGTACTATGTACTAGCAAATTGGGCAATTTTCTAGAGCACTAAAATTCTTACAAGCCCAGTCAGCTGGGGTTGTAGAATATACTGACTGCAAAGAGGTAAGACACCCCACCCCAATGAGTGTGTTGGGTATGACACTAAACAATCTGATGACGAGGTTCCAGTAATGCAGGAGCTTTGGGGAATGTGGAGTACCTCTTTATTGCCATTACTTCCCTGTCCACTCTGGCCCTGAGTGGTAGCACCTAATAGGGTCCTATCTATGGGTCAAATAGAACTGTTTGAAATTTAAACTTAGTGCAAAAAATGACTTAAGTTAAACTGAATTGTTAGAAATAGAACTGTTTGATCATTTAACTGTATGTAAACAAATGACTGATCTCTACTTGAATTGTTAGTGATACATAGCAATGCTTGGAACCATTTAACTGTGTGCAAAAAAAGAGATCAGACTTGTTTTAAAATGTTATCAATAAAATGTGTTTACTAATCACACACACATACATACATACATATGTGTGTGTGTGTGTGTGTGTGTGTGTAAATAGAGGATTTGACATTAAATAACCTATAATGGTTGATATGCCATAAAACCCAACTTGACCAAACCATATATATATATATATATATATACATATATATATATATGATTTGGTATTAAATAACCTACAATGGTTGATATGCCATAAAACCCAACTATCCAAACCAAAGTAAAATTCTTATAAAAAGAGGTGCTTAGTGTACACAAGTTGACATTGAAAACATTCAAATAATCTGATGTAATCTTACTAAATTATTGAAATTTAGTTGATGGCTTGAAAGAGTCATGGATTGTTGAGCTAATCTGAGGAATTGAATACTCTGCCACTGCTCCTGAGCATAGAGTCAAATGGGATGAAGAAGATTGATGCAAGAATCCTTTTTAAAACGATATGCTTACTTAGAAAAATCAGTATTTGAGATCCTAGCTTATATCTTGGATTGAATACCATCTTCTCATAGTAGTTGTAAATAAAGTTGTGGAGTTAGTATATAAAACATTCAGCTCTCTGACCCTGGCACCTCAGCTTATGGTATCTTTGACATGTTTATTTATATATCAATGTTGGAAATAATAAATATCAGTTATTTGTTTCTTATTGATTGAAATCACTCTACATTCAAAGGAAAGTATTTTATCACTGCCAAGATTACAAATGTCTTTAAATTTGATGTTCTAATAGGTGCATTTTTATCAGCATCCCACCAAAAAGTATGTATTTATCCAACCTCTCCACAACAGGCAGAATGTGAACAGGTCAATTTTTAAGCAGAATAGAGCTGGTTTGAATTCAAATTTTCCTTCTCCTAGAGTGGTAGCCTAACCAGAATGAAAGAACCCAATCTTTCCTACTATTTACTCCTTGTTGGAGTGAAGAACAGATGGATTCATGCCTTTCCCAAGGATGTTAGAAGAAATGCAGACAGCCTTGTCCAGAATTTTAACTCTTATTAATTTCATTTAATTATGAAGATTAACTGTGCCTCTCAAAAATTACTCATTTTTATACTTTACTTTGAGAAATATATTTCCCATGGTAAAGTGATGAAGAACTGCCAACTTTGTTCACACATTTTTCCCATTGCAAATTTTTTTTCATGTGAGTGCATTTTCATTAATTATACTATAACTGTGAAATTTCCAAAGAAGTTGAATTAAAATGTATCCTGAAAATATAACTAGATGGGTTAATTAAATCTCTCTGATAAAATTAAATGGAATCTTTCCAAACTGTAGCTATGTCACTACTAGTGTTGGATATTGACTTGAAGCTCACTTTGAGATGTCGTGTAAATTGCATGGGTGGCATGCGAGAATTAAGTTGGACACTGGGAACAAAAACAGGAAATGCATCTGGTTCCTGAAGTAAACTATGCAGTTGTTTTGGTGGAAATGCTGTGGGAATTGCTTGGGTGGCATACTAGAAAGAAGTGTGATCTTGTGCATTGTGTAGGTGGCAGGCTGAAAGAGTGACCACAAGAATTTTCATGGGTGGCATGCTAGGAGGAGGCATGTCCACATGCAACGTGTAAGTAGCAGGCTGGAGATGTGAATACAAGAATTTGTGTAAATGTATGGAATGTTATATAGCCACAGAGATTTTGACCCAGAAGGCAGTATAGATCTTCTGTGAAACCCTTTCTGTCTGCTTGTGTGTGTGCACCCGTGGGTGTATCTCAGGCCATCTCTTACTCTCTCTCACTCTTACCCAAATGTACATGTTGGGTAATGAAAAGAAAAGAAGCCAATTATATTTTTATACATCATTGTTGTCTTTCTCTGCTATACAACATTGTGTTCATCATTCATCCAATAAAACTAAAGGTTTATAAGCTACATAACTGATTCTTCCTGTATTTTGGATATGACGTACATTTTGGGAAGAAAAAGAAAAGAAGCTGATTATATTTTTATACATGAGTGTTGTTTTCTCTACTGTGCAACATGATTGTGTAGCTGCTCTACTTGGATTCTAGCAAAATGCATGGAGAAAATTCTATGCAAGGATGCTGTGCCATCTTGAACAAATTCTAAAACAGCACTCTACAAAATGGTAGTTGTATGGCCATTTACCTCCCATTATCACAAACCATCCAAAACAGACAAGCAAGATATGCTAGGCAAGTAAGAACAAATGCATAAGGGATGTTCTTCTATGGACTCCGACACATGGACACACCAGTGTTGGCTCACCAGCAAAAACTTACATTCGTCAGCTCTGTATGGACCCTGGGTGTGGTCTAGAGGACTTACCAAGTGTGATGGTTGATAGGGACGGATGGTGAGAGAACATCAAATAAATCTGCTGTTGGCAAGTCTTGATGACGGTCTATGAAATAGGAAATTTTGATGAATTAGATGAAGTCAATACATTTATACTGAATTTCATTCCAGTCAACAAAAAAATTGCTTTTGACTCTAGTCTTGGCTGCAAAAACATGTTTCTACCATAAGGTAGGCCACTAAATAAACATGGATTGAAAATAACCTGATTGGTATTAGATATCTTGACTCAGACAACATTTAACATGATAAAAATAAAATAAGTTTTATAGAATTCTTATTTATGCAGTTTAGTATTGTCTTTTCTAAGTTTACAAAATGAAAGCTGAAGAATATGATATACATAAAATTTTAAAACCAGAAAAGTAAATTTAACGTAAGTTTTGTTTCCTGACCTTAAAATTTTCATTTTTTTCCCTAATTAGATTTATAAACAATATATGTTATAAGCAATTATAATTATATAATAGGTTATAAGCACTATATTATGTTCCTGTTAAGTCATTAACTTGAAGCATATCTACATTTACCCAACTCTTCAGCTACAAGCAGAATGTGACACAAGGTCAAATTATTAAGTGGAGTACAGCCTGTGTGAATTCAGTTTTCCTTCTCCTAGACTGGTTGTCTTACGAAGACTAAAGAATCTAGTTTGTCATACTATTTACCCATTACTGGATAGAGAACATATAGATAAATGCTTTTTCCCCTAATGTTATTTCAAGTAAAAACACAAAAAATTGCTTTATTTGAAACAGTAATTATTTACTAAGCTTGGCTTAGGTATGGCACACAGGCCTCAGGTTGCTCACACTATCTGTAATTGTTTAAGTGGTCACCCATCTCAGCAGTGAGCAAGCTCATTGTTGCTTAACTTTAGTGATCTTAGCAGGAACTGGTCCTTTCAGTGTGACTTGACTATAAGTCCACTAATGAAACATGTCTGTTAAAGATGATTATAAAAAAAATTAGGATTTTAATTCTAAAAAAACAGAAAAATTTTATTTGAAAACTTTCAAATGTTCCAATAAAAATCTTTAAATTTTTTTCTTGAATTTTGTCAATTGCTGCAACTTTTAAACGTGTGTGTGTGTTATTATTTTTTTAATTCCTTTTTTGACCTTAAAAATAGGTTAAAGTTCAATAAAGAGTAAATGTCCTGTACTCATGTTGCCGAAATTTAGAAGATAAAAATGCACCATCAGAATTAGAGATAGTAAATACTGAGTAAGGTTAGTCCACCAGTTATTATTTACTAAGCTTGACTTGAATATACCACACAGGCCTCAGGTTGCTCACACTATCTGCTGTTGCTTAAGTGTTTACTCATCTAAGCAGTGAACAAGCTCATTACTGCTTAACTTTGGTGATCTAGCAGAAGTCAGTCCTTTCACGGCAACTTGACTCTTAAGTTCACCAGTGAAACATATCATTGATTTTCCACACTGTCTTTTTTTTCTTTTAGTAAATACTTTATTTGCAAATATGACATGATCATAACTTAGAACAATTTCAGTTAAAGATGATTTATAAAAGAAAATTAGGATTTTAATTTCAAAATCAAAAAGATTAATGTTTTCATTAGTTATGTTCTATTGTTTCTTATAAGAGGGTAGTCTGAAAAGTTTATATGATGATGTCATATCTGCTGTTGATGACTTCTTTAACCAATGGGATTCAAGCACTACAACACCGATGGAAGAATGGTGTGGACAGCAATGGGGATTGTTAAAAAAATAAAACTCATCTGGTCACATTCTATGGAAGCATCTTGGTCAGTCTATGAACTTTTTAGTTTGCCCTCTTAAAATGTATAAAAGTTACATATAATCCTGTATTTCTAGCAAAACTTGTTAATCAAGCATTACAAATTAAGTACAATCTAAATTTCATTTATTGTATCTGTTACTTATTGTCACTTTAAAATCTTAGTGAGTCAAATATTCATTTGCCCTGTTGGTGGGGCTTAGAATACACTGACTATCTTCGGCAGAGACTTAAGACCACTTTAAAAAGTAGTATCCTGGGTAGGACACTACACGGCATTTGAGGGTGAGGCTTCAGTTCTAGAGATCTGGTGAGAGTGGAATATTCCTTTTGTTGCCATTATTCCCAGGTCCATTCCAACGTGTTAGTAACTGTTAGGTGTCATTGCTCAAATAGATCTGTTAGCAAAATATTAGTATTAAAGAATATTAGTTAACTGTGTGCCAAAGAATTCAAGGAACTATAAGAAAAAAAAAATAGAAGTCCTTATTCTGGATACCAAAATAAATGAATGGCATTTTCCTGAACAGTTAAAAGAAACTTTCTTAGTAAAAGATATATAAGTAAATATAAGAATGTCAAGTACTCAAAAAGAAAAAAATGATAGTAACTATGGGAAGTGCTAGCCTAAATAAACAATTTACCAGTAAAGTATGAAAATAAAATTAAAAAAAAAAAAGAAAACAAACTCATCCTGTAACTTGGTTTGAGTGTGTCTTGGGCGGAAATAGCCTGGTGGAGCCCATCCCTGTTCAGATCTATAACTGGTTTGAATTCAGTGTTTCCTTTTTCTAGACTGGTTGCTATACCTAAGTTAAAGAGCTAGGTCTGCCCTACTATTTTTACCCATGGCTAGAAAGAATTGTTGGATTCATACTTTTTCCAAGGTATTAGCACTATGTGAAATGCTGACAGCCTTGCTCAAGTTTTGAACTTGGATAGCTTCGTCTACTTCCTATGTATGTTGCAAGTGCTTCCTGTGTGTATACTAAAGAAAAAAAAAGACATTTTTTAAATTCAGGTTGACATGTTCTACTAGTGGGCTAGTGTCATTAAAATAGAAATGAATTTATTTAAATTTCATTTTATTAGATGATATCTAAATATTTGATATATTCAAACTTCATTTTATCAAATTCATTTGCATTCTGATTATGCTTGATCACAATGAAATACATCAATCTGATTTTTCAAATAGTTTTCTTTTTTATACTTTGGATTTCATTCCAAACTTTATTCATGTGAAGAAACAAAATAAAAGGATAACTGATATATATCTGATTGATATTAACAGCATGGCAGGGTTATTTTATGCCTAGTGATTAAGGAATTATATTAATTGTATATTTATATTTTTTGTGTAGTTATTTCTTTAGCACAGATCCTGTTTTTTTTGTGTTTTTGTTTTTTGCTTTGTACACAGTTCTATTAGATAAGAATAGATTTATTTGATCTATTGATGTGACTCTAACAGATATTACCTCCTTTGAGTTAATGACAATGAAGGGATAAAATTTTAATAGTATTTTGGGGCACTTTTGCATTGTGCAAAAATACCCACTTTTAAGTATAGCTTACTCACAACATTTTTCTTTTTAAAGACATTTATTTTGGAGAAGTATATCAACACTTCATGGGTTACGTCTGCAGATATCAATCAACATTAGTATAAGGAAATGTGTTAGTATTACTTGGTCCATTTAGATAGTAAGGAATAAAAAAAAAATACAATTAATATTTTGACCATATTATATAAATAAATCAAATTAAACTAGGAATTGTCAGTTTAATGGTTCCTATTATTGACACATCAATTCATTCTGAGAATGAATAAAATTTTATGATCTGTAGGTTTGAATCTTCCTATTTTCATTTGATTTTAACTTTATTTATAACTATATGTAAAAATGAACTGCCTTATTGGCAAATTTGAAAAGTTTTATATAAAGAAAAAAAAAAGGTTCTATAATAAAACTATTAAAAGAGCAAATAATATTGCTCTGACTTTTCTTTCATAAACTTGACAAAAAATTGTATCTTGGTTATGATACCAAACTGCATCTGATGATAAGGCTCCAGTTCCGGAGATCTGGGGAGTGTGGAGTAGCCCTTCATTGTCATTACTCCCAGGTTCACTCTGATCTGGAGTGGTAGTACCTGTTAGTGTCCCATCTATGTGTCAAATAGATCTGTTTGAAAAATTATTCATATTTGAAAGAAATACTTGATAACGTCTAACCGTAAATTATTTGTATCAAAAATAGTTATTTGGATCTATAATTGTTTACTGAGAATTATTTACTTGAAACCATATAACTAAAAATCATTTGTATTAGATAAGAATAGTATATGTATAAATATAAATTGTATTAAGAATTATTTGAAATCATATCATTTTTAAGATTAGGAGTGCTAGAAAACCATACAACTGTGTGCAAATTATTAGTATTAAATAGGAATACTTCAAACCATATGACTGTAAATTATTTGTATTAGATGGGACTATTTGATATCATATAACAGCAAATAAAACAAAAAAATCTCATAAACAACTTAATAAAAAATGTAAATATACATGTTTAATAAATCAAGTTCCCTAACCTTTGAGACATAAAATAAACCGACATGCTGTTAAAGATCAATAAATTAAAATGAAGCATCTATCAGTTTGTCAACCATAATACATAAGGAGAAGATTAAATTTTTAATTTATATTAAGTATATTCAAGAAATTTATTTGTATTGAAAATAATTTCTTGAAGGTTTTCACAATGTAACTGCTATAGCAAAAAAGACTCTTACTTTTCCATTCTTCAGAGGAAACTTTTATCTAACAAGTATCATTTTAGCCTAACCAGCTTGGACTGTAGAATACACCAACTGCATTTCTGCAAGGGGATAAGACTCCCTCCTCCCAAATAAGTGTCCTGGATATGATATCAAACCTTCCGATGGTGAAGTTCGAGCTCTGGAAAATGTGGAGTACCCCTTCATTGCCATCACTCCCATGACCACTCTAACCTGGAGTGGTAGTGACTGATAGAGTCCTATCTATGGGTCAAATAGAACTATTTGACATTTAAACTGTGTGCAAACAAATGGCTCATGTTAACATGAATTTTTAGAAACAGAACTTTTACCATTTAACTGTGTGTGAACAATGTTTAATTGAATTGTTAGTGATACATAGGAATACTTGGGACCATTCAACTGTGTGCAAATAATTGATTAATAGTAAATAGAATTTTTTGAAACCATTTAACTATATGTAAAAAAAAAAAATATGAGCTCAGGCTTGTTTAAAAATGTTATCAACAAAATGTTTACAAATCATATATATTTGATATATATGTATAAAGTGGATTCAACATAAAATAACTTCCCATGGTGGATATGCCACAAAACCCAACCAAACCATATATATTCAATATATGGTTGATATGCCATAAAACCCAAACTAAATCAAACCAAAAAAAAAACTTTGGTATTTGGTACTGCTGGAATGGATTGGTCCTGTTAGTATACTAGTGACATTTTCTGTGAGAATTCTTTCTTTCAATGAAAACCAACTAAGTAAACTTTAGAATAGCTAAGATCAACACTTTTAGTTTTAAGCCATATGCTATATTTGTGTGTTCATAATATTATTTTCTTTTTTCTTTTACTTTTTTACAAAAATATTTGGAAGAAAAGAGTTCCCTTTTCTTTCTTTTTTTTTCTCTCTGGATAAACACCTGACAAGGATAGAAGAATGGACTGGTTGAAATGTTGTGTCAACAACATCATGAACATGGAAAAGAGGTTCAATTGTTCAAACAATTTCTGGTATGTTAATGACTCTTCTCCTCAAAGTTATCGACAGAAATTGTTGCAAAATAATTATTAATATAATGAAGTAAGTTTTTCTTTGCTCAGTATTTAATCTAATCAAATTGAAGCCTTTCTTTTTAACTTAAAGATTTAGCTAAATAAACCTACTGTGTTATGTGTTATAAATATAATTGTTTTCACAATTTTGCATAGGAAGGAATGTTAAATATTCTTAGAGGCTTACTCTATTCTAAGACAAAGGAGGCTTTGTATGTTTTAGCAAAGCTTCGTTATCTTAAGCATCATGTGGTTGTACATCTTTGGTATCACTAGAGGCTGAAGGCACAGAAATGATTTGTTTCCTCCTTCTCCCAAAAAGAAAAATGTCTCCTTCATTTACTGATTTTTAGACAACTGTCCTTTTGATCCTATTTTGTTGGTTTTTGTATTCAACTGTTGTATCAGCTTATAAATCTTTTTTGTTTTTGTTCTCTTCAGAATTTTAAATCTTGGGAATGGAAAAATGAACATAAATACTGTATTTAAGTGTCTTCATAAGTTGTAGTTTTTAAAAATAATTTTTTACTAGTACAAATATGAAATTTTATTGACTATTACCAAACAAGAATATATAGATTTTTTTTTCCCTCCCTTTATTCCCTTGGTGACCACAATGCACTTCCATTTCATTCTTGATCTTGCTCTTCTTCATGTTGGTCCAAATCATTTGACAATTTCATCTTCATGGAGGTCTTCTGATTGGCTGTTTTAGGTATCTTTGATACCACTCAACAACTGCAAGTCCAGTCTTTGCCCAGTCGGCTGGGGATGTAGAATACACTGACTGCTTCTCTGCAGTCCTGAGTGTCCTAGATATGACACTAAACAACCTGATAGTGAAGTCCCAGTAATGTTGGAGCTTTGGGGAATGCAGATTACTCCATTATTGCTATCGCTCCCAGGTCCACTCTGGCCCGGAGTGGTAGCACCTGATAGGGTCAAATAGAACTATAGTGAAATTTTGCTAAACTGAATTGTTTGAAATTTCATTTGGCGTTAAATGACTCAAAAAGGGTTGATACACTGTAAAACAAGACCTAAGCAACCCAGTCTAGTTGGCTGGAACTGTAGAATACACTGACTGCATCTCTGCAGAGGGGTAAGACCCTCCCAATGAGTATCCTGGATATGATATTAAACAATCTTTGGAGCTCTGGGGAATGTTCCTAGGTCCACTCTGACCCAAAAAACTTCTTTTTTCAGTACTTTGCGATCATGTCCTTCACTTTCAAATTACCTCAGAGTTAGTCCCACCCCACCCCTGAGGCATCGTCTCTAATGTGATGGACTGTGACATAATAATAAATGAATTCAAACTTCAGTCCCACTATTATGTTCACTTTCAGGCTAATACTCTTATTCCTCCTCCCCCAGCTATGGGTTAAATAGTACTACTGCTGTCCTTCTACAAGGATGGTTTTTGGCATTAAATAGCCTATGGAGGTTGATATGCCATTAAAAGCAAAGAAACTAAACCAAATTACTTCACTTTGGATGTGCTCACACAATGATATTCCCAGCATGGATCTTTCCATATTCCTCTGTTCTACAGCCAGTCTTTCTTTCCTTATTTATGGTAGCCCATATTTCACTTGTGTATAACATCGCAGGCAAAACAATGCTATTAAGAGATTGACATGTAGGGTCCTGTCCGGCTTTGCCTTGAGCACATATTTCATCATGGCAAATGTCTTCTACCTTAATCTTCTTTTTTGTGAGATTTCTGCATCCATGTCTCAGTACATATTTGTCCAAAGTAGATGTATTCTTTCACTTCCTCAATTTCATCACTTCCCATCACTATACATTCCTATTGTACATCTTTGGAATATAAATTATAGAGAAGTAATATTATTAATCATTTTATATTTGAATCAATTTGCTTTATTTTTCAATAAAAATTGCTGAATAATAATCTTGATTTGAGATCTAATGTAAATTTTAATGAAAATAATTTGTATCAATATTCAAGTTTGGTTTGGTTTTATGGCTTATCAACCATTGTAGGTTATTCAATGCCATATCCTGTTTATAGATAAATGTTAAATATATGATTTGTAAACACATTTTGTTGATAACAATTTTAAATGAACTTGAGCTCATTTTTTTTTGTACAGAATTAAATGGTTTCAAGTATTGCTATCTAATATGAATAATTCTATATATCGTTAATCATTTATTTGCTCACAGTTTGTTTCAAGTATTGCTATTCAACACTAATTATTCAACATTACTCCTTCATTTGCACACAGTTAAATGGTCCCAAGTATTGCTATGTATCACTAACAATTCAATTAAACATCACTCATTCGTTTACACATGATTAAATGAACAAACAATTCTATTTCTAACAATTCAATTCAGCATAAGTCATTTGTTTGCATTCAGTTTAAATGTTAAACAGTTCTATTTGACCCATAGATAGGATCCTATCAAGTGTTATCACTCTGAGCCAGAGTGCACCTGGGAACAATGGTAATGTAGGGGTAATTTGCATTCCCCAAAGCTCCAATATTACAGGAGCCTTACCGTCACATTGTTTAGTGCAATATCCAGGATACTCATTGTGAGAGGGGGTGTCCTACCTCTTTACAGAGTTGCAGTCAGTGTATTCTGCAGCCCCAGCTGACTGTTCAATTCTAAATTCAGTGCAATTTTTTCATGTAAGCCTTTTACACCAATGTAATTGCTGTATTTTTTGTTTACAAAAATTACATTAAGTCTTAGAGCATAATTTTAGGTAGATGAATAATTTCTTATAGCAATACGAAATAAATATTAATACTTAAACCTTTTGCAAGCAGAGTGACATTTTTGTCACCAATAGGACATAAGCAGTGACATTTTTGTCATTTTAGCTGCCTGTAAAAGGGTTAATTACCATGTTAAGAATATTTGCTACTTTCTTGATATAAAATGCTGTATTTTTTTACATCAAGTCTTTGAGCAAACTCTAAGGTGGAGGAATAATTTTTTATAGCAATGTTAAAGTAAATGTTGCAATTACTTAAATTTGTACTTTAGCTAACAAATTATATTAAATAGGATCCTGAAGTCTAGATGTATAATTTCCCCTATTATTGTTGACCCTTATGATCTCTTTGGCAATTATAGTAATTTTGTAGTTTTGTTTCTCTTTTCCATTCAGTTCACTGTGAGAATTTTATGCAAGTATTTAAAAGCTTCTTATAAATGATATACATAAATTAGATAACTGTATTAAGTTAGTGTAATTCCAATATGGCACATCTTGAAATAGAAATTGTTAGTTTGGTAAATGGTTATCATTTCCTAATTCTTAAGATGTTTATTAAAAGGAGAATTGAACTTCTATATATCCATTGAATTTTATTATTAACTGAAAACTTGCCTTATAAGCAAGATCTTAAGCTTGGACTAAATTTTCTGTTCAGTGTCTATTTCTGTCTGGAGAAATGCAGTTTGTCTTGTTGAAAATACCTCATATGCTTTTCAAATTGCTTACTACTTCCTTTCTGAAATCAAATGTTTTTAACACTTCTCCTTTTATATAAACTTGATTTCTGATAGCATTTATTTATGTTTATGGGTCTTTTGGTGGCCACTACCTGTACTACAAATGTACAATTTTAATTTTTGTCTTGATTTCTGATGATTGGGGGGAAAAGTTGTAAAATTGGTTTTTGAGTAGAGCTTTTTAGCTAGATGTCTACTTTATATAATTAAATAAAATGATAGATTCAGTTAAGTTAATCTGACACACAGAGCAGGGGTTCTGTGTCATATCATTCTTACATTGTACATCAAAACCATTGTTATAAAGACTTTTTCGAATTTAAAGAACTAACATACCTAAAACATGTTCCTGGTGACTAGTGCATTAATTGTCCTTGAGTTATGGAATGAAAGACAGATGTACAAAAAAGTAATTTTGTGAGCTTTAGTAATTTATTTAAATACTCTTAGTATTTGTGGAATATTATACAATCAAAATATACTATTTGGTATTATTCACCAAACTCTCCAGCCCTGGAACTTTGTAACCAAAAATAAAATTGGATAAATATGTATAAAAAGTATATTTATTTTTTACTTTTATATATTCACGTTTTTGTCAGTTTTAATGCTGTAAAGTTTGGTAAGAAAAAAAAAAGTAAAGTTGGTGACTGTAGTTGAGGGCGACCCTAAGGCTCCCTTTTCAATAGCTACTACACCGAGGTGTAGGAGAGGGTGCTACTCCTTTCTCTGAATTGCTCCACTTTACCCTTGATATGTACCTTATATTGCCGAGTGTTAAGCAAGGAGGTATCAAGTACCATTTCTAAAGTCTTTGGTATGACACAACCATTGCCAAACACTCTACCCACTGGGCCAATTGGTAAAAGATGATACCTAAAAATATTAATTTTGATTGTATAATGTTACACTAGAAATAAAACCTGTTATCTTTGGTTTAGAAGAGAATAAATTTTGTGATTTAAAAAAAGAAAAAAGTTTATACTTATGGTTGATTGTCTGTCTCTCTTTCCAGGATGCACTATCAGTTTCTATACCTTGGAAAAATAGTTTTGCCCTGGTATCATGTGTGATGTTCGTTCTTTGTTTTCTGTTAAAAATTTGATTGCAACAGTGTGATTTCAATTTGTTGCTCTTTCATCAAACGAATTTTTAGTGTATTATTTTGGTTGTGATTTTTGGGAAATCATTTTTACAGTTTGACTGTTGATGAAAATGATTTCCCTGGTTAATTTATTTCTATGCTCAGATAAACAAAGGACACCTGAAGAAGGCCGGATGATACAGTGGCCGAAACGTGCTTCAACTTACCACAATAAAGATGAGGACAACAGTCCAAAAAATCACAACCAAAATAATACACATGAAGCCTCACCTCAAAAATTCAAATAGATAGCATTTTTAGGATATCTGAAATATAAAAAATAAAATGTTAAAAACCGTATGTATGTAAACTTACAGGACACCCTATATATATATATATATATATATATATATATATATATATATATATATATAATCTGTCTCTATCTCTAGTTGTAGCTATGGTTGAGTACTTTTTTTGTTAGACACATAGACAGTTATTTCAAGTATTATCATCTGTAGATAAAGGGTATATTTTTTTTTTATTTTTCATCATGCCTAGAAACTCTTCAAACCTAATTCTCTCCTCAAATTACTGTGTGCAGCTGAATCCACATTATTGAGTGCAGACTTGGATTCCCCTTATTTTCCCCTATTTACACTCATCCTTTTTTTATCTGTAGTGTAAAAAAAAGAAAAGAAAAATTGGGTTTTTGCAGTAAGGAGTGTATGTGTGTGGGGTAGGGAGTTGTTAAGAAAAGTAGTCCACTGTCCCTGATGCTGAACCTGAAACTATAGAAAATATTCTCTCCCTTTTATTATTCTCTTTGGTCAGTTATAATAGGAGCAGTAGTCATAAATGTCACTGTCTGCTTTTCTTTTAACCCATCCCCACCAGCAAATCTAGGTCATTCTTTTTTGATATCATTAATTACACTTCTATTACTTTGTGCCTCTGTGTGTTCTTTAGCATTTGTTCTTTTTTTATTTTTTTTATTTTTTTAACTAAAATGTAGTGTAAAAATCACAAAGGCTATTTTCCTTTGCAATTTTCTAAAAGTGTTTGAAAAAATATTTTTATCAGATATGATATGCCTTGTCTCACCTCAGATATTTAAATGATTAGATCTCTCTCTCTGAAGATATTTTTTAATCATAGAAAATGATTGGTGCATATTTTTTATACTAAGTAAACGTTAACATAAGATAATCAAGATTTGATTTACAAGCAAAAATATTTTTACACTGTTTATTCCAATCATATCTGAAATTGTTATATAAGTATTAACCCTTTCAAGGTGTTATACTGGTGGTGCTTTTGTTTTCCCCTACACCGTAGCACCAGTGCGAAGAACATGCTCTAACGGCAAAGGGTAAATTTAGGCTCGGTTGCTCAAAGGGTTAAACAAAACTAACCACACTCCTTGTTATATATTTCTTCATTAATAATCATTTATCTGGCTGGTTTTCCAAAAATAAAAACAAACAAAAACCTGCTTTAAACAATGTGAAAACTACACAGCCGATAGAACGAGTGATTTTAACATGTCAACCTGTCTAGGGTTATATTATGCTTAGAGGTTAGTGAATTGCATTTATTGTACGTTCATAGTAAAAATTTTGGTGTAGTTTCTTAAGTGTTTTTCACACGGTTATGATATACACGTCATTTTTAAACAGATCTATTTGACCCCTGGATTGGACCCTAACAGGTATTGTTATTCCGAGTCCAAATGGACCTGGGAGTAGTGGCAATCATCAAACCTCCAGATTTGGAGTCTCATATCCAGAAGCAGTTTAGTGTCATACCCAAGACACCCATTTTTTTATGGGGGGGTGAATTGGAATTATCTCTTGGCAGGGGGATATTCAGTCAGACTAATCTATGATGGAGCGGTTTTTATTTTTAAAAAATTCAATTTAATTTTTTTTTTCATTATTCCTTCATGAACAAAGCCATTTTAGAAAATGAGTAAAATGCTATTCCTGATTCCTGTCCAAACTGTAAATTTGCTAGAATGGGTACTAAGAGTCCAGATGTCAGATTTTAGGATGTGGTGATTAATAAAAAGAAAAAGAAATCGATCTAGCATAAATTAAAAAGTGTTGCAGTTCCCAGGAGCCTTTGACAGGAAGCCAAATCCACACATGCCTGGAAGACAGAATTATTGATGTCAAACAGAAATCCATCCTCACTTAAGCCTACTCTGTAGTACTGAAAGGACCCTTTTCACTCAGCTGCTAGCAGCAAACACATGCGTTAAAAGGGGTCTTATGGCCTGATACTTGGCCGTGTCTGCTGCTAGCACGCCAATACTGCTGAAGCATGTGTTACTGAAACACCAGTAGCAAGTTGACACCACCAAAGCATATCTTACTAAAACACTAGTTGAATCCTTTGCTGAACTTATCTACCTAACCATAAATTTCAAACATTTACCACTGAAAATGACTCGTATAATTCACTGCCTTAATAGGGAGATGTGACTGTTTTCTACTAGAACAGGTAATCATTTCCTCATTACAGAATGGCCGTTTTTGAACCCAAAAGAAAATAAAGTTGGGAGTTAAAAAGTGTCTCTTTGCCTTTCTTTCTATTACAAAAACAATAATAGTGACATAAAACACTATAAGGACTTCAACAATCTGGAGAATAAATTTCAAAATGAATAAATGGACTGAGATTTGAAGAGGTAATTCTGGTTTGTTGAAACTTTTGAGTCTTTGAGGTTGTTGTCCTTTGGAAAGACATGAATCCAGTTGTTCTCCCCACTAAGTGGAAATAATAGGGCAGACTAGGTTCTTTTAGCTTTGGTTAGGTAACCAGTTTAGGTAAAGGAAAAATCTAAATTCAAACCAGCTTAAAAATTGACCTTGTGTCACAGCTTGCTCATGGCATAAGGATTGAGTAAATACATACACAGGACACTCCTCTTCTCAAGAATAATTAACTTTTTTCCATTACTAATTTTAAGGTTTAGCTGGGCAAATATTTTCAAGCAGGCATATTTTCATAGAGAAATTGTATTTTGGGGGTTAAAAGTATGGGTGGATGGTATGGATGTGTTATGTAGTATGAATGAGTCAGTGAATGAAACTAACTAGGATTAATTCTTCCTAGCAGAAGATAGCTCCTTCTCTCATAAAATTTTGGTTCTTATGCTCATTTGCAAATGTATTTGGTAGAGTTAAATGAGCTAGTCATTTTTTACAGGGAAATGAAAGTTGTACTTCTTTCAAACTTACTACAAAACATCTTATTTTTTGCTAAAGTTCTTGATTTGTGATGGTTTTTTTTTGTATAACAAAATGAAAAAAAAAAAAAAAAAAACATTGTAAAAAAAAAATTGATTACATTGAAAAAGAAATCCAAATAAAATGGCTTTGTGTAAGGTGATCGAGGGAAGTAAACTTTAATTCGTCTTTTATTTTCTAATCTTAAATTATGGAATATGGTAAATTGTAAAAAAAAAAAAAGGTTAATTTTTGGGTCTTTTTAAAATAATGACTTTTTTAGAAATTTATTTCACTGATAAAATTTAAACATTGAAATTGAAAAAAAGTGAAAATTATTTTAATTAATTAATTTATTTTCAGATTTGAACTGATTTCCTATCCTTAAGCTCACCGCAATTTCTTTTTGTTTTTTGAAAAAAAAAAAAAAATTTACATTTTATCTATTGTTTCAGGAATGACTAGAATTTGAATGGTCTGTCTACTTTTCTTTTTCAATGATATCTGTTCCGGAAATGGGTGATCATTCTAGATTGAATTATGATGTGAAAATGAACCTCCTTTTATAAAATGTAAAATAATAAATTTTTTTCTGGAAAAAAAAAAAGAAAATGCTGTGTGTTTGAGGGTATTATTAATTCAAATCACTCCTAAAAAGATTGTTATTTAAAAATACAATAAAGCAAAATGAAACTTTATTTTTTACAATTGACCATTTTTCAAATTATTTAAAATTAGAAAATAAAAAAAGGAAGACTAATTAAAGATTACTTCCTTTAATTATCTTACATAAACAGCTACTTTTATTTGTATTTTGATATAACCAATTTTTTTACAATGTATATTTGCATAAAAAGAAACATCACAAATCAAAAACTTAAGCAAAAATAAGTTGTTTGAAAGGAGTACAACTTTCATTTTCTTGTTTAAAAATTCCCAAAAAACTCATTACTTGCTTATTCAACTCTACCAATGTATTCTAAAAAAGGGGGTCTAGTGTATGATATTGTTAAATTATCAATTTTACATTTAAAAGAAGAAAAAAAAAAAAAAAAAAAAGCAAATAGTCCTGTTAGAAGGGTCTACAATACACTAACTGTATCCTCTGTAGAGGAGTAGATGGGAACCAAGGTCATAAATTTGTTGAAATTGACCTTGTGTCATATCCTGCCCGAGCGGAGGGGTTGGTAAATAGTACCAAGGTCATAAATTTGTTGGTTTTAACTTCATTGCTGGAAAAACTATTAATGTTGTATTTTCGCTGTTAAAGCATTTATGGTTTAAAACAGGTGTACTGGTGGATACTTGAGTTTTAAATCAGATGTGAATACTCTGATGGCCCAATCTGGAATTATTAAAAGTGAAGCTTGGTTCATGCATAATTTTTGTTCAATATTTTTTTAAACAAAATTCAACTAATTACAATTATATATGTCTAAATCTACACTAGCTTAATGCTTATACCCAGTCATAGTTAATGGAATTAAAAAAAACTACCTCCATGGATTAAATAAAGGGTTTAGTTCAAAGTTTCATGTGGACTCCTGAGAAATATCTGAAGAAAACCGAAGTATGCATCAGCTGAAGTGTTGTGAATATAACAATAAAAACAAAGACAATATTTTGAATACTCTAAGTCATAAAAATAATCATGATTATGCCTACTTAAAGATATCAGCCTGCAAGGCAGACTCTGTCTTCATAAAACACTTCCTTGAAGACTAAATCTTCCAAACACAAACAATACACTCTCTGATCCAAAACCACAAGAAATAGGTGTACCTCAGGGTCATATCCTATTTGATCCTATTTATGATTGAAATTAATAAAATAACAACCTACCTTCCCCTAGAAATCTATGGATCATTATGTCGATAACTTCTTTGTTACAGCTCTAAAAATGTGGCTACCATAGAAAGAAAAATGCATCAACAAGATATCAAAATGGACCATGAAAAATGATTTTAAAATCTCTAATAACAAAACCAAATGCATGCACTTCTACCAAATCCACAAAATACATAATCAAGCTATCCTAATACTAAATGATTCCAAAATACCCATAACTCATCAATACAAATTCTTATGCATTACTCTTGACCCAAAACTATCCTTCATCCCCCATATCAAGCAATTGAGGATCAAATGCAACCAAACTATCCAACTCCTGAGAACCATAGCCCACATGGACTGGGATGCTGACAAAAACCCTAATCAAACTCTACAGATGTCTAATATGATCAAAACTTGATTATGGCTGCTCTATATGTGAAGCAGCCAGAAAATCCTACCTCTGAGAACTCTAAACCATCCACCACCAGGGATTCCATTTGCCCTTGGAGGCTTCACTACTTCTCCAATTGTAAGCTTATACATAGAAGCCAGTGAAACCCCACTTTCCTTGAGAAGATATAAACTTGCATTCCAATACTATACTAAACTCATTTCATGACCCCAAATCCCTGCCGATAACTGCATTATGGAAATTAGATACAAAATCCTGTTTAAGAATAAAGCAAAGGCTATCAAACCTTTTAATCTAAAAATCCAAACCCTTCTAAATGAAATCAAAATCAATCCCAAAATAATACATAATACCATCCTCCCAAAAACAGCCCCATAGAACATAAATCAACCCATGGTAAAACTAGAACTAATTGAAACACACTCCATCACTTTCCAAGAGAAATTCCTCAACATCCAAAGCAACTTCCCAGATCACCACATCTATGCAAATGGGTCCAAACTGGGAATGAAAGTTGATTGTGTTGCTATCTTCCAAAAGCAAGAACTGCTAAAGCATCTCAAATGAATCATCAATCTATTGTGCAAAAGTCACACCTATTGACCTGGCCATGAACATCATAGCTAACCTCAAACCTCTAAATTCATCCATTCAGACTCCAAATTAGTCCTCTGAGCTCTATAGAACAAAAATACATCCTCCTCTCATCGCAAGACAAAATACATCATTCTCACCTGGATAACAAACCACATTGGAAATGAAAGGGCAGATAAAGCTACAAATTAAGTTCTCCTGGCTGACATTTCCAATAAAAAAATTCTATACACTGACTTATAACCAATCATTAACAAATTCATACTTGAGAAATGGCAAAAGTCTTGGGATGATCACAGAACAAGCTCTACAGTATACAAAATACCATAGGTTGAGTGGCTGGCAGGATACAGAAGAAATAGAAGTGATACTCTCCAAATTTTGCATTGGCCATACCAACATTACCCACTCATATCTCCTAAAAAAGAAAGACTCCACCCAATATGCTCAACATGCAAAGTACACCTTACAGTCAAACACTTTCTCATAAACTGTGAAAGGTTTAGACAAATTCCCCCAAAATATTACCAGACGAGCAACTTAAGTGACCTCTTCAAAAATACCAAACCAGAGGAAATCTTGAGCTTTCTAAAAGAAACCAACCTATTCATCAAAATTAACCAAATATAGTAAAACAAAAAAAACATACCCTAAAACATACACAAAAGACAAAACCAATATAACCCTTGTGACACTAAATAACCCACAGAGATTGATATGCCGTTAAACAAAATTCAAATGATAATGCCTGGTAAAAATAAGTTGTCTAGATTCAGCTTGTATCTTTGTTCTTCAATGGTTCCACAAACTGGTTTGGTTGTGAGGGCGCCACTCTTGTAATGTGTCTTGGGCAGGAATAACCTGGACATATAATATATCATATACATATGATATATATATCATATACATATTTAATTACATGCAGAATCTTATGTTATTTTATCATTCAACACTTAACAAGGATACGGGATGTAACCCTGAAGACCTGCCAAAAGCGATGAATGATAGGGAGAAGTGGCGAGAGAGGGTCAGGGATATCTGTTCTGGCGGCATGACTAGATGATGATGATGACTTAGTAACCATTGGGAAGTAAGACAATAACTACCCTGTCGGCAAGGCTAACTATATCCCTGCAGAAGAGTTAAGACTCCCACTCAGTGTCCTGGGTAAGATACTAAACTGCATCTGATGGTGGAGATTTGGAAAGTGTGGAGTACCTCTTTATTGCCATTACTCCTAGGTCCACTCTGACTTGGGGTGGTGGTACCTGTTAGTGTTCCATTTATGAGTCAAATGAATCTGTTGGAAAATTATTCATATACACAACAAATGTGTGGCAAAAAAAAATACAAGAAATGCAATTCCTTAACATCTAGGCATAAAATAACTCTTGACATTCCATCAAAATAAATCATTAAACAATTAAGACTTATTTGGAGTGAAAAATTAATCATCTATGTTCCTTATGATTTGCTTTGATTGGAACATTTGTATTTTCTTGGTTTTAGTTTTCATGTTATTTATGAAGCTCTGCTTAGGCTCAAGTTGCTTACAGTACCTGCTATTAGTAAGTAACTTTAGTACTGAATAAGCTCATTACTGCTTAGGTGATCTGACAGGAACTGGTGTTTTCACTGTGACTTGACTGTAAGTCATTTTTAGACTGTTATGCATTATTAATATTTCTAAGTTTTTTCCCCACCAAAACCTTCTGAGCATAGGTGATATTTGTTATTCCATCATTGATTGATTTTTAACAGCATGTTCATTCTAGGATTATCTTATGCCTAGAGGCATCACTTTTATATTTACATTTTTTTTCCATACTGTCCTATCAAATACAAATAATTTTAAAAGATCGTTTGATCCATAGATGGAGCCCTAACAGGTAATACCACTCCTTGTCAGAGTAAACCTGAGATTAATTGTAATGAATGGGTACTCAACACTTCCAGATCTCCGGAACAAATGCAATTTAATTTCCTATCAAGCACCCTCCTTCTTGAGGGAGGATCTTACCCTTCTGCATCATATTTAAAGTCCTACTGACAGGAAAACTAGGCTTAGTAAATGACTATTATATATTGGAGGTGCCTGTGGTGTTTGAGGAGGTGCCTGTGGTGTAATGGTTATCGTTGCAGGATATGGACACGGCGATACGAGTTCAAATCTTGGACCTGACTGATTGCATTTCACATAGCACTAATACCCTTGGGAAAGGTATGAATCCAATTATTCTCCCTCCAGCTATGGGTAAATAGTAGGGCAGACTAGGTTCTTCAGCCTTGGTGAGGCAACTAGTCTAGGAGAAGGAAAACTCTGAATTCAAACCTGTTAAACTCTGCTTAAAAATTGACCTTGTGTCATATCCTGCCCGAGCGGAGGGGTTTGGTAAATATGATTATATATTGGTACATTTGTTGGTACCTATCTATTTAACTACTTATCCTATGCAATTTCTTTTTTTTATATACTCTCTCTCAAAACATGGGTAGACACAAATATTTCTGTTTTTGTCATTAACTGTGGCATTAGAATAGTTTAACTTCATTCAATAAGTTTACAGCTGTCATATAGGCATTGTTTTTTTTAATTTGGTGTATTGTTTATAGATTCAAACTGTTATGCTTTAATTTTTAAAAGTAGATAAAATATTTATGTAGGAAAGTACTGTGAAAAACTGAATGTGTCAAAAGTAGTTTGCATAGTTTTATGCTAGAGATTTCTCATTGAATAATGCTCCATGGTTGGATAGGCCAGTTTAAGGTTGATAATTGAATCAAGAGATTACTTGAGAATGATTAGCATTGTATGATAGAGAAGAAAGCCAAAATATCTAAGTTTCCTGGGTATAAAACTAAACTGCATCTGATTAAGGTTCCAGTTCTGGAGTTTGGGAAATGATAAAAACATCTTCATTACTATTACTCTCAGGTCCGATCTGATTCGGAGTGGTAGTACATGTTAGGGTTTCACCTGTGGGTCAAATAGAACTGTTCAATCATTTAGTAAAGATTATTATTTGAAACCATACAGCTGTGTGCAAATTGTTCATATTAGATAGGGATACTTGATAAATAGAATTCTTAGTGTTAAATAGCCATTTAAACTGTGATCAAATAAATGATTAATATTAAATAGAATTATTAGTGTTAAATAGCAATACATGAAACCAAATGAGCCCTAACTTGTTTAATAATAGTTAACAAACTGTTTGCTTACAAATCGTATATATAAAACTGGATTTAGCATTAAATGACTCATGAGGGTTGATATGCCATAAAACATCCATTAACTAAAATACTTAAAATATATTCCTCTGTTGAAAAACAGTTGATTACCATAATTATTTGTATATAATACATAGTTCTAACTTTGATATTTTGTGAAAAAAAAATCTCTTGTATATAATATACATTGACTTAGAATTCATAGCAGCTAAATTTAACCTTTGTTTAACTTCTTATCCAATTTGTACTGACTAAAAATAATTTATATAGTTTGCATAAAGTTTTGAAAAGCACAGACATGATTGCATAAAAATGCAACAAGCTTACAATGAAAAGAAGCTCAACTGAGAGAAACAAATTTATGAACATAATCTCTGTAGTGGTATAAAACAGAAGTATTTGTTACACATCACTTAGCTTGGACCATAGGTATAACTTACTTTTGGTCCAGCCATCCTGAATATAGTGATTTACATGGCCAGAAAAGGTTAATATTTAGTTCTCGTTTATAAGATACACCCTTAACTTTAGGGTTTAAGGATCTGGAAAAAAATCATATTATGCACTATCAATTGTAATTTACGAAGCTCTTTGCTTCGATGTGGCACAAGGCCAATTGAATGGGGCACCCAATGAGAATCGAACTTATGCACTATCAATTTGTTAGTTTCCAATTTTCATGTAAGAATTGTTATTTAGAAGGAGCATGGTGTAATGAATATCATCTGAGGAAATGGACATAACTGACCAAGTCCAAGATTGTTTGTATTTTACTTTCATGCTAATGCCCTAGTTACAGACATAAATCTCTTTTTTACTCTCAACTATAGGTAAATATTAAGGTAGAGTGGGTTCATTAGCCTTGGTAAGGCAACTGGTCTAGAAGGAAAACTGAATTCAAAATCAGGATATGTAGACCTAGCAACCCCATAAAAACCTACTTGATATAAAACATAGTACCATCACAGACGTGGCATGGCTGTAGCTCTGTGCTCCTCAAATGTGCATGACATATTATATCATTATATTTGCTACTTAATTGTAAGTTAATGTTTCATTTTTGAAAAATTATGATGGCCATTGAAGAGTGGGTACTTTATGACAATATGGAACATAAGAGATTTTAGGGCAAGCAAATTGAAGCATTACCAACTGTACCAAAGGTGGTTTTCATCTAAACATGGTCATTCTGTGAATATATGGTAGGATTGGAAGAGAATGACTTTATCCTCTGCAAAGGAATCAGCCCCCCCCCAACAAAAGGGTGTCTTGGGTATAACACTAAACTGCATCTGATGGTGAGGCACCAGTTCTAGAGCTCTGGAACTCTGGAGAGAGTGGAATACCCTTTCATTGCCCTTACTCCTAGATCCACTCTGAACTGGAGTGATAGTACCTGTTAAAGTCCAATCTATTGGTAAAATAGATCTTGTTTGCAAATTATTTATATAATACCAGGTATTTTCATCTAATATAACAAAACTCTTAAACTACACAAAAAAAATGTAGATATTAATATGCAGAATTCTCCTTTGGGTATAAAATAACCCCAGATGGGTTGATATGCCATTTAAACTAATCAACGATTATGAACTCCTCCAAGATAATCAAGTACTGCTAATTAAACTAATTGACGGTAGTACTTGACAAAGATCATGTATCTGATATTAAAGGAAGTAATATTCCATTTGGATAATATTAGTATATTTATTTGGTGACCAGGTAAAAATTCTAACTGATTGGTTGACTACTCTAATATTCATTAGATATTGAATCTTTTGGTTACTATTTCTGTTCTTTAAAGAATGCATTTAATGAAGAAAAAAAAATCAGTTCCTTTGAAGACTGTAAAAGGATCCTAGATGAGGTTGAGGATGATGGAATTATGAAGTTGCCTAAAAATGGCATAAGATTTTAAGGAAACTACTTATGAATATTTTGTTCAACAAAGTTAAAATCAAATGAAAAAACTTATTTTATTTTTACTTAATAAAGAAAAATTTTTTGGCAAATTTTTGAGAAAGGTATGAATCTAACTGTTTTATCTCCTACCATGCCAACTATTGGTAAATAGTAGGGCAAACTAAACTTTTTAACTTTGGTAACTAATTAGGGATTGGAAAACTCTAAATTCAAACCTATTGTATTCTGCTTAAAATTGTCTTTGTGTTGCATCCTGCTTATGGTTGAGTTTTTTGTCTTTTTTTAAAATTTATATTTTTATTTTTTAAATTCTTGTTTCCAAATGGGTGATCATTCTACATTGAATTATAATGTGAAATTGAACCATCCTTAGGAAATGACAAATAATAGGCAAATTATTATTAGTAATTACTTGGTGGGAGTAAAAAAAAAATTTCTTTGGTGTTGGTTTATATAAATGTTTAAAATCTTAGAATATCTAAAAGTTAACTTAGATTTTTTTAAAATTTTAATCTTGTTGAAAAGGAAATATCTTGATCATTTAAAATTCTTTTTTTATTTATATGTATCCAGTATCTATTACTGCCTTGTTCGTATGTCCAATAGGTGATAAACATTCACTTTTTTTTTCTTAAGAGATTGAATTTTATATGAAATACAGTTTTATTCTTGTTCATCCCAGACTCAAAATAATTTGGTTCAGTAAATGAAAAAAAAAAAGATATTGTTTGTGAAAATCCTTCGAGGCCATTTATAAAGGTTATTTATTTATAACCCATTTTCTTCTATCTTCTAAAATTCAATATGTAAAATGTATATGGTTTGGTTTCTTTGTTTAATGGCATATCCACCTTTTGTGGGTTATTTAATGCTAAAAAGATCCTTATAGGACGGCAGTAGTACTATTTAACCTATGGCTGGTTGGTGGGGGGGTGTCATAGCCTTCTCATGGGTATTAGTTCCAAAATGAATGTAATATTTAATTGGAACTCGCATACTACAATGTCATGGTTTATCATGTTAACGATTATGCCATGGGGACTCCCCCACCACCGCTATAGTGTAATTTAATTTGTTTAATGGCATATCAACTCTCATGGGTTATTCAATATCAAAGCTATCCTTATAGAAGAGCAGCAGTGGTATTATTTGACTCATACCTGGGCAGATTAGAGGATTCATACCTTTCACAAAGGTATGAGTCCAAAAATGAACGTAATAGCTCAACTTGAGTCCAAACTCACGTACTTTGAGGCCACAGTCCTAAAAAGCAATAATGATATTGCAATTATTTTACATATCCAACTTGAGGAACTACCTAGAAACCTAATTAGTAATGTTTTAATTAAATATAAGTATTTTAGTAATACTGGACATGATGGCCCAGTCGAGTCATACCAAAGACTCAAAAATGGTACTTGATGCTACCTTGCTTAACACTCAGCATTATAAGGTAAGGATCAAGGGTAAAGTAAAGCAATCCAGGGAAAGGAGTTGCACCCTCCCCTACACCTTGGTGTAGTAACTATCGAAAAGAGAGCCTTTGAGTCACCCTCTACTATGGTCGCCAACTTACATACTAGTGAAACTAGTAATTTATTATTTTTATTTATGTCAGAGAATTTAAATTCTGTACAATTGTTTTAAAGCAACATAGTTTCTCATTTTTAAACCCTCTTGATAAGAGAGAACTTTTTCTATTTCTTATGAGAACAAAAAATTATCTTGAAACCTTTATCTGAGTAAAAAAGCCACCAAAAAAAAGTGCATACTAAATTAGGTAGCTCTGCATTGAATTCTTTGGTTGTCTATAAAGAAACAAATTTTTACCAGTTATCAAGATGTATTATTGTTTAATTACTTTTTTATCACAAAGATCTCATAAACATGGATTCCAATGAAGACGATGTGTCCTGTGATGATATTTTCAAAGTGGTATGATGTTGAAATGAGCTTTGGCGGCTTTGAAAATGTTACCTACAAACTATTTGTTTACTAATTTTATATATATATATATATATATATATATAAAAACAGGATCTTGCATTAAATAAACCACAAGGGTTGATATGCCATAAAACACAACCAAACTGTGTATACATCAATTTGAAACTATGAGAGCAATTGCGTTTCAAAAAGTTGATGGTGCTAAGGATCATTCTTAGAAAAGTGTGAATTTTAATACAGAGGCAACAAGACAACAAAAACCTATAAGGTAGGAATCAGGAAATGGCATATCCATTTCTATTTGATACAAATTTTAGGATTGACTATTACTAACCTAATTTGGGTCCTTATCTGTTGCGAATTTCTATGTTCATTTTTATAACTAAGGTTAGTTTTGTGCCAGTTTTATATCTATGTAATACAAAGAAATATATTACCAAAACATGGACCTTGTTTGTTTTAATATCTTTCCTGTAGTTCTTTTTTTGATAATATATATTTTTTCTATGAAATTTTTTTTTGATATTATTCTGCATGTGTACCTGTTCAAGTTAACTGGTAATAAAATAAAAATCCACCTCAATATCTTTTTTTTTTTTTTTTATTATCAAAAAGAAAAAAAAAATACTTACATTTTATAAAGGGGAAGGTCACTTTCACATTCTAATGCAGTGTAGAATAATCATCCAAGGAATAACTTTTTTTCTAAATAAAGAAGACATTTTTACATGCACTAAAAATTTTCAATACACAATTATGAGGTCTGTATAAAGAAGCGTGTATGTATTTATGTATGTATTATAATAATAATTTTTTCTAGTAGATATTTAGAAATATTTTACTTGTATCCATCCATACATTCTTAGTAGGTTACTGTAGAATCTAAGTTAAGTTGTTCGGCAACCACTTGACCTTCATTAAATACAGCAACTGTAATTCATCCATTAGCCGATAGTATAGCCATAGTAGTCAACACCTTACAAATAAATACTTAACTCAATAGTAGAACTGGAGACTGCTGGTGCAAAAAGTGCATAAAATAAAAATAGCATAGTTAATTTCATTTGCATGTTTGTGTATTTATATTAGCTCTGATTGTTCACTAAGGAATGTATAATTATTTGGTTAATTATATGTTCACTCTCTTGTACCAGCTGCTAAAACAAGTACTAAGTTGTTCCAAAGGTAATGTTGAATTTTTGGAGATGGAATGAAAAAGCCTGTTCAAGTGTAGTAAAAGTCACATTTGCCAAGAACACAAATTACTTAGGGTAGTCAGAAGTTTTGCAATATTTTGGTAACTTGGGGCATAAGTGTTTTTGCTGAGGTCATGAAGGTGATGCACCACTTTCGACTGTAAGATGCAGAGCTTGCCAGATTTGTCTCTATGGCTTGAAGCACTGCATCAGAATCCATGGTCTTAGTTCTATCATCAAGGTTCTTATAACTTGAGCAAAATTTCTTGAACCATCTGTTTACTGTGATCACCTTTCACAGATTAAATTTTTTTTTTTTTTTTTTTTTGGGGTGCTTTTGTGGCATTTTAACTCTGTTCAAACATGTAAAGCATCAGTTCTTGAATTAGACTGTTGCATGTTCATCTGTGTGGCTTTTAAATCATACACAGTGCAGTGCACAATCTGTCAGCAGACCAAATACCATGATACTACCAGGGAGGTGCCCGTGGTGTAATGGTTATCGTCGTAGGAAATGAACACGGCGACACGAATTCAAATCTTGGACGAGACTGATTTCATTTCACATAGCACTAATACCCTTGGGAAAGGTATGAATCCAATTATTCTCCCTCCAGCTATGGGTAAACAGTAGGACGGACTAGGTTCTTCAGCCTTGGTGAGGCAACTAGTCTAGGAGAAGGAAAACTCTGAATTCAAACCTGTTTAACTCTGCTTAAAAATTGACCATGTGTCATATCCTACCCAAGCGGAGGGGTTAGGTAAATAGGACCATGATACTACCAACCATGACTTAAACTACTTTGGTCATGCGATATATACATGTAAAAAAATTAGCATGTATCAAAAATGATGTTTTGACTGTGTGCAAACGAATAAATAGTGTTGAATAAAATAATTAAGTGTTAAATAGTAATACTTGTAACCACTTCACTGTGTGCAAACAAATGATTAATATCAAATAGAATCATCAGTGTTAGATAACAATAACTGAAACAATTTGTGTAGAAAGAATAACAATACTAGAGTGTAAACAAATAAGTTCTAACTCATTTACAAATGAAATTACCTACAAACTATTCACTTACAAATCATATGTATATACATTTAAATATATGCAAAGAAATGACTGATGTTACATTGTTACTGTTAGATAGCAATACTTGAAACCATTTAACTATGCAAGCAAATGATTAATAGTAAATAGAATTATTCGAAACCATTTAACTGTGTATAAAAGAAATGAGCTTGAGCTAGTTTAAAAATGATCTACGAAATGAGTTTGCAAATCAAATATTTAATTGATATGTAAAAACAGGATTTAGCATTAAATAACCAACAATGGTTAATATGCTATAAAACCCAACCAAAATATTGCAAAACTTTTGACTTGCTCTAGTATTAATGACCAAAAAAAAAAAAAAAAGACTCACTGTGAAACTTTTATTGAAAGAATCTGGAATTTAGAAAAGGATTTTTGTTTGTGCTGAATTGATCTTTTTCCTACTCTTAAAAGTTTTCTACATTAAGAAAAATCTTCCAGTGATCAGAATAAATAAAACTTTTGAAGGTTTTAAATTTACTGAAAAGAAAGATGCTATAGTTGGACTTCCCAATCTAACAAGTTAATCTTTGTTTGTTTTACTGAGTGTGGGTATGTACAAGTCCTCCTCAGGAAGTACACCCTTTCAAATTGGAGCTTTGTGTGTATAAGTTTCCACTCTTCACAAAGATCTGCTATTCTTGTTTTACTCTATTCTAAGAACTCCGCCCTGTCAATGGAGCTTAGAATACACTGACTGTATGCATTGCAGAGAGGTAACCCCACCAAAAAAAAAAAAAAGAAAAAAAAGAATAGGGGCCGTCCTGTGTATGACACTATTCTGCATTAGATCGTGAGGCTCCAGTTCTGGGCTCTGGAGAGTGTAGAGTACCCTTGGATTACCATTACTATCAAATCTTCTCTGACCTAGAGTGATAATACTTGTTAAAGTCCTATCTGAGTCAAATAGATCTGTTTAAAAATTATTTGTATTTCTGTGTGCTTTATATTTCTAGCCTCATGTCATGCTAAGCTTTGTAAATGACAACTTCATTTTATATTTGGAATTTGGTTCCACTATCTTCTGATATCTTCACAGACTTAAAAAAAAAAAAAAAAGGTTTTCTCAGCAAAAAACTGATCAGCCTTTTTAAAGTGTTCTTGTAAATTGAAGGCAATTGTGCATGTTCTCATCATAGGAAGTGAACACAGCTACTAGAATTCAAATCCTGAACCAGGCTGTTTGCATTTCTTGGGAAAGGTATGAATCCAATGATTCTCCCTCAATCTAATGGTAAATAGTTTGGCAGACTGGGCTCTTTAATCATGGTATGGCATCTGGTCTCTGTAATCCTGAAGAAGGATGGCCTATACCAGATATTTCTAATTCCAGCTCAAGATACACTACATATGTAGGGCTCCCACAACCAAACTAGTTTACAGGACCAGAAAGTGAGAGAATTTCTCTCACTTTCTGGCCCTGTAAACTAGTTGGCTTTTTTTTTTTTTTTTTTTAAGTATTCTCTAAAGACCAGAATAAACAGTGATTTATTATGTCTAGTAAGTATGGCTGATGCAGGAAAATTTGATAACCAAACTGTAATGAACTTTACCTGGTCATATGGGATGATGGGAATATTATGCTCTTTCTTTTAAATTTCATTCCATTATTGCTTCCGGTTGATCAAATTGGGAACAGTACTTGTTTAAATCAATTGGCAGAGCTCCTAGGAAAGAACTTTTTTTCCAATCCCAATATATATACAGCATTACTTTTTTGAATGATGACCAGCCTTTTTGCACAGTTAGTAATGATTCATTTCTCTTATCTTATGTTCTTTTGCATTCCACATTGTTTTGAAGTATCCACTTTTCACTGACCATTATAATTTTTCAGAAGGGGAACATTTTCATTACATTTGGAGGTGTGCTTAGCATAATGGTTTTCTCTATACAATTGGCATCTTAAGTTGAAATTCTAGATGAAAATATTTGTTTGATTTGGTTTGATGGCATATCAACCTTTGTATGTTATTTAATGCCAAATCCATTCTTATACAAATAAACAGTTCTATTTCAAACAATTTAGTTTAGCATAAGTACACAATTTAAATATGAAAAACAGTTTTATTTCAAACTATTCATTTTAACCAACAAAATTAAATGGTTACAATGTGTGATGTGTATGGAGAAATATGTTTTTTTTTTCTTGTTTACAAGTGAACTAAACATGGATTTGCTTCTACAAGCCTGAGTTGAAATGACAGTCCATAGTGGGAACACACTGACTCTCTGGTAAAGAAAAAGTTCTGGACACAGTGGTTATTAGAGACAGTTATATTGCAGTCTTCTGAAACATGAAAGGACTCATCAATAATGATTTCCTTGAAAAAAGTACAACTATAAACAGTGAATGTTTTATTGCATGACCCTCATGCATACAGGAGGTGACTTTGTGGTATAATGGTTAAAGCGCTGTATTGCGAAATCGTGAGTTTGAACTCCAGTCACACTAATGTATTCACTTTCAGACAAATACCCTTGGGAAAGGTATGAACCTCCTTATCCTCCTAACTATGGGTTAAATAGTACCACTACTGTTCTTCTAGAAGGATGGATTTGGCATTAAATAACCCAAGAAGGTTGATATGCCATTAAACAAAACAAAAAAAACACTCAATCAATCATACATACATTTAAGAAGCAAATTTCACATGTAGAGTTTTTCTTTTTTATTTATATGAAAGTTGCATATCACAGCTACTGAAAACCAGAACTAAGTGATTTTGATATGATTATTTAGACATTTGTATGTTGAATCCATGTATTGTATCACATGAATTATCTTTAAGTAATGTCTTTATTTGCTCACCAATGTTAGTTGGTCTATTTTACCTCTATAAATTGTTCAATTTTTTGGTCATATTTTCAGTTTTCATAAAACAAGAAAAAACAATAGACTGCTTATTTTCTTTCATCTTCAGTGTTAGAATCAATAAACAAGAATCTATTAGTTTTCTCAGATGAAATTAATTGGTGTGTTTTATGGCATATCAATGTTTGTAGGTTATTTAATGCCAAATCCTGTTTATATATATGATTTGTTGTTTAGTTGTGTTTTATGAAATGTCAGACCTTGTTGGTTATTTAATGCCAAATCCTGTTTATATATATGATTTGTTGTTTAGTTGTGTTTTATGAAATGTCAGACCTTGTTGGTTATTTAATGCCAAATCCTGTTTATATATATGATTTGTTGTTTAGTTGTGTTTTATGAAATGTCAGACCTTGTTGGTTATTTAATGCCAAATCCTGTTTATATATATGATTTGTTGTTTAGTTGTGTTTTATGAAATGTCAGACCTTGTTGGTTATTTAATGCCAAATCCTGTTTATATATATGATTTGTTGTTTAGTTGTGTTTTATGAAATGTCAGACCTTGTTGGTTATTTAATGCCAAATCCTGTTTACATATATGATTTTTATGTGAATAGTTTGCAGCTGACATTTATTAAATGAGCCAGAGCTTATTTTTTTGCACACAGTTAAATGGTTTAAGTATTACTATCTAATCCTAATAATTCACTAATATTGATAAACAGTTCTATGGGGCCCTCACTGGTACTATAATTCCGGGTTAGAATGAACCTGGAAGTAATGGCATTGAATGGCTACTCCATATTCTCTAAAGTTCTAGGACTGGAGCCTTACCATCAGATGGTTTAGTGTCATAAATAGGACACTCATTGGGAGTGGGAACTCTTACCCCTCTGCTGAGTTGCAGTTGGCATATTCTACAGCTCCAGCTGACTGGGCTTACAATTAGAATTAATGCTCACTGACATAACAGCTGTTAAACCAAAAGAATCTTTTTAGATATTCCTTGTGTCATCTTTGGCATAAGGAATGTCTTAGAGGAAGGATTGAAACCACAAGTTCTGACCAGAATTGTGTTGTCTACAGTAGATTAGAATTATCAAAAATTTCCTCTGTATTTTTACTTATTTATTTGCAGTTATAGTAAAAATTTTATGAATAGAATAATATTCAGCTTTAAGCTTAACAGCCACAGAAAGTGACTATTAAGATAGTATAAAAATAATACATGAAATTTTGAATTAACTTTTTCTAATAAATACTTAAGTGCTCTTAACATTTGGATTTCAGTATAAACTTGATTTTTGTGTTAGGATTTTTTCTGCTTTCAAATAATTCATAAGATATTTTGATGAAAGATATATTTGTAGGTAATGTTATAAGCAAAGTAAAATTATTGTTTGTTGTAACCTAACAAATGGTTGCTTAATGAGGAATAACTAAAATGGAGGTTCAAAATGAAATGGAAATCTTTATAACATTAACAATATACAATACTCACCTGTGGCTTGAAGAAAGTAAACAACTGCTAGTGGTGATTACTTAGTCAGCACATTTACCCCACTCACAATAGTGTCTGACGTATTTATGAGGAATGGGACATATCTGTTAATGTTCATAGGTAGGGTATGTAACATTGTTTTAAGTAAACTGTCTAAAAATTAATTGTAGTTGATTGAGTAGAAGGTAAGTCTTTAAACAGCATTTTATATCTATTGACCTATTTAGCTTTGAATAGAAATTCACCCAGCAATAAGCAATCACAAAAAAATTGCTTTTATATAATCTAAAATCATTTCCTAAATGAAAATCTGGAAATGGTTTGGAACGGAAGATTTTATTTGATGAGTAATCAGTATTATTTGTATGTTAATTAAAATGTCTAAATGACAGAATAGATTAGTAAAGCTTAATTATGTCTTGCTGGTTTGCTAAAATAGGGAAAAGTTGATTCCCCCCACTCTTTGGTAAATAATCTTTTCTATAAAAAAAATTAAAGTTTTTATATAATAGTATCACTGATATCAATGTGGTTAACATACACTGCTGTTACCAAGTGGTAAATTATGGAACAGTTAAGAGAAAAAATATAAATACTTGAAAAATCAATGTATTCAATATAAATATGATCCATGTGCCAAACAAAAAATTGAATATTTTCATAATCCATGAATCAAAATTTTCTTAAAAGTATTTTCTTTAAATTACAGGAGCATATTTAACAATCTGACAATTAATTTTGTCACTTTTAAACTGAGAGGTACTGTTCAAATAAAATACCTAATATAAATGTAGTAAAATTGTTTTCTAATTTACTCATTTGACTATATGAGAAAAGGGAACAAGTGAGAATGAAACGAACAAAATTTTAAATGTTATTTTCCTTGTGAAATTAGGCAGACCATTCAGAAAGCACTGCTGGCTGTAGTTTATCCATGGCTGGTTTAAAGTATTTATTTTATTTTTAGTTCAAATTCTATAAATCCTGGATATGATATTAAACTACATCTGATGATGAGACTCCAATCTTGGAGTTTAGGGAATGTAGAGTATCCCTTCATTATCATTACTCTTAGTTCCACTCTGACTTGGATTGGTAAAACCTTTTAGGGTCCCATCTATGGGTCGAATAGAATTGTTCAATTTTTTTACTAGGGATTATTAGTTATTTGAAACCATTTAGTTGTATGCAAGTTATTCATATTAGATAGGAATACTTTATAAATAGACAGCTCAGTCAGCTGGAACTGTAGAATATACAGACTACATCTCCATCCCCCAATGAATGTCCAACTTGGAACCATTTCACTGTGTACAAATAAAACTATTAGTATTGAATAATTGAAACTGTTTTAATAGTATGCAAAAATTGAGTTATTGGTATTGCATAGTCATATGGTTTTAAGTATTGCTGTGTACAAATGAAGCATTGAATAGAATTATTAGTGTTAAATACCAATTCTTGAAACCATTTATCTGTGTACAATCACAATACTTAATTGTGTGCAAATAAATAAGCTCTAAATTTTTCAAATGAAAATTGACTACAAACTATTCACTTACAAATCATATGTATAACCATTTAACTGTGTGCAAACAAATGAGCTGTCTCACATTTAAAAATGTTATCTACCTATTGGTTTTCAAATCTTATTTAATATGTGAATAAACAGTATTTGGCATTTAAATAACCTATAAGAGTTGATTATGCTATAAAACAACCAACTTTGATAAAATAAAATTTCTAATGTTAAATAGCAGTGCTTGAAACCCTTTAATTGTGGGGAACAAATAATTAATATTAAATTGAATTATTAGTGTGAGTAATACTTAAAACCATTTAACTGTGTGCAAATGAGTTTGGACTTGTCTAAACTGTCATCTATAAACTATTTGCTTAGAAATTATATGATTTGGCTTTAAATAAACCATAAGGATTGATATGCCATAAAACAACTAAAACTACCTAAAACAAAGTCTAGACAAGATTTGTTAAATAGTCATACAATTTTACTCTCCAGTAGTGGATATGGTGTTACATATTTTTACTATTTTCTGTTATATAAGCCAAAGAGAATTATAAAAAAAAAGTCATGCAGAATTACAGTTTCTATTTGTATAAAGTCAAACCTTTTTTACTCTGTCCACTCTTGTTAGAAGAAGAGAAAGAAAATAGTCTGCCTTAGCTGCTGCCACACCCACTTGCTTACACTAGGACAATTCTAAACTGAAGTAATCCATTGATAATTTATTTATTGTGATAATTGGTTTGATGATACGTTGGACAGCTGTTATAGTGATTACATAAAATGAACGTTTCAAAGAGTCATTGGTTGTTATTAATTATATGCTGAGAGGAACAGTTAAAGGAAAGGAATAGGGATGTGTGTGTTGTTTTTTTTTTGTTTCGTTTTTTTTTCTTTTTTTTCCCCTCAAGTATTTAGTAGCAGCACTTCAGGATTTAGATTATAAGGGTTTATTTTATTGTTATTTTTTTCTCTTGGTGATGACATGGTTGCAGGGTTGTTAGTTCATGAGACTTTGTTCATTATCAGGATGACTAGTCTTTGCTTTTTATTGAATCTTCTGATTAAAAAAAATAAGTATTAATTATTAAGCTACAACTTCCATAGACAATTGATATGTGCTTGTTATGTTTAAAAATTAATCCACAAAGGCAATGTCTTAATTTGAGTTTGACCCTTTCACTATCATGTTGTATTCAGACTAAATCTAGCTTTGTCAGTAAGGCTTAGAATATGTTTGAATATATCTTCTACAGAGGAGTCAGACCACCATCCACTCACAAAGGGGTGTCCTGACTAAGAGACTAAACTGTATCAAACAATGAGGTGCCAATTTTAGGAGTCTCAGTGTGGAGTAACCCTTCATTGTCATTACTCCCAGTTCTGCTCTGACTTGGTAGTATGGTCCCATCTATGAATCAAATAGATCTGTTTTGAAATTATTAGTATTCAATAGAACCATATGCAAAAAGAAAATCCAAAAAATGTAACTATGAATGTAATACCCTAACCTCTAGGCATAAAAAACCCAAGACAGGTTAGAATGTCATTAAAATCATTCAAACTTAATCCCATAAGATAAATAAGGATTAAATTTTTTACACACTATCATGCTGTTACTGAATTTGTTAAAATTGATTGAAATTAACATCCCCAACTTATGTACATAAATAGGACATGTTTTTTTTTTTGTTTTTTTTCTTTTTAATCAATATTCCAGATTTATTGTATTTAGATATATCTTGGTTCACCTACTATCAAACATTTCCATGTCATTCCACAAATAGTCATGAAAGTCAACATGGAGCTGTTGTCAGTCAAAACTTTAAAATTTGCCATCAGAATCGCTGAAGTACAAATATTAAAAATTACCTTCCATCATCTAGCTTGTTGTTGAAATTAGTTTCTCTTTTATTCCAAATTTAGAAATAGGCTCCACTAGCTGGTGATATAACGCACTAATCATATGCAAATCAATTCTTGCAACCTCTTTCTATTTGCCAATAAAAATAAAAAGTGCATACTAGGTTATATGAAATATCGAGAATTCTGGAAATTACCATATTATTAAAAACTGTGTCTCAAGTTTGCATGCACAAAACCTAGTATAATTAGTTCCTTCTCAGTAAGGGTTGCTAATTGGGAAGAGTTTCTCTCCTTTATAGACGGATAAATCATTTGAAGAACTATCAAATTTCATATGGAAACATATTGGACTGAGTGGGATCTTTTTTTCTCATGGTTAGGATCTCATCAATAGGGTTGGATCTCTTGCAATAAACAATCCTTGGAAAGCCTTATTGTTGCCTGACATAACTCACCATACAGATTTGAAATGTTCAAACTTCAAAAGAAAAAAAATCAACAAATTATTTGTCTTACTAAAATAAGTATTTAGCCCAATTGGCTGGGGCTGTAGAATACACTGATTGCATCTCTGCAGAGGGGTAAGACCCCCCCCTTTCCAACAAGTGTCCTGGATATGACATTAAACAATATGATTGTGAGGCTCCAGTAATGTGGGAGCATTGGGGAATGCAGAGTACCTCCTTATTGCCATCACTCCCAGGTCCACTCTGGCCCTGAGTGGTAGCACCTGATAGTCCTATCCATGGGTCAAATAGAACTGTTTGACATTTCAAACTGTATCCAAGCCAATGACTTGTTAAATCGAATTATTAGAAATAAAACTGATCCTTTAACTGTGTGTAAAAATCACTGATGTTTAATTGAACTGTTGGTGATGCATAGCAATGCTTGTAACCATTTAGCTTTGTTGACTTATACTAAATTGAATTGTAGGAAATAGAACTGTTTGATCATTTAACTGTGTATCTACAAAATGTGTTTACAAATCATATATTTGATATATATATAAAATAGGATTTGGCATTAGATAACTAACAATGATTGATATGCCATAAAACCAAATCAAAATAAGTATTTGCATTTAACTAAACATTATCAATTTGGTTTGAAGGTATTTCTTCAAGCAGGACATGTAAAATAAGTACATAGTATTGATTAGATTAACAAAAATATATTGTTTGAAGATATTATCTGGATGTTTACTAGCAATAATTCTTAAGAATTCTAGAAATTTTCTTGATATATATATATATATATATATATATATATATATATATATATATATATATATATATGAGAGAGAGACACACACACACACACAGAGGGCACTGCTGCAGGAGTAAGGATGAACTCATGAGCAATATTTTCTTATGAGTGACAGTGCTGGCTGATCAGCAAAAACTTACATGCATCAGCTCTGTGTGGACACTAGATGTTGTCTAGAAGACATGCCAGGAATGATGGATAAGGAAACTCCATGCTATCAGCACAACTGGATGATTACAATATATATATATATATATATATATATATTGACTGGGCCATTGGCCTAATGAGTAGAGTGTTCGCCAATGGTCTGGAAGACTGGGGTTCAATCCCATGTTGAATAATACCAAAGACTCAGAAATTTTACTTGATGCCCTCTTGCTTAACACTCAGCATTATAAGGTAAGGATCAAGGGAAAAGTGGAGTAATCCAGGGAATGGAGTAGCACCCTCCTCTACATCTCGGTGTAGTAGCTATTGAAAAGGGAGCCTTTGGGTCACCTTCAACTGAGGTTGCCAACTTTACTTTATCAGTTTCACATAAAATAACTCTTTTCCAATTTACCATCATACTAAAGAATCATTTTTCTGTCATAATCAACTTTGATCCAAGTATTGACCTCTTGATATAGGTAAGTACTTCAGTTAGTATGTTTATATCATTATAATGCTTTATTCTTTTTCATTGTACCATTATTTTATTTTTCTAAACCAGAATTTTATATAATTGATGTAAAAATTGCACTTTTATTATAATTTTTACAACTTGAATATATTCTTTTCCCTTTGAAATAAAATCAGCAAAATTATCCTCCTTCCAAGTCTCATAAATCATTACTAGTCTATACCTCATTGTTTAATGGAACTTAATTTTGAATTCTCTTTAGTTTTGGGGAGAGAGAGTGTCTTTGTATAGTTATTTTCACTAGGTGCCTTACACTTATGACTTTTTTTACTAAGTTGAATTTTGTAAAGTCACTCAGCAAAATCTTAAAAATCTACAAATTTTTTTTTGTTGTTTTCCTTTTTGTCCTAATTTCATCAAACATGAGACAAAACAGGTAAAAAAGATTGTTTCAATTATACTCCAAGTAAATATAGCCTGCCCACCTTGAGTAATTAAGCATTCAAAATTTTTTGGCTTGGGAACTGACTACTGGTACAGGTTAGAAATATTCAATAAAACAATTCCCAATTCAAGTAGGTTTACTTTTAGGCTTGCTTCTATCATTATAATTTTTCAAGGGAGATAACTAGTAAATGATAGTTATAGAAAACTTCCTCTTATTTATTTTTACTTATTTGCAATTATTATAATAAAAATTTTGTAATCTATATTACTCAATATTGGTGGTGCTTAGAATACACTATACAGAGTGATAGTACCTGTTAGAGTCCCCTCTATGAGTTAAATAGATCTGTTTGCAAATTATTTATATTAGATATGAATACTTGATATGATAACTATGTGCAAATAAAATTAAACTACACAAAAAATGTAAACATACATCATCATCAACTCATGCTGACAGAATGGGTTTCCCTGATTCTTTGTCTCTCTCCATCTGTCCCTATCAACCATTGCTCCTGGTAGGTCTTCCAAACTACATCCTATGTCCGCACAGAGCTGATGTAAATAAGTTCTTGCTGGGTGGTCAACACTGGCATGTTCATAGTAGGGGGTTACTTATGAGTTTGTCCTTGCTTCTCCAACCAATGTATGTATTTCCCTAATGTCAATGACTACTTTGGCTGGGGCTGCAGAATACTACCAATTGCATCTCTGTAGAGGGGTAAGACTCCCAACAACAAGTGTTGTGGATATGACACTAAATGATCTGATGGTGAGGCTCCAGTAATGCTAGAGCTTCCCAGGTCCACTCTAGTAGCACCAAATAGAGTCCTTCCTTATCTATGGGTTAAATAGAACTAAACAGTGTACTTATGCTGAACTAAATTGTTTGAAATAGAACTGTTTATTTGTATAAAAATGGATTTGGCATTAAATAACCTACAATGATTGATATGCCATCAAACCAAAATTGAGCTTAATGGTTACTGAATGACTTTTCAGGAAGTATTGATTTGATAAATAAAAATTTTGGAGTTTCATTTAATTTATAAATACTTAAATGCTCTTAATTTTTGGATTTGAATGTAAACTTGATTTTTGATTTGAATGAATGTAGGATTTTTTTTTGGGGGGGGGGATCTTTCTAATGTAAGATACATTTATCAGAGATAAATTAATAGATAATATTATAAGCAAAGTGAACTTACTAACAAAGAAATTAGTAATTGTTTTATGTAAATTGTCCAAAACTTTTCTTAATAGAAGAAAAGTCTAAAAAACAGCATTTCATGTCTTGTTCCTATTGAGCTTTGAATAAAAGTTCACCTGGCAATAAGTAATCATATATAAGTAAAGTTGGTGACCATAGTCAAGGTTCACCCGAAGGCTCCCTTTTCAATTTCAAGGTGTAGGGAAGGGTGCAGTTCCTTTCCTTGGATTGCTCCACTTTACCCTTGATCCATACTTTATAATGCTGAGTGTTAATCAAGGAGGCATCAAGTACCATTTTTTTGAGTCTTTGTTATTAAAAGACCTGGGATTGAACCCCAGTCTCCCAGGCCATTGGTGAACTCTCTAACCGCTAGGCCAATTTATAATCCAAAATAACTCTTTTTAGATTCTGATTTCCAGTATAAGTTAAAATATGACAGACAACTTTTAAAGTTTGAGGATGAAGATAGAATTTTTTCTTTAAAGAATACTCTACCCTATCGGTTGGACTTAGAATATGTTGACTGTATCCCATGAAGAAGGGTAAGATCTTTCACACACAGGTATCCTAGATATGACACTAAGCTGTATCTGATAGTGAGGCTCCAGTTTTAGAGATTTGGGGAATGTAGAGTACCCTTTCATTGCCATTACTCACATGCTAATTCTGACCTGAGGTGCTAGTACCTGTTAAAGTCTCATCTATGGATCAAATAGATCTGTTAAAAAATCATTTGTATTTGATAGGACTGTGTGAAGAAAAACTTTTAAGAAAAAAAACTACATAAAAATTTAAATATGTACAATGAATGCAATTCCTTTACCTCTAGGTATAAAATAACCCTTAATAGTTTGACATGCCATCAAAATCTATCATTTAAAAAATATAAAATATTTTTTTGCATTTGAGAGTCTAAAATTATACTTTTTTTTTCATTGGTTTGATATAAAAATGCATTTTTGTTTCGTTCCTATACCTTAGTTTTTGTTGTGTTTTCATTTGTTTTGGGTTTTTTTTTTTCCCGTTTTGAATTAATTTTCTAATGTATTATAAAATACAAGTTGTTTAATATATCACTCCATTTTAGTTGGCACTTATTTTTAAGAAAGTATGGCTCTCATTTATTAATCAACCATAAAAATACAAGGAAATCACTGAAATGGTAAGCTGCACCCTTTTCACTTGTTCTACAAGGGAGAGTGAATATGTGCAAATAATTACATATATGGTTAGTTCATGAGAAATTCTATGAAGCTTGCAGAACAAGTATTTGCTTGTGTGCAATTATAACTAATATGATATAAAATTTAAAATTCAACAATTTATTTTAAATAGAAATTCATGTAAATTATTTTCTTTTAGTACGTTCACCAGATGGAGACACGGAATACTTCGACATTGTTGCAGGAGTACTACAAGGAGACACACTAGCCCCGTACCTCTTTATCATCTGTCTAGACTACGTGCTTAGGAATTCGATTGACAAAATCAGAGAAAATGGCTTCGAGCTGACTAAGAGAAGAAGCAAAAGGTACTCCGCAAAAACAATCACGGACGCCGACTACGCTGATGACTTGGCGTTACTAGCAGAGACACTACTGCATAGTCTGGAACGAGCCGCAGCTGGCTTTGGCCTCCATGTCAATGCAAACAAAACTGAATATATGTGTTACAACCAAACGGGCAACATTGCCACACTAGACGGAGCCTCTCTGAAACTAGTCGACAAATTCACCTACCTAGGAAGTAGCGTCTCATCAACCGAAAAAGACATCAACACACGACTGACGAAGGCATGAACAGCTATCGATAGGCTCTCGATCATATGGAAGTCGGACCTAACCGATAAAATGAAATGCAGTTTCTTCCAGGCAGCGGTTGTGTTGATACTGCTATATGGATGCACCACATGGACGCTAACTAAGCAGCTGGAGAGGAAACTAGACGGAAATTACACAAGAATGTTGAGAGCAGTATTGAACAAGTCCTGGCGACAACACCCCACGAGACTCCAACTATACGGACACTTGCCCCCCATCACGAAAATTATACAAGTTAGACGAACCAGACACACGGGACACTGCTGGAGAAGCAAGGACAAGCTCATAAGCGATGTACTCCTGTGGACCCCCACATATGGGTGTGCAAAAGCAGGACGACCAGCACGAACTTACATACAGCAACTATGTGAGGACACAGGATGTAACACTGAAGACCTGCCGGAGGCGATGAATGATAGGGAGAAGTGGCGAGAGAGGGTCAGGGATATCCGTGTTGGCGGCACAACATGATGATGATGATGAACAACATCCCTATAAATATATATATCTAACGATAGACTTTAGCTGATATAAAAAAAAAGAAATTCAGTTGATATGTCTTTATGCTAAGAACTCTCAAAAGGGTAAATATTTTTTTCTTTAATCTTTAATTATCATTAGTAAACTGCATGCAATTTAGAGCTATTTCAAATATCTTAAAGGTTAAGCCATATAGTCATGCTTTATATTGCATAAGTTACTGTTTACAAGTGTTTGGTACCTGTCAAGGTACCAGACAGTAACAGCTTCTTGCGGTTACTATCAAGGTACTGGTTTTCCAAAGTGCATACTCTAGTTTTTTTGTGGTGTGCTAAAGATAAGATTACTGATTGATTTTAATGGCATGTCAACCCATCTAGGATTATTTTATGCCTAGAGGTTAGGGAATTGCATTCATTGTATATGTACATATTGACTTTTTTTTTTTTTCCATATGCCCCATTGAATACAAATAATTTTTCAACAGATTTATTTGACAGAGTGGACCTGAGAGTAATGGCAAAGAAGGGGGTACTCTATATTTCCTACATATTCAGAACTGGAGTCTCACCATCAGATGCAGTTTAGTCATATCCAGGACATGGGGTGGATCTTACCCCTCTGCAGGGGATACTGTCTGAATATTCTAAGTTCTGCTGACAGAAAAATAAGAGAGAATCTATCAAAATGTTCAATGAAATTAATGTCTATCTTAACCCTTTCACAACCAAGTTTTTTAGGAGGAGTCCCCATGGCCTAAGGGCAAGCATGCTGGACTGCGACATTGTAGTAAATTCAAATTTCAGTCGCTCTTTAGCTTTTACTTTTGGACTAATATCCTTGGGAAAGGTATGAATCTTTTTATATAACTCCCAGCTTTGGGTTAAATAGTATCACTATTGTTCTTCTACCAGGTTTGGTTTCTTTCAACCTTCATGGGTTATTTAATGCCAATGCCATCTTTGTAGAACAGCAGTGATACTATTTAATCCATTGCTGGAGAGATAACATAGTTCATACCTTTCCCGAGGGTATTAGTCCAAAAGTAAACATAACAGTGCAACTGAAGTTTAAAGACACTTATTTCAAAGCTGCAGTCCAGCACAATGGCCATTATGCCATAAGGACTCTTTCTCTACGAGGATTGTTATGGCATGAAATAACCCACAGATGTTGATATGCCATGAAACAAAAATGAAAAATTTTTTTTTTTATTCAAAAAATCTTTTTTGATTTTATTCATTATGCAAAATTATGCTTTGAGTACATATTTTCAGGGTTAAAATGAAATTCGACTTAGATACTAATGTCCGAGTAGAAGTGAAAGAGTTAAATACTTCGAAGTACTTTTTTTTTTTTTTTTTTTTTTTTTTTTTGCATTTAATTTGATTGATTTAACTTTTGAAAGTGTAATAACTGGCTGACTGATTTTTGAGCTAAAATATTTAGGATTATTTAAAAAGAAAAAAAAAATGAAAATAAGTTTGCAAGATAAGCACTATTTGATTATCGTAATATTTGCTAAAATAAAGTTTGTCTTAAAATCCTGTTAGTAGTGCTTAGAATACACTCACTGTAACCCACTGAAAAAGGAGTGTCCTGATATGACACTAAACGGTATCTGATAGTGAGACTAAAGTTCTGGAGCTCTGAGGAATGAAGAATTGGCTTACATGCTGAATTGTGGCCTTGAAGTAAGAGAGTTCAAACTCCAGTCATGCGATTATGTTCACTTTTGGATTAACACCTTTGGGAAAGGTATGAACCTCCCCCCATCCGTTCAGCTATGGATTAAATAGTATCACTATTGTTTCTTTTTTATATGGATGGCTTTGGCATTAAATAACCCATGAAGGTTGATATGCTGTTAAACAAAGAAACCAAACCTTTCATTGGCATTAATCCCAGGTCCACTCTGATTTGGAATTGTATGTGTTTGGATCCCATCTATGGGTCAAATAGATCTGTTGAAAAATTATATTTTATTGGATGGTATACAAAAACCTCTTAGAAAATAACCGCACAAAAAATGTAAATATGGATATACAAGGAACATAATTCCCTAACCTTTAGGGATAAAATAATCCTAAACAGGTTGACATGCTGTTAAAACCAATCAATTAATCATAAACTTAGTCTTACATAAGGCCAAATGAAGGGAAAATTAGAATAGAAATTGTTGCAACACTTCAAGTTGGAAATGGCTTGCTGGCCAAGAAAATCACCATTATTCTGTATCTTGTCTTGAACACTGACATCAATGGGAAATAGACAACTATCTCACCCACCAAGCAGGCTGCCATCATGGTACTGTCATTTTCCTCATAAATACCCTTGTTTCTATTTTAAAACTTTTGCAAAATTAGATTGTGTGTTTTATTTACTTCCCCTAATGTTTCATGTACTAAACCTGTTTATCTGCTTTCTGAAAGAAGCTACCCAATCTCTTTTCATTGTGGAGAAATTAAACTTTGAAAAAATTCTTTTCTTTTTTTTTTTTTTTTTTCTTCTCCAAGTGCTTTATTTATATGCTGAGGTTGAAGTTGCATTTTAAAAAAGCAATAGAAAAGGCATATCAGTTTTTTAGCTGATAAACTTTGTATATCAAGCTCAATTTTCATAAGGTCAAGAACCAAGTAGATATACATGGGGAACTGTTGGAGGTGCTCATAGGGTAATAGTTATTATCTTGGCAAACTGGCTTCTTTAGCCTTGGTATGGCAACTAGTCTAGGAGAAGAACAACTCTGAATTCAAACCAGTTGTACTCTGTTTAAAAATTGACTTTGTGTCACATCCTACCTGCAGTGGAGGGGTTCGAGAAATACATACTTGTAGAACTGTATTTTGATACTCTCTTAGTCAACAAAATTAATGAAATAACTTTGCTACAGATATTTATTGAATGAAACAAATTTTAGCACAAACCCAATTTACGGAGTACCCAATAAGAACCATTCAGACCATGATCTTATTTGTTCAAAATTGGATCATAATTTCATGACATACTCTTAATTGTATAAGTGTTGTGAGATAAAAATCTAATGTAAAAGATTTTTTTTTTCATTATTGTGACATTTTCATTATTTTAATATTTCCGATTTAAAATAATGAAAGTCTTGTAATGATCTGAAAAAAAAAAAACAGAATCTTTTGATTAAATTTTGTCTTACAACAGTTATAAATATTATTACTTTCTTCAGTGTCACTTTATAGATCTTGAGAAATTTCACATTAATGTACTTTATATTCTAGCTCTAACTACTGAATCAAAACTAAAAAAAAATTCTTGCCTTTTGGTTCTTGACCTTATGATACATAAATTTCACTTGAAAATAAAAACTTTTTTTTTCCAATTTGCAAATTCCCCTTTTTTTTCTTTTTATCTGATTAAAAAAAAAAAAAAAAGTTGAGATAATTTATAGAAAATATAAATAAACTCTTGATTTGGAATTGAAAAAAAAAATTCTGTCATAACAGTGGTTAGTGTTCTTGTTATGTTTAGTTGTTTAGTTTTATTTTTCTCATTAATCCTTTGGCAGAGTGTAAATAAAAAAACTGTTCTTATGCTAAACTGAATTGTTTGAAATAGAACTGTTTTCACATTTAAAAATGACTGGTAGCCCACTCTTACCCTGCTGCATCTCTGCAGTGGAGTAAGACTCCTCCCAACAAGTGTCCTAGACATGATACTAAACAATCTGATGGTGAGGCTTTAGTAATGTTGGAACTTTGGAGAATGTGAGTACTCCTTCATTGCCATTGCTCCCAGGCCCGCTCTGACCCAGAGTGGTAGCACCTGATAGGCTCTTATCTATAGGTCAAATAAAACTAAACTGAATTGTTTGAAATTAACTGTTTTTACATTTTATTGTGTGTAAGCAAAAAACTATACTTATGCTAAACTGAATTGTTTGAAACTTTTATCAGAATGACTTAATTTGGTGTTAAATGACCTGAAAAGGGTTGATATGCCATAAAACAAAACAACCAACCAACCAATCATTAAACCTTCAGTGACCATTCACTTCTGTTTAATACACTCTTCTTCCTTTTTGTACCTCTCACTGGGTCCATAACCTAATTTGATCATTGGGGTGCTATTCATATTGTATGTCTTGGGCAAGAATAATTCAGCTGAACTCATCCCTCTCCAGATCTACAACTGGTTTGAAATGTTTTCCTTCTCCTAGACTGGTTGTCATACTAAGATTAAAGAGCTCAGTTTGTCCTATTTTTCAATAGCTTGAGGGAGAATAGTTAGATTTATAACTTTCCTTAAGGTATTAGTGCTATGTGAAATGCAAACTGCCTTGTTCAGATTTTGAACTCTGGTAACTGAATCCTTTGTATGATGATGATGATAACCATTTTGACTCAAAACTATCATTCCTTTAAAACAGGTTTGCTAATTGAGGTTTATTTTTCAACATTCTCTTTGTGATCCCCACATTTCTTCTATCAGTGTTGCAGAGTTTGGATCCACTTGGTCAAAAAAAGTCATCAACAGCCAATATGATGTCATCATATGAACTTTTTGGCCAACCCTTGTATTTACCCAACTCCTTCCATCATGAGCAGAATGTCACACCAGGTTAATTTTTAGTGGAGTACAGCTGGTTTGAATTCAAAGTGTTCGACTTTTAGGGAATTATGAAGCATCCTATGTTGTACATTATTTTCAATGGGATACACAAGTAGACATAATGCATTCATTTATTCTCAAATTACCTGAAAGGCTGACTAAGATACTCTCATGGAATGTGACCGAGTGAGGGGGATAAGGGGGGATTTGACATGAAGTTGTTTTATAGTGAGGGAGGGTGTTATGCATTATGTGTGACCATTACGAAAAATGCTTGATCCCCTTGGCATTCTCCTTTTGAGGCACATTAGACACCAAGTGTTAAACTTACCCCTGTTAAGTTGGTATTGCCTAGTAGGGAAAACACCCTGAGACCAGGCAATTAATTCTACATCACCCTCTTAGCTCAAATGAAAGGTGGGCCTCTGGGGACCAGAACATTTTTAAAACCTGTATAAAAACATAATGTACACAATTCCCTAACCTTTAGACATAAAAAAAAAAACCTTAATTTTTTTTCTTTTCTGAAACATTAGATATTAAACTTTCATGATCACAAAAATGCTGTGATTATTTCAGTCATTATTTGATCTGCAAGTTTACCTTGTAGATTTTACAAGTATTCATACTGAAAAGATTTTTTTTAAATAATTCTTCATATCTATTTTGAAGTACATGAATGGATTGGCTGCTATATGAATATTCTTAGGCTTGAGCCTGAAATATTTATTAAAAGTAATTTTCTCTTACACTGATTAAATTTTTTTTTTTTATTCACACATGTTTAAACACCCAGATCTAAATGTATAGATATTTTCTCACATACTTCAGCATAGATTCACTTACATTTTGCCTCACAAATATTTATTTCTATGTGTTCATGCACACATCTTAATGGAAGTATCTGCCAAACTACTTTCTTTCAATCCTATCTATTTACATACTTCCCAAAGATTAAGTGAGCAACAAACAATATGAGAATGTTTTTATAGTTTACCAGTTGATGATGAACAAGAAACTCAAGTCACTGTGTGTATATATATATATATATAGTAAAGTAAAGTTGGCGACCATAGTCGAGGGTAACCCGAAGGCTCCCTTTTCGATAGCTACTACACCAATGTGTAGGGGAGGGCGCTACTCCTTTCCTGGATTGCTCTACTTTACCCTTGATCCGTACCTTATAATGCTGAGTGCTAAGCAAGGAGGCATCAAGTACCATTTTTTGAGTCTTTGGTATGACTCGACCTGGGATTGAACCCAGGTCTCCCGGGCCATTGGCGAACACTCTAAATATATATAATGGTTATTATTGTAGAGAATGGGCTTGGTGAACGAAGTTCAAATCTTAGACATAGTGCTTTACATTTCACTTTATTCTTATGCTCCTTGGAGAGGCATGAATCCATCTCTTCAGTTCCCAAATATAGGTAAATAGTAGTGCAGACTGGGCACTTTAGCCTTTGTAGGGCAATCAGTCTAGGTAAAAAGAAACTCGGAATTCAAACCAGGAGCTTAAGTCTTTTAGACAAATATATATATATATATGTACACACATACACACACAATTTTATCTTTGAGGGTTGTAATATCCCCCCCCCTTTTAATGCATGAAACTTGCAGTAATGAGACTGCCACAGAGGGCTGAGTAAACATACACTCATTTTGAGTTTTATCCTACTCTTCTGGCTGGTATTAAGCAATTTTTGAATAAGTATTTTTAAAGGATTTGTTAATTCAACTAATATGTATATGGTGCAACAGAAACTTATATTTTGAAAAATAAAACTCTGTGAACGTGAATGCATTTGACAGATATTCAGGTATTCCGCAATTAGTTCAAAGTAATTTCCAAAGTTCAAAGTATAATTAAAAGAATCTTTTATTTAAAATGTTCAATTTTTAAGATGGTAAATGATTTTTACATCACTAGGCGTGTGTGTGTATATGCAAACATGAGTGAGCTCAATTCTCATTAAGTACCCCATTTACAAGGCCTTGTGCCATATATGTTCTGATGGAAGCAACAAGCTGGAAATATACACATGTAAGAACAAAATAAATAAGTCCTAAAAAAATGCAAATCTCTGTGGACCTACTCATTTTAAAATACACACATACACAGGATCGAAAATAAATACAAAATAGTTAAGGTTTTAAGTATATTTAAAAATTAAACTTCCATTTGATCATTATAGATTAGATTAATTCAACCTGATCAATATTGAACATGTAACTCTTTTAAGATCTTTTTTGAGGCTTATAATATATCCCTTATATAAAAGAAATATGAAAATTATTCTAGAGTATTTTATTTTTATGTGCAGTTTAGTAACAATCAGTAAAGAAAAGGTAGTAAAAATTAAATTGTCTTGGAGATTTATGTGACAAGTGAAGACAAGAATTTGGATTTCTCATTTCAATACAGATTACATAAATCATATCAGTGACATTTGCGTAGGATTTTTGCTGTGAGACGGTAATAAGATTAGCGAGTGCATATAGTCTTCAATATAACCCTTTTTATACCATTGACACTATTAGTACTTTGTTTTGTGAATAGCTTGTTGGTCCTTACTGCATCCCTTTCAGAGGGGTAAGACCCTCCTCAAAAAAGGGGTGTTTTGGGTGTGACACTTAACTGCATTTGATGGTAAGGCTCCAGCTTGGAGTAATTGGCCTTATGAAGATAGTTAATTGCCCTAGTCAGCAAAGTTTTTTTTTTTTTTTTGATTGAATTGATTTTGATGGCACGTCAATCCATCTGGGATTATTTTATGCATAGCGGTTACAGAATGTTTTTATTTAGATTTTCCTATTCATAGTTTAAGATTCCATCTATGGGTCAAATAGATCAGTTTTAAAATTATTTGTATTAGAAAGGAATACCTAATATCATATGACCATGTGCAAAAAAAAATCTAAACTATGAAGAAAAAGGTAAATATAAACATATAATGTATACAATTCCCTATGCATGAAATAATAACAGATGGCTTGACGTGCCATTAAAATCAATTCAATCTATCAATAAAAAAATACTTTGCTGACTCGTGTAATTAACTATTTTCATAAACTGACTGCTATAAAATTATTCTTAAAATCATTCTTTAGAGATAATTATTTTATCTGTCAAGCTAAATGGGGTTAGTATTTTCTTTTTCTCTATTTGGTTTTCAGTTAAGATTATCTTTCCATTTATAGGGTTTTTATGATTTTTTAAAAATATTATCATCTTAAGCATTAAATGTTAATCAGAGTACATGCTTTGAACTCTTGTCAAACCTCGAAAATTTTCTTTTTCTTTCTGTTTCTGACCATTTGGTGTAGATTTTAGTCTACGACATTAAAAACATTGTGATGAAAAAATTTATATTTCTTAATTTCTATTTACTTTATCTCTTTTCAAAATCATTCATTGCCCTGTCAGTGGGGCTTGGAATACACTGATTGTATACCCTGGATAAGAACCTTCCAAAAGTAGTGTCTTGGGTATGACACTAAACTCTATCTGAGAGTGAACCTCCAATTCTTGATATCTAGAGAGTGTGGAGTACTCCTTCACTGCCATTTCTCCCAAGTCCACTCTGACCTGGAGTGGTAGTATCTGTTAGGGTGCCATCAATAGATCAAATAGATTTGTTTGAAAATTACTTGAATTTGGATGGACTGTATAAAGAAAAAAAAACCCTCTGAAGAAACCAGTACATTAAAAAAAAAATGTTATCTCTAAGCATAAGATAAACTTAGATGGGTTGACGCCATTAAAATCAATCAATTAATCATTAAATTTCTTCTAAAATGCTTCTTCTAAAGATGCAGAGATTTAATATAATTGGTAAATGCCAAATATTTACAAATATTAATGGTTACTATAAAAATCCACATTACAAAAGAGACTTACTAATATCATTTATTTCTATTTCCTGCTATTTACCTGTTCATTTTTAAACCTATCAAATTATATTTTGTATTTTCTGCATCATTTTTACTTAGCCTTTTGGTACAGTTATTTTCTTGAATCAGAGTATAATGGTCTTTTGTTTTTGTCTATCTTAAATGTGGATCTAATTCAGTTTCATCTTCTCAGTCTTGTTTTGTTGTCACAGTTTTTCTCTATATTTGTGTATGCAAACACTTTTTCTTTCTATATAAACTGTGGTTTGTATGGTCAGTAATGATTCATGAATTACAACTTGAAACAAGATAGGATTTTTTTTAAACATATATAATGTAAAGGGTGTTAAGTACATCAATATATTAGTTGTCTGCAAAGACTCATGATAACAATTTGACATTAGGAAATTGAAACCATAGATATATCTGATAAAAAGATTGATTTTAATGGTATGTAAACTTGTCTAGGTTTATTTTATGCCTAAAGGTTAGGGAATTACATTCATTGCATGTACATATTTACATTTTTTTTATGTAGTTTAAGAGATTTTTGTTTTTTCACATTCTCCTATTGAATACAAATAATTTTCAAACGGATCTATTTACTTTAGAAATGAGACCCTAACAAGTACTGTCATCGTGGGTCAAAGATGGACCTGAGAGTATTAGCAATCGTTTAGTCTAATTGTTATTGTCATAGAAAATTGAATCTGTTCAAAATCTGGATGAAGCTGTTTGCATTGGAATTCCTTCTAATGCCTATGGGAAAGGTACAAATTTATCTCTTTTTCATCTCTGCTTTGGTTAAAGAAAATATGAGGATGGGTAAAAAAGTTCATTTGATGTCATATTTACTGTTGATGACTTTTTTGGCCAGTGGTATCTAAGCACTGCAATACCAGTGGAAGAAGTGTGTTGATCACAAATTGGACTATATTGAAAAATAAACCTCATTTAGTCACATTCCAGGAAGATATCTTAATTAGGCTCTGAATCTTTTTAACTGACCCTGGTTGTAAGGCAGACTAGGTTCTTTAGCTTTGGATAGAAAACCAAGTGTAGAAGGAAAACTCTGGATTCAGACCAGATTTAACCTTGTATCATATCCTGCCTGTGGTGAAGAAGTTAAATACATACTTGAAACTTGTCAAAAAAAATGCCTTTGATATTAAGTAAACCAACAGAAGTTGACATTCCAAAAAAAAAAACCCCAGCCAAAAAAAACCCTAGCAGACGGAGAACTGTATTCATACAACATTGGTATTTGATGTTGTAACAACTTACAACTCTATAAAAAAACAGCCCAGTTGGCTGGGGCTGTAGAATACATCAACTGCATCTCTGCAGAGGAGTAAGACCCTCCCTCCCAACAAGTGTCCCAGATATGATATTAAATCATCTGATGGTAAGGCTCCAGCCTTAGAGATTTGGAATACCCCTTCATTGCCAGTGTTCTCAGGTCCACTCTGGCCTGGAATAGTAGCACCTGATAAGGTCCTATCTATGGGTCAAATAGAAGTTTGACATTTAAACTGAGTTCAAACAAATGACTTATACTAAATTGAATTGTTAGAAATAAAACTGATTATTTAATTGTGTAAACAAGTGACTGATGTTTAATTGAATTGTTAGTGGTATGTAGCAATACTTGGAACTATTTAACTTTGTCAAATTATGTTTGCAAATCATAACTAATATATATGAATGAATAAACCGAATTTAGCATTAAATAACCTGCAATGGTTGATATGCCATAAAACCAAACCGTCTATGAAAAAGAATGGACACCGTTATTTTCAATTTGTGTGGATTATATGCTTAAAAGAATCTATTGAATCTTAGTAGCTTGCTTTTGTTTCTATAAAATACTTTGCTCTTTTGAGTACAAGATTTTTCATTGGCAGATAGGTATCTCATTGCAATTACTTATGCTAAACTGAATTGTTTGAATTAGAACTGTTTGACTAAACTAAATAGCTTGAAATAGAAAGGTTTTTGACAATTAAACTGTACTTACATTTAAACTGTGTGCTTATGCTAAACTGAATAATTTGAAATGGAACTGTTTTTGACATTGAAACTCTACTTACACTAAACTGAATTGTTTAATATAGAACTGTTTTGACATTTAACTGTGTGTAAACAAAATCTGTACTTATACTAAACTGAATTAGCTGCATTAGAACTGTTTTGACAAACTGTTTACTCATACTAAATTGTTTGAAATAGAGCTGACTATTTGCATAAAAATGGATTTGGCATTAAATAACCTACAAAGGTTGATATGCCATAAAACCCAAACAACCAACCAACCAACCAATCTCACTGCAATGAAAAAAAAATTTTTGCTCTAAGAGATTCAAACTTTTGATACTTTCTTAGACTTAATCTTTTTAAATTATGCTGCTCAGTGTAATGGGTATTGTCATAGGAAATGGAATCAGCACTGTAAATTCAAATTCTGGATGAAGTTTTGTGCATTTCACCTAGTGCTAATACCCTTTGAGAGGGAAAAGGCATGAATCCATCTCTTCTCTCTTCAGTTATGGGTAAACAATAAGGCAGATTGGATTCTTTAGCGTTGGTAAAGCAACTTGTCTAGAAGAAGGAAACTCTGAATTCAAACCAGCTGTACTTCACTTAAAAATTGACCTTGTGTCTCGCAGCTGGAGGGGTTGGGCAAATACATACTCTACAATATTAACACCTGATTGAACTTTTCTTTGTAATCACTTGGATGATTGTCTAAATATCTTTTTATCTTTATATAGTTTTCCATATATTATATTTGATACATATCCATGAGTGCTTACACATTAGAATATTAGGATGCATTTGTATAAAAATCTGTACAAATGTTTGATAAAACCTTCTTACTAATAAAGGTAATCTCTATTATATTGTTATTTTCTAAGCTTAGCTTAGTTTGTCACAAAGTCAGAAATAGAAGGAATCCCAATGGTGTAGTGGCTAACATGCTGTACTGCAGAATCATAGTTAGCGAGTTCAAACTCCATTAGTGCTACTGCATTCACTTTCTTACTAATACCCTTGGGAAAGGTATGAACTTTCTTATTTAACCTATTGAACAAATCCTGGAAGCAACACCTCGATACAGCAGCTGTACGGCCACTTACCTCCCATCTCAAAAATCATCCAAAAAAGATGTGTGGGACACTGCTGAAGAAGCAAGGATGATCTTAGGTGACGTTCTTCTATGGATCCCTACACATGGACATGCCAGTGTTGACTGACCAGCAAGAATTTATTTACATCAGCTCTATGTGGACACAGGATGTAGTTTGGAAGGCCTGCCTGGAGCGAATGATAAAGGACAGATGAAGAGAGAGAGAGCTAGCCAGGGAAATGCAAGCTGTCAGAGTGATTTAATTATGATGGGTTAAATAATACCGCTTTTGTTCTTCTACAAGGATGGCTTTGGCATTAAATAATCCATAAAGGTTGATATATCATTAAAACAAGGTAACAAACTAAAGAACTAAGAGAGGCCTCCAATGAGAACTGAACTCATTAACCATGTTCTACTAGACTAGTTTGTTAACCATTATGCCACACAAAATACCTAATCTTATAATCTTTTGAATATTTGATCAATTGATTTTTAATGGTTTGTTAACCCATCTAGAGTTATTTATGCTTAGATGTTAGGGAATCACATTCATTGTATGTTCATGTTTATATTTTTATGTGGTTGTTTCTTAAGAGGTTTGCAAATAATTTAAGGTGATCTATTTGATGACCCATAGGTAGGACCCTAACTCGTACTACCACTCCGGGTCAGTGGACCTGGGAGCATTTTCAATGAAGGGGTACTCCAGAACTGGAGCCTTACTATCAGATGTGGTTTAGTATCATATCCAACACTTTTTCTTTCCCTGAAGGGATCTTACTTCACCTTCGGGTTACAGTCTATACAGTTAATGTATTCTAAACTCAGCCAGCAGGGCAATTTGAAGATTATGATTTAGGTTGTACACTAATTATTGAAATAGGCATAAGTGTGTTTGCTTGTCTTAATTTTTCCAGTAAAAATACAGGAATACTTAACACTTGTACCCAGTTATGGCTAATAGAATCAGAACAGGCAACCCCAATGGATTCAATAAAGGATGTAGTTCAAGGTTCTGTGAAGGTTCCCGAGTTTGACAAACACCTGAAGAAGGCCAGAGGACATATTGGCTGAAACATTGTGGAAATAACAAAGATGAAGACAATAGTCCGAAAACCCTTAATGATAAAAATCATCAAGCTTCATCTCGGAAATTTAGACAACTAAAAATAATTGATTTAGAATAATTGAAATTTAGACAACTAAAAATAATTGATTGTACTGTTATGGTGGAATTAACAGTGTAAAACAGGGAATTTATTAATATTTGGTTAAGTAACTTTTCACCTGATTCTACTTAGCAAGCAAGAATGTGTTTTATAAATGATAAAATATATATAACATTGGTTATAACAGATATTTCAAGTTTATACTTTGATTGCTAAAGGAATTTTAATAGTATTTTTATTACAATACATCTGTATTTTTCATTTGTAACCCTTTACTTTTAATATAACGATGAATATTCTTTGAAGAACCAATATTCTTGAAAAGAGAGATTATTTGCTGATGCTTATATGACTGGTTTACATTGCTATCAATTTTGTATTTATATTGACACTGACTGCATCTCTGCAGAGTGGTAAGACCCCCTCCCCCAATGCGTGTTCTGTATTATGACACTAAACAATCTGATGGTGAGGCTCCAGTAATGCTTGAGCTTTGGGAAATGCTGAGTACCTCTTCATTGCCATCATCCCCAGGTCTCCTCTGGTCCAGAGTGGTAGCACCTGATAGGGTCCTATCTATGGGTTGAAAAGAAGTTTGACATTTAAACTGAGTGCAAACAAATGACTTATGCTAAATTGAATTGTTAGAAAAAGAACTGTTTGATCTTTCAACTGTATGTAAACAAATGACTGTTTAATTGAATTATTAGTTATACATAGCAATACTTGGAACCATTTAACTTAGTTGAATTGTTAGAAATAGAACTGTTTAATCATTTGACTGTGTATATCTACAAAATGTTTACAAATCATATTTGATATATATGTAAAAACAGGATTTGGCATTAAATAACCACCAATGGTTGATATGCCATAAAACCAAACCAAATCATATCTATTTAATATATATGTATAAACAGGATTTGGTATTAAATAACCACCAATGGTTGATATGCCATAAAGCCAAACCAAACTAATTATGTTGAACTTATAAAATGTTAAAAACTTCGTTGCTCTGCATTTTCTTGTTATCTACTAAGGCCTCACTGCTTATAATTCTTGCTGTTACTATCTTAGTACTGCACAAACTCTTTGCTGTTTTACTTTTCCACCCTGTTGTTGGGGCTTAGAATATGATGTTTTCTCTCAAGAGGGGTAAAATTCTTTTCCCCAAATAAAAGGGGTATCTTGAGTATGATACTAAACTGCATTTGATGGTGAGGCTAGAGTTATGAAGATTTGGAGAGTGTGAAGTACCCCTTCATTATCATTACTCTCAGGTCCATTCTGACCTGGAGTGGTAGTACCTGTTAGGGTCCCATCTATGGGTCAAATAGATCTGTTTAAAAATTATTTCTATTCAATAGGACTTTTTACTAAAATACTCTAAAGAAACAACTTCACAAAAAATGGATTGGTATGCTCATCTTGGGTTGCTATATTCATAATGTTTTGTCTGGAGAGTACAGCATCCAAAACATGAGTATAGCAACCACGATGAATATAGCAGTAGGAGATAAGAATAACACCCCATCTTAAAACTATAGACTGGTATTAATTCTTCCTTGTAATATTGCTTTTGGTTTTTCTACTTATTCAGAGTGTAAGAATAAAAGATCTTAAGATTGAAATACATAGTTAGATGTACTGAACTGATCAATTACACCATTGTCCTACAGAGAATAAGGCACTAGAATTTTCATTTTAAACCTAATGTCTTTGCCCTGTTGGTGAGGCTAAGAATATGCTGACTATATCCCCTACATAGGGTTAAGATCTCCTCTCTCAAAGGTAGTGTCCTTGGTATTGACACTAAACTGGTGAGGCTTCAGTTCTGGAGATCTGAGGAGTCTGGAATACCTCTTCACTGCCATTACTCCCTGGTATGCTCTGACCTGAAGTGGTATGATCTCATCTATGGGTCAAATAAATCTGTTTAAAATTTATTTGGTGGGGTTAGTCTCTATGGTGTAATGGCTAATGTTCTGGATTGTGACACCATAATTCAAACCCCAGTTGCGCTTTCATCCACTTTCAGACTAATACTCTTGGGAAAGATAAGAACTCCCTTATCCTTCCTGCGATGAGTTAAATAGTACCACTACTGTTATTCTAGAAGGAAGATTGATATGCCATTAAATAACCAAAACCAAAAATTCTTATTTGAGAGGGCTGTGTGCAAAAAAAAACAACTTAGGAAACAGCTACACAAGAAAATGTTAAGATGAATGTATAATGAATGCTATATCCTAACTTCTAGGCATGAAATAATCCTAGACAGGCTAACACGTCATTAAAATCAATTATCTAATGTCTGATTTTTTTTTTCTTTCTTCCTTTTTCCCTTCTCAAACAGTAATCTAACTAAGTGAATGTATAATCTTTTAGAATTCATTAAGTGTCTATCTGAACAGCTATACCTCTACCACTTTTGGCTAGGTTGATGGTCAGATACACTCTCTTTTGCTCTAATTCACATTATGCCAATCATTTACGATCTCTAATGGTCAAATATTCTCAGATCTTCTGGTATGAACTTCAATAGATGGTCAATACCTGCTTGGAATTTGTTTATTTTGGGGGCTGATTTAGTTTTTGTTCATTCAAACTAAGCAGTACCAGTCTAGTTGGCTGGAGCTGTAGAATACATCAACTGCATCTTTACAGAGGAGTAAAATATTCACCACAACCCCATGAGTATTCTGAATATGATATTAGATTATCTGATGGTGAGGCTTCAACTCTGGAGCTTTGGAGAATGTGGAGTGTCCCTTCATTGCCATTACTCCCAGGTCCATTTTGACCCGCAGTGGTAGTACCTAATAAGATCCTATCTGTTGGTCAAGTAGAACTGTTTGACCATTTAACTGTGTGTTAACAAATGATTGATGTTTAATGGAATTGTTAGTAATACATGGAACCATTTAACTGTAAATAAAACTATTAGTGTGGAATACTTGGAACTGTTTACCTGAATACAAAATAGAATTACTGGTATTATATATCAATGCTTGGAACCATTTGGCTATGCAAATGAGTGAATAGTGTTGAATAGAATAATTAGTGTTAAAGAGCAATACCTGAAACCACTTCACTGTGTGCAAACAAATGATTAATATAAAATAGAAATATTTGTGTTAGTTAGGAATACTTAAAACCATTTAACTGTGTGCAAACAAATTAGTTCTTACTCATTTAAAAATAAAATTACCTTCAAACAATTCACTCATAAATGATATATCTATAACCATTTAACTGTATGCAAACAAATGACTGGTGTTAAATCAAATTGTTAGTATTACATAGCAATACTTGAAACTGTGTTCAAACAATTCATTAATGGTAAATAGAATTATTTGTGTTAGAAAAACTTGAAACCACTAAGCTGTGTGCAAAAGAATGTACTCAGGCTTGTTTAAAAATGTTATCTACAGAATGTGTTTGCAAATCATATATATTTGATATGTTTAAAGAGGATTTGGCATTGAATAGCCTACAAGGGTTGTTATGCCATAAAACCAGAACCAAACCAACTAATGTAACAATTGGAACTTGACTCTTAAATTCCATTTTAAATTTGCCCTGTTGGCTGGGGCTGTAGAATAAACTAACTGCTTCTCTGCAGGTAGTAAGCCCACCCCCCAAGAAGTGTCCTGAATATGGCACTAAACTATCTGATGGTGAGGTTCCAGTAATGCTGAAGCTTTGGGGAATGCAGAGTATCCCTTCATTGCCATCTCTTCCAGGTCCACTCTGACCTGGAGTGGTAGCCCCTGATAGGGTACTACCTATGGGTCAAATAGAACTTAACTGTGTACTTATGCTAAACCGAATTGTTTGAAATAGAACTATTTTTATGTATAAAAAGGGATTTGGCATTAATAACTTACAATGTTTGATATGCCATAAAACCATACTAAATCCATTTTAAAATGAATTATCATAAATTCCTAAAAATTGTTTTTATTCTGATCATCTTATACTTTAGACTTTCAAAATTAGATATCTTTGTATCTAGACTAGATAACCTGAATTATTAGGAATAAAATATGCAAGTTTCTATGCAAATATTTTTCTTATCGTTCAGTGAATCTTTTTTAATCTTTTTTAAGTTGTTAAATGCCTCTCCAGTTTTAAAACATCCTGTTGACAGGGCCTAGCATACACCAACTGCAGCCCTTGAGGAAGAATAAGTTTCTCTGCAAAAAAAAAAAAAAAAAAAAAAAATGGCGTGTCCTTGGTAGTTGTTTATTGAGCTTTACTTAGTTGTAGCATAAAGTCAGACATAAGGAACATCCAGTAAGACTTGAACTCACTAGTAATGGTTTGCTAGTTGAGTTTACTAACCATCACACTGTAAAGTGCTCAGGAGTGTCCTTGGTTTGGCACTAAACTGCATCTATTAGTGAGCTTCAGTTCTGGAGATCTGGGTAGTGTTCTGTACCTCTTGATTGCCATTACTCCCAGGTCCACTCTGATTCAGAGTGGTGTGGTACTTGTCAGGGTTCTATATATGGATGGAATAGATCTGTTTAAAATTTTTTAGTATTAGATAGGAATACTTAGAATAATATAACTGCAAATTATTTGTATTAGATAGAAATACTTATAATACCATATAAGCATGTACAAATTATTAGTATTAGATAAGAATACTTTAAACTGTATAACTGTGCGCAAGCAAATAATTATTATTACCATTAAATAGGAATAGATACTTGAAACCATATAATTGCTTGAAAGAAAGAATTTGGTATTAAATAATCTAACAAAGATTAAGTAATGGCAAAAGAGAAGTGAGGCTGTATACACTTTTCTTACCTTTCAACAATTATATAATTTCAGGCACTTCAACTCTTCTCATCAAATGCTATTTATCCTATTGCCTCACAATCATTTAGCAATACACAAAACCATTTAACTACATGCAAAAAGAGCTCAGATTCAAAATGTGTTTACAAATCATGTATATATTTAGTATATATGTATGAAGAGGATTTGCCATTATGAACCTACAATGGTTCATATGCCATAAAACCAAACCAAAATGTGTAATATATATATATATATACACACACACAAACTTTGAAATTAAATTGAAAAACATGAATTATATCAAATTCTAATTTAAAATTAAATTTCAAGATGAAAACAAATCACACCATGACAACATAAGACTACCAAAAGTGTTTTTGTGTTTTCATCTTAAAATTAATTTTCAAATTAGATTTTAAAATAAGCCATAAATGTTTTTAAGTCTAATTTTGAAGTTATGTTCATTTGAGCATCTTTCACATACATATATATGTAGATATGAATAATACTAACTAATGTATTTTTGTGAATGCTTTGTTTCAATTCTGTATATCTTGGAGAAAAATTCTTAATTTGATTTTCAAATAACTTTTTACTACTGAAAGCTGTTGGATCAATCTTAGTGAAGAAATCATTTGGTGTATATGACTCCGATTTGGTGTATAGATTCTTTCACAGGGTTCTTTAAGATTTAGTCAGAACATTATTATCTATTAATTAGTATTCAAAGATTTGAAGGACTAAGATTTCTGTATGACTATATGACCAAATCTTGAAGTGGGGAAGTGACGTAAGTGCAGTATACAGAATAGTTATTAGATAAAAGAAAGTGACTGTTGGTAGAGCATGTTTCCATGTGGGGAGTGAACACCATAAACATTTTTAGATGCCAATAATTAATTCTTATAATTCTTTAAATGCCTGCCTCTACAGCTAGGTCTGCCACTTTTGGCCTGATCTAAAACTTTTAGGAATTGTTGTAGTCGTGTCTTGAAAGTTTTTAAACTATACTAGAAAGGATGTTTCTCACTCTGTTTTGCTATCCACTTAAATCAACCTAAAAAATACAAGTTAATACCATATTCCTTTGGGGAAATCCCCATGGTGTAGTGGCTAATGTGCTGCACTGCAACACTATAATGAGTTTGAATTTCAGTCACACTTTTACATTCACTTTTAGACTTAATACTCTTGGGAATGGTATGTGAACCTCCTTATCCCTTCAGCTATGGGTCAAATAGTATCACTACTATTCTTCTACAGAGATAGTTTTGGTATTAAATACCCATCAAAGGTTGACATACCATTAAAACAAATAAACCATATCTCCTATGTAGTTATGTTGACCATTGGCTTAACGAGTAGTGTTTGCCAATGGTCCGGGAGACTGGTATCACTCTACCTGGGATTGAAACCCGAAGACTCAAAAAATGGTAGTTGATGCCACCTTGCTTAACACTCAGTATTATAAGGTAGGGATCAAGGTTAAAGTGGAGCAATCCAGGGAATAGAGTGGCTCCCTCCCCTAAACCTCAGTGTAGTAGCTATTGAAAAAAATAGCCTTCAGGTTACCCTTGACTAAGGTCGCCAACTTTACAACTTAAAAATGCATGTATTTACCCAACGTCTCTGCTATGAGCAGAAACCTGGTCAGCTGGTGGGAGAGACTGTAGGATATGCTGACTGCATCCCTGAAGAGGGGTAAGTCTCTCTTCAAGAAATGTTTTGGATATGTCACTAAACTATCTGATGGTGAAGCTCCAGTCCTGGAGTTTAGGAGAGTGTGGAGTACTCTTTGATTGCCATTACTCCCAAGTCTACTCTGACCCAGCCTTAGCGTTCCATTTATGCATCAGATAGAAATATTTAATCAATTACTATACTTGAAACTAAGTCTATGCAAATGAATGAGCCCTGGCTCGTTTAAAAATGTTACCACTAAACTATAGGCTTACAAATCACACACATAGGATTTGGCATTAAATAACCCATAAGGGTTGGTATGCTGTAAAACACAACCAAACCACAATGAGCAGGATGCAACACAAGGTAAATTTTTAAGCAGTGTACAGCTGATTTGAATTCCATTTTCTTTCTCTTGGACTGGTTGCCACACCAAGGCTAAAGAACTTGGTCTGCTTTATTATTTATCCATAGCTAGGTGAAGAACAAATGAATTCATGCCTTTTCCAAGGCCGTTAGTACAGAAGTGAAATGCAAACCACCTTGTCCAGGGTTTGAACTTGGTTTGCCAATTTCATATCTTAGGACCAAACACACTTCCAATAAAAGTAAATGTATGTGAATTATTCATTAATAGTCATTATTAACCTCAACTTTATTTTATCAGTTTATCACTCACTTGTTGAATTTTATGTAATTGCTTCAATTGGTGAAATTGGTGGGGATAGTTACAGCAAACATTTTTTTATATTTTTTTTATGAACATTAGCATAACCTACAAACCATTAGAAACTGTCCAAATCTTACTGCTGTTTAGACAGAATTTATTACAATAAGATTAGTGGCTTATTTTACTAAATTTGTTCTTGAATACAGTTGACTAATGATGATAAATGTATGAGAATACTGAGACTTGGCTAGGATCAAGTAAATTTCACATTTAGTAATGATGGAAAAAATATAAGGCATTTTAGGATAATTCAAATTCTATAATTTTGGTAGTGTCTTAGAAAAAAAAAAAGTATTGTATAAATTTGAATTTTGTGATTTGTTTTTTTTCTGATTTTATTGAATTTAATAACATTTGAGTTTTTTTTTTTTTTTGCTTTCATCTGAATTTCAAAGATGGTATCAATGTTTTGAGTGTACAAGTATTTGGACCTCTCTATCAAATATTGAGCTGAATAATGGAACTTTTTTTTTTTTTCTTTTAAGTGCTAGACTTTTAATTTATATGGTTAGAGGATTTTTTAAAAATGATCATTAGATAGAAGTGGGGATACAGAAAAAACAAAAACAAAAAACCATAGAGTAGGATAAGTGATTTAAGAATTTATATAATTGAAATTTTGGTAACTCTTTTTAATCAAATATGAGATGAGGGGACATTTTTTTATGTCCTTAATTTATTTTTTGTTTCTTCTCTCTCATGTTTTTTAATTTTTTTCATTTGCTGAATTGATCAGATTTTTTGATATTTTAAGCGTTTAAGATTGAAAGGAAAAACAATTAGTTGATAATTATATTTTCTAATTAATATAATTGACCAGTTTTTGAGACCTTAGAATAAGCTGTCCCTTGCCGAGAGGTAAGTCACTACCCCAGCCCCTAAAAAATAGATCTTCTGGGTATGACACTAAACTGCATCTGATGGTGAGGTTCCAGTCCTGGAGATCTGGGGAGTGGTATCTGTTAGGGTCTAATCTATGGATTAAAAAGATCTGTTTGCAAATTATTTGTATTTGATTGGACCATGTTTAAAAAAAAAAACCCTTTAAGTAATAGCTACACAAAAAATATGTAAATATGTACAGTGAATATGATCCCCTATTTATTGGCATAAAAAACCTGAAACAAGTTGATGTGCCATTAAAATCAATCACTCAATATAAAAGTTGCCCAAATTTCCTTGTTATTAGTACTGGTTTTTATCTCACATGGTTTCCATATATCTCTATAAATTCTTTTTTCTTCTATTTTGTTTTTTTATCTTTTTTTTCATATCTAATCATACTGCTTAATATTTTTGTATAGTTAGTAAGTTTTCATTCAATTCTTAATGATATTTGGAACTGCTTATTAAGTGTCTTTATTTTTTACAATAAATTATCAAAAAAATCTATAAATAAAAATTCTTGTTGATGCTTTCCGTAATTTTGAGATGAGTCATGATTGTTCTAAGAGTTGTTCATTTATTTTTATTGCTGTTTTGGTTCATCCATTTTATAGCATTTTTCATATAGAAAGGATATTTCTTTTTCTTTTTTTCACTCTTTCTTTCTATATTTGACCTGTTTCTCTTCTCTCTCTCTCTCTCTTCTCTTTACATTCCCTTTTCGTTCTCTCTTCTCGTTCTCTCTTCTCTCTTCTCTTCCTCTCTTCTCGTCCTCTCTTCTCGTTCTCTCTTCTCTTCCTCTCTTCCTCTCTTCTCTTCTCGTTCTCTCTTCTCTTCTCTTCCCCTTCTCTCTTCTCTTCTCCTTCTCTCTCCTCTCCTCTTCTCGTTCCCCTTTCTCTCCCCTCCTCTTCTCGTTCCCCTTTCTCTCCCCTCCTCTTCTCGTTCCCCTTTCTCTCCCCTCCTCTTCTCGTTCCCCTTTCTCTCCCCTCCTCTTCTCGTTCCCCTTTCTCTCTCCTCCTCTTCTCGTTCTCCTCTTTTCTCTTCTCGTCCCTCTACATTCTCTTTTCTCTTCTCTTCCCTCTACATTCTCTCTATCCTTCCTCTCCCTTTCTTCTGCCTCTTTCTTACACAAACCAGAAAATTAATAATCTTTGATAATTTGGATGTTATTTTGTTCCTTTATAGAGCTATGAAAAAGAAAATATATATATATATACAGAAAAGAGGAAAACAAAGTAAACACTCTATTCTATTTATCTATCTATCAAATCCACTGTTCTTTATCAGTTGAATATAAGAGGGGACAGTGAACAGATAAGAAAGGTTAGCCATTCAAATTAGATATATGTAAAAGAAGGAATTAGAAATAATTGGTGGTGGGCAAAGGATGAGGAATGGGCTAGAGGTGTTGCCAGGGCTAAGTCATTGTTGAACAAGTGAGTCATTCCTGTACAGCACAAGCAACACTTCATGTCCCAAACTGCTTTTGAGTTTTATTATCTCTCTTCCTCCTCCTCCTCTCTTTAGTGTTGCTATGAGGATTTTTTTTTTTTTTCAAATCCTCCTCCTGGCCACGCCTTCCTCTGTTATTTCTTGTTATGTGCCATGTGTGTATTGTATGGCATATGACAAGAAAGGTGCTGCTGGCTGGCTATGGTCATGGTAAAGAGATGATCAATGCCAGTAACAACCTGACATAGATATACCTGATTCTTGATTCTATTTCTTTCTATTCCCTGTTGTTAGATCGAAATAAAATTGTTCTTCACAAGTTGCCTGCAATTGATTATCCTACTTATTCATTTATTTGCTAACTATCATATAATTTCATTAAACTCACAATTCCATATTTTTCCTCATGGTTCATTGCATTATATCTCTCTTCCTTTTTTTTTTTTTCTGGTTGACCCACTCTGCCCCACAGCCACACATTGAGTATTTTGACCTAGGTAAGATGTAAATAGCAGAACTACTAAATAATGCATAACTAATGTACAGAAAGACTAATAAAAAGTGGCTGTCCTTTAGAAATAAATGAGCCTGTTTTAATACTTGAAATTCTCCTTCTTAATATATAGAATTTGCAAAACTTAGTCTCCAGCATTCTGTTACACTTAGAAAAGGAAATGGAAAAAATTATATGTTAAGTCAGCAAGAAAACTGAAAAAAAAAATTTCTTGCTAACTTTAAGGGAGCAGTGTATTGGTGATTAAAAGAAAGTGATTTGAAGAAAGTGCTTAAAATGAAATTTTAGCCAGTCGTGACTGTAATAAAATTAGCTTTTTTTTTCTTTTAAAAATAAGATAATATAGAAATTAGGATGTGTAGAATCTTTTAAAGACTGTCCAGAATATGGATTGACCAAACATTTAAAACAATTGGGATTGTTAAGTTATTACTGAAATGAAACATACTATTTTACCATATGTCTAATTTATAAATGGTCACATCATCATATCTATCTATTACTTGTCATTTCTTTTTAAAAAATTTATTCATGACATTATTTGTGTAAATTTGAAAATCTATTCTTTAACCTACACCTTTCATTTGTATTTCAATTAACAAAAGAATAAAATCTCATTATGGCAAAAACAAAGTAAACTTTATCTGTTGGTTTGGTTTCATTTGCTTAATGGCATATCAACCTCTTTTAGGTTATTTAATGCCAAAGCCATCCTAGAACAGTAGCGGTACTATTTAACCCATAGCTGGGAGGATAAGGGGGTTCATACCTTTCCCAAGGGTATTTGCCCGAAAGTGAACGTAATAGCGCGACTGGAGTACGAATTCGCCTACTATGATTCCTCAGTCCATTGCTTTAACCATTACACCACAAGGACACCCCCAGTTGCAGTTATGAAATAAATTAAAAAATATATATATATACCCCACACCCTCCAAAAAAATAAACAAAGAAAAAATGAGATGTGGTAAAGTCGCTTATATTTTTTGTTTAGAAGTGTTTTAGTCGTTTCTAACATTGTAGTGAGGAGCTTGTGGTGTAATGTTTATTGTTGTAGGAAGAGGACTTGGCTACCCAAGTTCAAATCCTGAACAAAACTGTTTGGATTTCATATAACACTAATTCCCACTGGGAAAAGTATGAATCCAGTTATTCTCACTCCAGCTATGAGTAAATTGTAGGGCTCTTTAACCTTGTTATGGCAACCAGTCTAGGATAAGGAAATCTCTGAATTCAAAACCAGTTGCTGACTTGGAGAGGGACGGGCTTTAGTAGACTATTTCTTCCCAATACATGCTACTTGGGTAGTGCTTTAACCACCAAACCAAGTTGCAGGATAAGTCTCTCTTTATGTGTTAGCCCAGTTGGCTGGAGCTGTAGAATACACTGACTGCATCTCTGCAGAGGGGTAAGACTCCTCAACTAGTGTCCTGGATATAACATTAAACAATCTGCTGGTGAGGCTCCAGTAATGCTGGAGCTTTGGTGACTGTAGAGTAGCCCTTCATTGCCATCAATCCCATCGACTGTGGAGTAGCCAATGAAGGGCTACTCCACAGTTATCAAAGCTCCAGTATCGCCCTCCCCTGCACCTTGGTTTAGTAGTTATCGAAAAGGGAGCCTTCGGGTCACCCTCGACTACGGTCACCAACAACAACAACAAATAATAGTTATTTGAAGTTGTTCACAAATGACTATCATTGGTTACTTGAAACCATCAAGATCAACTTCAGTACCCAACAAGGGTTAACATGCTGTAAAATCAATCAAAGATTGAGAATGATTTTAATGATATTTATATTATTCTGAATAATGAGGGGGAAAAAAACATTTGATTTTTATTATACACAGGCCCATTGGTATAATAGTGTTCACCAATGGTCTAGGAGACTGGAGTTCAATCTCAGGTTGAGCCATACTAAAAACTCAAAAAGGGTACTTGGTGCCTTCTTGCTCAATATGCAGCATCATAAGGTGCAGTTCAAGGGTAAGTGGAGCATTCCAGGGAAAGGAGTAGTACCCTCCCCTACACCTTGGTGTAGCTATTAAAAAGGGAGCCTTCAAGTTTCCCAGCTCACTAATATATATATATATATATATATATATATATATATATATATATATATAACAAAATGAATTTATCACATTTAAAGAAAGCTTGATATGTTTTTAAATCAATTCAGAAAAATAATGACTGATTTAACAGTATATCAATCATATTTTATGCTTAGAAGTTATTGGATTGTGTTCATTGTATCTTATATATATATATATATATCCCTTTTTTTTGCACAGGATCTTACTGAATATAAATACTTTTTAAACTAATCTATTTGAGCCATAAATAGGACCCTAACAGTTACTAGCTCAGAGTGGAGCTGGGTGTAATAGCAGTGAATAGGTACCACACACTTCCTAGATCTCCAGAACTGGAGCCTCGCCATCAGATGTAGTTTAGTGTCATATCTAGGACAACCTTTTTGCAAGGTGGGTCTTGCCTCTCTGCAGGGGATACAGTCAGTGTGTTCTTAGCACTGCCAACAGGACAGTCAGAAAGTTACAAAACACCAAAGTCATGAGACGTTCTTGTTAACCTTGTTACTTGGTGGCAACATTAGCCTCCAGGAGGGAAGTTGCTGTGGTGTAGTGTCTAATGTGCTGGACTGCAACATTATAGTGAGTGAGTTCAAACTCCAGTCACAGTATTATGTTCACTTTTGGACTAATACCCTTGAGAAAGGTATGAACACTTTTATTCCCCCCCCCCCGCTATGGGTTAAGTAGTATCACTACTTTTCCTCTACAAGGATGGCTTTGGCATTAAATAGCCCACAAAGGTTGATATGTCATTGAACTACCAAACTAACCAATAAATACTGACCAATAGCAGAATCCACTGTTTGAGTATAAAACTTTTAAAAATACTTTTTTAAATTTCAAATTGGAATAACATTTTTTTTTAATATTGAAAAAAATCCATCATATCACTACTGTCCTTCTACAAGTGTGGCTTTGTCATTAAATAACCAGCGAAGATCATGTATATATATATATATATATATATATATATATATAATTTAGCTTCTTATCACTTCCCCAGCTATGGGTTAAATAGTACTACTGCTGTCATTCTACAAATGTGGCTTTGGCATTAAGTAATCAGCAAAGGTTGATATGCCATTAAACAAAGAAATCAACAAAACCATTAGCCTACAATAGCAAAAACGTCATTAGAATTAGTTTTATTAATTTCTTTTAAATTAAAATTGCTGTATTAAAATGTTTCTTTAAGTGTATATAGTGAGTGATGTAGCTAGTGAAAAATCTGGTCAAAGTATCACTTAGTGTTAAATGATTTTGCAGGGCCTCTTTGATTATTGCATGCATTTTTGTCCTTACATTATAAATGAAAGAATTTTTTTAATGTCTGAAATCAGAACTGAAGAATCATTATAGAATATTTCATAAAATTTTCTCTGGAAGTGAGAGAGAGAGAAAGAGAGAATTTTTTAATAATTCCAACAGCATTGATTCCTTTTACTCTCCCTTGCCATCCCTATCAGCAAGTCCTGTCGATCAACATTATTCAAAGTGGTATACCTGTTGGATTTTATGGCATATCAACTATTGCAGGTTATTTCATGCCAAATCCTTTTTATATGCATATATTGAATATATGATTTTTAAACATGTTTTGTAGATAACATTTTTAAGTAAGCCTGAGCTCAGTTTTTTCATACAGTTAAATGGTTTCACTTCTAATACAAATAATTCTATTTACTATTAATTATTTGTTTGCACACAGTTTAATGTTTTCAATTATTACTATGTATCACTAACAATTCAATTATACATCAGTCATTTGTTTACATGCAGCTAAATAATCAGATTTATTTCAAGCAATTTGGTTTAGCATAAGTATGCAGTTTAAATGTCAAACAGTTCTATTTGATCCATAGATAGGACCCTATCAACCATTTCAGGCCAGGCAATAAAGGGATACTCTGCATTCCCCAAGGCTCCAGCATTATTGGAGCCTCACTATCAGATTGTTTATTGACATATCTAGGACACTCATTGGGAGAGTCTTACCCCTCTGCAGAGATGCAGTTGGGATATTCTGCTGCCCCAGGCGACTGGGCCAATATGTACCAGTGCTGGTACGCAAAACACTGACTGCTGTTTCACATAATATGTATATAACATGTAATGTAAAAATGAAAATGCTTAAGATATTTCTGTATTGTTTAATATTATTATTCTTTTCACATGTTTTGTTAGTCCAAGTGTTGCAGTCATACAGTAGTACTGAAATGATTATAGCTTGGAAGAATTTCCATTTTATTTCATCAGAAAAATCAGATTTCCACATGGACAATAACCTGTCAACAGTAGTCCATGAGTTAACCTATGTGTATGTTGACATTGCTCTCAGTTGATGAGATATTGCTACCAACATATATGAACTGGTCTATTAATTTCCAAGGCTTTCAGTAGATAATGATATCTAATTCAAAAAGTTAAATTCATTAAAAACAATCTTGGCCAAAACTCTTGTTGTAATTTACTAAGTTTTTTGCTTAGATATGACTCAAGTCTGTATGAATGGAGAGCACCCAATAAGAGTTAAACTCACTCATGTAGGTTTGTACCTTTCCGATGGACATTAGTGTGAAGGAGATGGAAACAGCCTCATTCAGGGTTTGAACTTTGCTCAAAGTCCTTTTCCTACAATGATAACCATTATGTTTTGCATATCTCTTGTAAATATATATTCCAAAAAGCTATTCAATATGCTATGTATGTTTCAGTACTTGATTTTAATGTTGGATCAGTTTCCTTCAATGTTTAGTCATAATTTATGCTTTATGCATCCATCCATAATTACTTTTTAGCAATAATTTGCCCAAGTCAAAGTAATCTGCAACTTCTGGTGGCCTTTTACTGCTTTTTATTACATCAATCATGTTAATTGTTATGCTCTATAAGTCTGTGGTATCCAGTGACTAGATTTAAGTCTTTATATAAAGTAAAGTTGACATAATGAGTAGAGTATTTGCCAATGGCTCAGGAGACTGGGGTTCAATCTCAGGTCAAGTCCTACCAAAGACCCAAAGACAGTACTTGATGTCTACTTGCTTAACACTCAGTATTATAAGGTATGGATCAAGAGTAAAGTGGAGCAAACTTGGGAAAAGAGTAGCGCCTCCACCTACACCTCAGTGTAGTAGCTAATGAAAAAGGAGCCTTTGTGTTACCCTCAACTACAGTCGCTAACTTATATATATAATCTTTTTTGTTAATTGCATTTTAACTCATCTAGAGTTATTTAATGCTTACAGGTTTGGGAATCGCATTCATTGTATGTTTATATCTTTGTGTCCTTGTTCCTTGAGAGGTATTTTGGCATATTATGTGATATTGAATATCCTTTCTAACTGGAACCCCACCATTAAATGCATTTTAGTGTCATACTTAGGACCCCACCTCTTTTTTTTAGTGACATGGAGGTCTTACCCCTCTTCGGGGAATACAGTCAGCATATTCTAAGTCCTGCCAAATGGTTTGAATATATTGTTGTATACATCTAAAAATAGTAGATGTAAGTAGATACTATTATTTCTAATTGAATTTGGTATTTAATAAAGGTATTTGTAGTGATATTCACTCATTTCATTATATTGCCCAGTTAGCTGGGGCTGTAGAATACACCAACTGCTTCTCTGCAGAGGGGTAAGACCCCCCTCCCCCCTACAAGTGTCAACAATTTGATGGTGAGGTTCCAGTAATGCTGGAACTTTAGGGAATACAGAGTACCCCTTCATTACTATCGCTCCCAGGTCCACCCTGGCCCGGAGTAGTAGCACCTTGGTTAAATAGAACTAAACTGTGGTTCTTTGAGTTTACTTTTTTTTGCATTTAGACTATGTATTTATGCTAAACTGAATTGGTTGAAATAGAACTGTTTTGACATCTAAACTGCATACTTATGCAAAACTGAATTATCTGAAATAAAACTGTTTTTACATTTAACTCTGTGTATTGTCCAGTCGGCTGGGGCTGTAGAATACACCGACTGCACTTTTGCAGAGGGCTAAGACCCCTCACCCCGAGTGTCCTGGATATGACACTAAACAATCTGATTGTGAGGTTCCAGTGATGCTGGAGCTTTGGGAAATGTGGCACAGCCCTTCATTATTATTGCTCCTAGGTTCACTCTGGCCTGGAGTGGTAGCACCTGATAGGCCCCTATTTATGGGTTAAATAGAACTAAACTGCATACTTATACTGAACTGAATTGTTTGAAATAGAACTGTTTAACTAAACTGAATAGCTTGAAATAGAAATATTTTTGATGATTAAACCGTGTACTTATGCTTTAACATTGAAACTGTACTTATGGTAAATTGAATTGTTTGAAATAGAACTGTTTTGACATTTAACTGTGTAAACAAAAACTACACTTATACTAAACTGAATTGTTTGAATTAGAACTGTGTGACTAAACTGAATAGCTTGAAATAGAAATGTTTTTGACAATTAAACTGTGTACTTATGCTAAACTGAACTGTTTGAAATATAACTGATTATATACAGTATAAAAATGGATTCGGCATTAAATAATCTACAAAGGTTGATATGCCATAAAACCCCAAACACCCAACTAACCAATGAATCATTTCATTATAAAAATATGAAATAATTGTCCTATCACTTCTCAATGCTTCATACCCAGTGGGCATGAGATCATTTTGAAGAAGAGTATATCATTGGTTAATCTAAAAGTGGAATGATTCAACATTAAATTACCCCAAAATTGGTAATTATACTTTCAGTGTTAACTCTGTGATTCATTAATTAAGGGACTTTGTTTCATTGAGGTTGACCTTGAAAGTTACTTTCTATGTGATTGGCTGGATTTTTTAATGGCATGCTAAACTATCTAGGGTTATTTTATGCCTAGAGGTTAGGAAATTGCACTCATATTTCCATTTTGTGTGTAGTGCAATATCACTCACTTTACGTTAGCCATTATACCATGGAGACTCACCCAGGAATTTATTGGAAAATCCTGTTTGCACAAACACGTGTATTTGTTTTAGAATTTTAAACCTATCCAAATCATTGTTGCATTTGCCCAGTTGGCTGAGGCTGTAGAATACACTAATTGCATCTCTGCAGAGGGATAAGACACCCCCCCCAAACAAGTGTCCTGGATATGACACTAAACAATCTGATGGTGAGGTTCCTGTGATGCTGGGGCTTTGGGGGATATTGAATACCCCTTCATTGCCATCACTCCCAGGTCTACTCTGGCCCGGAGTGGTAGCACCTGATAGGTTCCTATCTGGGTCAAATAGAACTAAACTGTGTACTTATACTAAACTGAATTGTTTGAAATAGAACTGCTTTTGACATTAAACTGTGTGTAAACAAAAACTATACTTTGCCCAGTCAGCTGGGGCTGTAGAATACATTGACTGCACCTCTGCAGAGGGGTAAACCTCCCCTAACGAGTGTCCTGTATATGACACTAAACAATCTGATGGTGAAGTTCCAGTGATGCTGGGGCTTTGGGGAATACGAAGCAGCCCTTCATTGCCATTGCTCCCAGGTCCACTCTGGCCCAGTGTGGTAGTACCTGTTTGGGCCCTATCTATGGGTTAAATAGAACTAATGGTACTTATGCTAAACTGAACTGTTTGACTAAACTGAATAGCTTGAAATAGAAATGTTTTTGACAATTGAACTGTACTTACATTTAAACTGCGTGCTTATGCTAAACTGAATTATTTGAAATGCAACTGCTTTTTGACATTGAAACTGTACTTAACTAAACTGAATTGTTTAATATAGAACTGTTTTGACATTTAACTGTGTAAACAAAATCTGTACTCGAACTAAACTGAAATAGCTGAATTAGAACTGTTTGAATAAACTGAATAGTTTGAAATAGAAATGTTTTTGATGATTAAACTCTGTACTTAGCTAAACTGAATTGTTTGAAATAGGACTGATTATTTGTATAAAAATGGATTTGGCGTTAAATAACCTATAAAGGTTGATATGCCATAAAACCCAACCAACCAACCAATATACTTATACTAAACTGAATTGTTTGAATTAGAATTGACTAAATTGTATAGTTTAAATAGAAATGTTTTTGACTATTAAACTGTGTACTCATGCTAAACTGAATTGTTTGAAATAAAATTGATCATATCCAATATAAAAATGGATTTGGCATTAAATAACCTACAAAGGTTGATATGCCATAAAACCCAAACAAACAAAGATCATTGTTTCATCTAAGGATTTGGAAATCGATTGACATACAACAGCTGGATTTGTATGCACACACACAAACCGTTTATTTTTGCTTAATAAGAGTTTTGTTATTGTTATTTTGCTACATTACAGTAAGACACATTTGAAAACGTAGATTATGGTATAATGGTTAGCGTTCACTAATGGCCTGGAGACCTGGGTTCAATCCCAGGTCGAGTCATGCCAGACTCAAAAAATAGTACTTGATGTCTCCTTGCTTAACACTCATCATTATAAGGTACGTTTCAAGGGTGAAATGAAGCAATCCAGGGAAAGGAGTAGCACTCTTCCCTACACCTCGGTGTAGTAGCTATTGAAAAGGGAGCCTTTGGGTCACCTTCGACTAAGGTCACCAACTTTACTTTTTACTTTATACTTATAAGTAAAGTTGGTGACCTTAGTCGAGGGTGACGTGAAGGCTCCCTTTTCAATAGCTACTACACCGAGGTGTAGAGGGAGGATGCTACCCCTTTCCCTGGATTGCTCCACTTTACCCTTGATCCTTATCTTATAGTGCTAAACAAGGCAGAATCAAGTACCATGTTTTAAGTCTTTGGTATTACTCAACCTGGGATTGAACCCCAGTCTTGTAGGCCATTGACGAACACTCTACTCAGACCAATGGCCTTATTGGCCTAATGAGTAAAGTGTTCGCCAATGGTCTGGGAAACTGGGGTTTAATCTCAGGTGGAGTCATACCAAAGACTCAAAAAATGATACTTGATTCCACCTTGCTTAGCCCTCAGCCCTATAAGGTATGGATCAAGGGTAAAGTGGAGCAATCTAGGGAAAGGAGTAGTGCCATCCCCTACACATCGGTGTAGTAGCTGTTGAAAAGGGAGCCTTTGGGTCATCCTCGACTAAGGTCGCCAACTTGATTTTTTGTTATACTTATGATACCTTGATTCTAATTTAAATCAAGACTTTTCTCCTCGTTACTTATATCAAAATAGATATATATTTACCGAACCTCTCCACTATAGGAAGAAAGTGACACAAGGTCAATTTTTCAAGCAGAGTATATCGAGTTTGAATTCAAGTTTCCTTCTCCTAGACTGGTTAGAGAACCCAGTGTGCTCAACTATTTACCCATAGCTGGGTTGATTGATTCATTCATTTTACTAGTGCATTAGTGCAGTGTAAAACGCAGTCTTACACCAGGGTTTGAACTCAAGTTGCCTATTCCATTTCCTATGACAATAACTGTAACACTATGCACATCTCTCCTAAATGGTTACTAAAACAATTAAGTACATACTTAAGACTTCGAGTGTCAATACAAAAACTTTGTTGTATATTATAAACAAATAATAAATAAAAATCTTAATTTTACATGCTAGATTCATCACTGCAAATTTAGATCTGATTTGTATATGAAATACCAGGAAATCATGATACTTGACTGAAATATTCTTCCTATTTCAACTGTCTTTCTCTTATTTCTCCAGCTATCACTACCAGTTGTTAAGTGGCACATGTACATAGTCAGTTTCTACTAGAAAAAGCAAAACATTTCTGATATCACCGCCCAGTCAGCAGGGGCTGTAGAATATGTTGACTGCACCTCTGCAGAGGGGTAACCCCCACCCAATGAGGCTACTTGTTGGCCATGAGTGGTGACCCGTAATTCTTAAGGACGGGATCCTGGTGGTTGAGCAGTCCTTAATCTGGCAACCAAAGAGGTCATGTGACTTGCAACACTCCACTTTGGCCCTTACTGGGCTAGATGGGTAGTCGGAGAGGCCCGATCTGATCAATCGGCTAGTCATGTCAGCCCTCTTTCAGGTTTTGCAAAAATCTGAATTAGAGGGTGATGGCTGTAGGGTCAATCATGCTGAGGAAAGACCTATACTCCTTTCTGTCCCTGGGTGAGTAATTATCTTGGGAATGAAAACCCAGGGACAAAACTAAATTGTCTATCACCTGCATGAGTATATTGACTATGTAGCCCTGATGTTACTAGGCAAATGGGTTTTCCCCTAGGCACATCCCCATGTGGGACTCTGTGGTGGGTGGGGAGCATAGTCAATGAAACTCAGACTTTCTTTATGGCCTATGAAAATATAACCCTAGCAAAAACCAAAAAAAGAAAAGACCCCTCACAGAATCAGAAAGTGAACATGAAATGGATGAAATCTAACAATTCATTGTACTTGAATCAAGAGAAGAAACCCTAATCACCAAACTATCCCCATTCCTAATTCAAAAAACAATAGAAACACACTGTAAACCAATCAACATCAAAAAAGCTATGAACAACACCATTATTATACAAACAACAAATCAGAAAAAATACTAAAATGGAAACAATTTGGAAAACTAAACATAAAATCATACCCTCACCCAACCGTAAACTTCTCGAAAGGAGTTATAAAATCCCCAGACCTCGCATCGTGTTCCCTTGAAGAAATAAGACTATATCTTAAACCACAAGGCATAACAGATGTGAGGAGAATCTCCATATGAAAAGAAACAAGAACCATAGACACAAACATATGCATACTAACATTTAATAAACCCACAACTCCAACTGGCATTAGAATAGGTTACATAAATACAAAAATAGAAACTTACATACCAAACCCTCTAAGATGCCAAAAATATGGACATCCTAAAGATAAATGTACTAGACCATCAATATGTACAAAATGTGGATATTCAAATCACACAGAATTAGAATGCAAAAGTCCCTTTAACTGCATCAACTGCACAGGAGAATACCCTGCATATTCATAGGAATGTGGAAAAAAGAATTACAGAAATAAAATACACAAGAAACATCTCCTTCCTCGGGCCAGAAAAATAGTAGAACAAACACAAGAACAACCTAATTATGCATATGTAACTAAAAAAGGAAATGAGGAAAAGGAAGATACAAAACCAAAACTAGAAGAACTGAACAAGGAATTAAAAAATCTAATAGAAATACTAAAAATGATCACAAAAGAGACAATCAAGGAACACATTTTAACAGTTCCAGATGAATTGTGACACACAACCAAAATCAGGAAAAAAAAAACCCTAAGCAAAGAAAAGGAAAAATCCAAACTAAGCAAAAAACACTGAACCAATCCCATTATCCTACAGATTCAGCCCAATGGACAGAGATCCTGTTGAAACAACCACTGAAGATTCTGATGAAATAACCACCCACATCAAAACACACCATAAATTTCCAAAAGAGACTTCATAAAAAAAATAAATATCAAAGACAACCCAACAGAAAATGAAACAACAAATCCTACCCCAAAAAATGAAACGCAAGCTACAAAAAGTAGACATAGATTGACTTCAAGATCAAAGGAAAAAGAAAAAAATTGAAAACCAACTCCAAATCCCCCTATAGAAACTGAAAACAAACTTAAAATTGAAATGGACTCAATGCCCACAATCAAAAAGCCCGGGTAACTTAAACAAAAAGCACAGGCCCCCATTGGCCAGGCTGGAAGAGTAAATACAAACACAGAATTGATCAGTGAAAGACCAAGAGGCACATTTAAACTGCCCCTAGCCAAATTTGATGCAGTCCCTTCACCATCAAGAGCCAAGTCACCTATGGGAATAGATAAACAGTCCAATGCTCCGGGAACATGAAAATCCCTACAAAGATCATACAGTATAGAAAGCATAGACAGCAACATAGACCACATAGTTGCCAGCCTCGATCTGGAAGGTATAACAAATAACTACAAGACTTGAAACCATTTAACTGTGTGCAACAAATGAACTCAATCCTTTTTTAAATGTCACTTACAAACCATCCACTTTAAAAGTAAAAACGAAATTACTGACAAACTAATCTCTCACAAAACCTGTATATTTATTTAAATGTGGGCAAACAGGTGACTGATGTTGAATTGCTGCTGGTACATAGCAGTATTCAGGAGTGTTTGACTGTGTGCAAACAGATGAGGTGAATAGAATGATTTGTATTGGATGAGATATTTGAAATCATTTGGCTATGAAGAAAAATAAGCTTGAGCTTGTTGAAAATATTATTAGCAGAATGTTAACAAATTATGTATTCACTTACAAATCATGTATATAACTATTTAACTATGTGCAGGCGGATTATTGACATTGGGTTGAATTGTTGATGTTGTATAGCAGCGATGCTTGAAGCCATTAGTTTGTGTGCAGGCAGGTGGGCTCTGGCTCATTTGGAATATTATCTAAGTATTCGTTTGTAAATCTTAGGTTTAATATGTGTATAAACACAAAGTTTGGCATTGTGTGGCCTGCAGGGGGTTTTATGCCATAAAATCAACCAAACCAAACTAGAGAACATTTTGAGTCTTCCAAAAAACCTCACCCTTTCACTGAAATCTGACCAAATCAACCTTTTCACCAATATCTGGCCAAATAGAATCAAGAACTACCAAAAAAAAAACAAAAAAACATGCCTTAAAACCCACATAGAAGACAAAACCAACCTAACCTTTCTTGGCATTAAATGACCCACAGAAGTTGATATGCCATTAAACAAAACTCAAACTCATTTCTGATATCAGGTGTTAAGTAATGATTCCTTGCAAGTTTTGGACTTTGTCAAGTAAATGTTTTTATTAAAAGCTTACTTTTTTTTTTTCTAACAGCCCAGTCAGCTGGTACTGTAGAAATACACTAACTGCATCTCTGCAGAGGGTAAGATCCCTCCAATGAGTTTCCTGACATTAAACTATTTGATGGTGAGATTCCAGCCTTGGAGATTTGGGGAATGTGGAGTACCTCTTCATTGCCATTGCTCCCAGGTCCACTCTGACCTGAAGTGGTAGCACCTGATAGGGTCCTATCTATGGGTCAAATAGAACAAACTAAGTGTGTAAACAAATGACTGATGTTAAATTGTGACTGTTATATAGCAATACTTGAAACCATTTAACTATATCCAAAAAAGTGCACTGGCTCATTTAAGAATTTTATTTACAAAATGTTTAAAAATCATACATATATATATATATATATATATATATATATATATATATATGATTTGTCATTAGATAACCTACAATGATTGATAGTAGATACAGCAAAATAGATCATGTTAAATCAGTAATTTCTGAAATGAGTACTGTGATGCAAATGATTTCACTTTTTCTTATAAAGTCAGAAAAATGAAAAACATTCTTTCTTGATATCTATTTACCCAACTCTTTTGCCACCAGCAGGATGTAACACAAGGTCAACTTTTTTTATTTTATTTTATTTTATTTTTTTCAAGCTGGTTTTAATTCAGTTTTCTTTCTCCTAGACTGGTTAAAGAAGGCAGTCTGTTTACTCACAGCTGGAGAGGGATATAATGGATTATGCCTTTCTCAGAAATGTTAACATGGAATAAAACAAGCAAACCCGGCCAGGATTTTGCAGTCCTATTTTCTATGACGATAACTGTTATACTAAGCATGTATACCATACCCATACATGAATATGGGAAATGGACATAGAATGTTCACATATATATAGAACATAGGAATCTCGAAATTCGAAAACCACTTATGACTTCTTAGTTCAGGTATGAAATTTTTTATTACCTTGAGTTTAAAGGTTCTTTGACATAAGGAGATACACATTCTTTCTATTCTGGCTTTTTCATCTCTTGTGCGACACCTGCCCAAGGCCTCCACGAGCAAGTGAAAGTCAACCATCTTCTCCCAAGGCAGGACTCAACTCAACTGACTTTTTCAAAATCCTCCACGTGCTTCCGGTGCGTGACGTCATTCGCACTTGCTAGCCCCGTTTCCCATCTGGGCTATTGTGACATCTCTGAGTGACACGTCCGTTTCGTGCGCACACCTGTGTTAATGTTACACCTAAGTAACCCATGCACTGAGCTGAAAGGTTCTCAGCCTAACTAAACCTAAAGGCATAAAATGAAATCCCTCGGGCATTCTGACTGATAAAATGAAACGCAGTTTCTTCCAGGCTGCGGTCAGGTCGATACTGCTATATGGATGCACTACTTAGACGCTAACTAAACGGTTGGAGAAGAAGCTAGATGGCAATTATACAAGAATGTTATGAGCAATATTGAACAAGTCCTGGCAGCAACACCCCACAAGGCGCCAACTATACGGTCACCTACCACCTATCACGAAAACTATACAAGCTAGACGAACCAGACATGCTGGACACTGCTGGGGAAGCAAGGATGAGATTGTAAGTGATGTACTCCTGTGGACCCCCGCATATGGCCCATCAAAAGCAGGACGGCCAGCTCGAACATACATACAGCAGCTATGTGATGATACGGGATGTAACCCTGAAGACCTGCCAGAGGCGATGAATGATAGGGAGACATGGAGAGAGAGGGTCAGGGATATCCATGCTAGCCACATGACATGATGATGAAGCTGTAAATGAACACACAGTCAGAAAATTTAAAAGGTAACCATATTCTCTTCCAAGATTATGAATCTGTGCTTGGATCTTGACACCATCCTTTGCAAGGTTGCATGGAAGACCAGTAGTTGCTTATGCTGCAGGTTTTCCCTCCTCATGACATCAGAGTTTTCTGAGGGAAGGGCAAAGTGCTATAAAAGTTGATATTTAGGTAGTGCTTGTGGTGTAACATTTATCATCATAGGAAATGGACTTGACAACCAGTTCAAATACTGAACATGGCTGCTTGCATTTTGTATGGTACTAATACTCTTAGGAAAGGTATAAATCCAACTATTTTCTTTCCAGCTAATAGTAAATTAATAGCTCAGACTGGACTTGTTAACCTTGGCGTGGTAACCAGTCTTGGAGTAGGAAAACTCTGAACTCAAACCAGTTTTACTCCTCTTAAAAATTGACAATGTGTTATATCCAGCAAAAGATGACATTAACGTTGGTGCAGGAGTTGCCAGAATGAGGTTAGACACAATGTCAAATTATCCTAAGGAGTTCAGCTCCTGTTGTTTGTTTTTTTTGTTTTTGTTTTTTTTACTCCATTACAGCAAGAAGAAAGTGTAAGAGAAAGAGATTGTCAATTTATATATAAATAATCCAGTTATTTATGATGGGAATTATATTAGTTGACAATACGTCAACTAAGAAGTTCAAACAGTTTTGCAAATACAACATCAAGTATGTCAGGTCTATTTTAGAACAAAGACAAAATTCATTTAATTTCCAGTTCATAACTCTTGCCAAGCATCAAGTTAGTGTAAATTTATAGAAGAATTATTACCACAATCTTGATAAGGCTTAGAATATGCTGACTATATCTCCTGCCGAGTGATAAGACCCCCACCCCAAGTGTATCTTGGGTATGACACTAAACTACATCTGATGGTGAGTCGTGATTCTGAGGATCTGGGAAGTCTGGAGTACCCTTTCATTGCTATTACTCCCAGTTCTACTCTGGCTCTGGTGTGGAAGCTAGGTCACATTCATGGTTCAAATAGATCTATGTAAAATTTATTCATATTTGATTAGATCATGTGCAGCAAAAGAAAGAAAAAATAACTCTTAAAACAACCGCATAAAAAGTGTAAATATGAATGTACAATAAATGCAATTTCCTAACCTCTTGGCATAAAATAATCTTAAACAGGTTGAAATCCCATCAAAATCAATCAAAATATTAAAAAAATAAATTTCAATTCTGTTTTTTTCGATAATCATACTGATGGTTTCCTTTTTTCCTAAAAATAACTAGGAATAAAGTGTCTGTTTTTAGGGTATATTTTTTTCCTAAATGGAACGTCTATACAAGAAAGACTGCTGTCTAATTTAGCTTTTTATATTCATATTAACAAATATAACAATTTTTTCCCACTAATGTTTATCTATTTCTTTTTCCATTTATTACACACACGCACACACACATATTCAGTAGAAGATGAATCTGATGTTGCTCAAGACGAAAATATGCGAATGGGTATTTTATTTAATAAAATTACTTCCATATGCTTTCTATAAGAATAAGTCCTGTCTATTTAATTTTATTCCAAAGAATCCAAGTTCAACTGCACATTGCAATTTTTTTAAATGGATGTATTAAATCTTTGTGATTAATATTATGCCAAAAATATTCGGACCACTTTCAGAATGAGTTGTGGGAGTCCATTGCATTTTCTCCTCCATGTTCCTTCCCACTCCAGATGTCTTTTAAAACACTTTTAAAGGAAGTTGATATCCAAGTTTCATCAAGATTTGTCCTTTTGCCATACTCTGTTGCAAGAATAAATCCTTTCTGAGTAATTTTCCGCTAAAAAGTTTGTCGATGGTAGATTAGAAGTCCATAGGTAACAAGCAACTGAGTAAACCAAATTATATATAATAGCAAAATATATGTACCCTGTGGGTGCAAGTTTTTAAGTTTTGATGTAATAAAATATTATATTAAATTAGATAGACTAATGAAACTAAATAAGAACGCATATAAAAAGATTACTTATTTTATTTCATTTTTAATTGATTTCTATATAAAATTACATATTGGATTGCTTTGTGTGTGTGTAAATATTTTAAAAAAATATTAATGATTGGACAAAGCCCCCCCCCCAATAGCATTTAATAATATTCAAAATTAGATTAATACTTTGAATTTATTTGAAACAGAGGGGGTATAATCTAAGAATAGGACAGCTTGGATGCTTGCTCTTCTCATCACTCTTGACTTTTATTGTTAAATTTAACTATTTAACATTAGACATTAGTTATTCCTTTTAAGATTTATTGATGGTCTTTTATTTATATGAATAAAACCAAAAAATTTGAAATTGATAATACCTAGCATATATGTATTAAAATCAAATTTTTAAGATCAATATGCGAATTAGCCTTTCTGTTCACACTGTAAACCAGTATTTGGTTGTATGTATAAATACAATTGCATATTATCTGTATATTGATAATGCCAACAGTATTAATGTTAAACAATTTTCTTAATTATTGAAATTTAAATAAAATCATGGAGAATATGATGCAAATAACTAAGGAAATTGGTGTGAACTTAATTTTGGTTATAGATACATAATCTCCATTATAATAAGATACATACATACACATATATATATATATATATATATCCCAAAAAATCCCAGCCTCCATCCCACTGGTGATTTAAAGAAGTTAATATTTCTATGGGAGTTTCTTGATTAGAAAAGCAGAACTGATATTATGGAAGCCACCTGGGGAAAATTCCAACAATGTGTTGACAGGGATTGTAAACAAATGGAGACTTTAAAATCATATCATAAAGGACCTCCCATAGTAATGTTCAATTATTTAAAAACCCTCTGTGTGTGTATGTGTGTATAATATATATATATATATATATATATATATATATATATAATCCTCCACAGACAGACAGTTTCATTGTAACCCACCTCTCTAGTACGGCTAGACTGGCATGATGCTTCAAGCTGGGTTTGAAACCCAGTGATTTCATGTTAGTTGGACATCTTACCCCATCGTCATTCTTGGCATAAGTGAAAGAAATTTTTACCTATAACTTTTTACATATGTTATCGGCTACCTGAAGTGCTCAATTCTTGAGAAGAGCTATTGCATATCAGCGTATGTGGCATCATGCAATTTTCCACTAGAAAGCTCAAGTGCGCACACACATACATTTTATATATATATATATATATATATATATATATATTTTGTGTGTGTGCACTATTTCTTGACTTTTCTCTTTGTCATGCAATTCAACACTTTTTCTCTGACAATAACTATAAATAAAAGATGAATGCAAACGAGAAAAGTTTGCCAGAACCCAGAAAAATATTAAATTATGAAGATTAGAAATCTGTTTCTTCAAGTTTCATGTGTGTGCAATCATCAAATGGAAAAGTGAGGAAAATGGCTTATCAATTATAATTATATAGTGGTGTAAAGTCTCCTGTTAAGATGAAAGTATATGTGACAATCGCACGTGGAAAAAAAACAAAACATATGCACACATATAGGGCTGTCTAGATAGAGAATGAATATGGAATTAGTCAGGTGGTAAACGATACATGAGAAATTTATTAATGACTACACTTTGAGAGATATATATATATATATATATATATACACACACACACACATACACAATTGAATTTTAATTTTAGTTGAGATTCACTGTTATGTAAGAAAAAAAAAACTATTTACTTAAAAATATTTAATAGAATTTGTCTCCATTCAATTTTTATTTTTTTTTTATTTTACAAGTATGAAAAAGTCCTTTTTTTAATGATTTCTATTGAAAAAATAATAGCTACATTTTAGCTGAATTATATAGGTTAGAATTTGCACCTCATTAAGAGGATGTTCTTTGAGTATATGACACTAGACTGCATCTGGTGATGAGTCTCTAGTCCTGGGGATTGTGGAGTCACCCCTTCATTGCTATTACTTCCCGGTCCACACTGACCTTGGGTGGTAGTACCAGTTAGGGTCCCATCTATGAATCATACAGATCTGTTTGAAAATCATTATGGTTAGATAGGAATGTACATTCATATAATGGGTAGAGTGTTTGCCAATGGCCTTGGAGACCTAGGTTCAATCTCAGGTTGAGTCATACCAGAGACTCAAAAAATGGTACTTGGTGCCTCTTTGCTTAACACTCAGCATTATAAGGTACGGATGAAGGGTAAAGTGGAGCAATCCAGGGAAAGGAGTAGTGCCCTCCCATGCACCTTGGTGTAGTAGCTATCAAAAAGGGAGCTTTCGGGTCACCCTCGACTATGGTTGCCAACTTTACTTTTTACTACTACTACTACTACTACTATTAAATAAGTATAGTTACTTGAAACCAAATTTTGTGTATTGAAAATTACTTGAAGCTCTAATTGTTTACAAATGATTATCATTAGTTCCTTGAAACCATATATTTCCTTGAAAGAAAAAGGCTCATTAAATAACCCAACAAGGGTTGACCTGCCATAAAATTAACCAACTCAATATGGCAATATATTTGAAGTTGTAAAAAGTTAGCTAAACAAAGTTATTACACTTAATGCTCCCTCACCTTCCTCTTCATGTATTATGAAGTGTTAACATTCAAAATACTCGTACTCATCTTGTTCACTTTTCTGTACATAAATATCTATATACAAAGTTCACTTAATCAAATACACATAGTTAAGTGGATA